>JAFIDM010000002.1:62878346-62922749 GCA_023159025.1 Thereuonema tuberculata
ATTATGGAATGATGGTTAAAATATACGTACTAAAAAAATTATTCACAAATGATAAATTCTGTTTTACAGTTGCTTAGAGATCAAAACTTATCGCTATAGTGATGAACTGTAACAAACGAAGTTTTAACATAAATCGTTAAACCCTATCTTAAGCCCTATGATTAGATTTTAAAAATTTACATTTCACAGGAGAATTGAAACTTTAATTATTTAATATGCCATTTGTTACTTGTTTTTTTAAGCTTCTGATTTTCTTTTATACAAATCTCTTCTTTAAAAAAATGTATATAACTATTTTTTTCGGAAATGCAGAAATTTTTATGATAATATTTGGTTACATAGAATCAATATGATGTTGTAATCAGATTTCACGTGCCTGAAAACAATATTTTGTTTAGTTATGTGTATTTCTGTTTTCTTATTTCAATATGTTTTCACAAAACAATCAATAGCATTCAAATGAACTCTTCCCAGTTCGTCTTCGAAGAGCAATTGTTATTAGATTGTTAAACAATTATTAACAATGCTCACAGCAAGAAGCCAGTGGATGGAACTACTGCGAGATAATAAGGTCTACTTGAAGGACTTTGTTAGAAAATGTGACTTGTTTAGTCGAATTGTTAGCCAGATATCTAGATCTTTGAACTTCTTCGAGTAAATGCCTAATCTCCATAATGTTGACTTGAAACCGTCGGCCAATGTGACATCTTCTGTAACAGTGGAAAGGACTTAAAAGTGGACTTAAGATTAGCAAATTAAAACTGTCTACAATAGATATGTTGATAAAAAAAATTAATTTTACTTCTGATAAATCTGTAATGAAATAAATGTACTTTTTGTAACACACCAAAAACTAAAGACATATTATAAGATAGAAAATACTAAAAGATAAATCAAATAAATAAAGGTAATAAAAATAATAACGAAATACACAAAAAAACTAAACAATAATATAGTAGAAAAGAGTAGAAATTTAAAAAAATAATTAAAAAATACTCTAAATTAAACACTTTATAGAAATGGAAAGTAAATTTTTTATAGAAATGGCATGAAATATGAAAATAACTGGATTATTAAATAATAGGACATAAAAATTATTAAATTTAAAATCAATATTAAGACAGATGACTTTAACACAATGAATGAATAAACTTAAGAGGAAAGTTTATTCATTTCACCTACATTAAAATTCTCAAAATAGACTAAGAAATTATTTATAACCTCAGAGAATTAGTTGTAAGGGAATTAATTAAGGGATAGAAATCAACGAAAGATTCGTTAATTTAGCTAAAGAAATGATTAGCTCAAGAAAAATTAAGCTCAAACAAAACCACAAAATTTGAAGAACTTCGAAATTTAACATAGCGGGGTTTATTTTTTGATTCTTTTTTTTTTTATTGGTTTATTGTTTATCAGAATGTTTAATAATGATATATTATTGTAATAGTTTCTTGTTTCTTTAAATTAAGGCTCCTTATTCCTGTTTTGTTATTTTGAAATTCTTATTCCATCATGAAATAGCTTGACAAAGGAAAGACGTATTATTCTTTCCGAAAATTTGAATTTTAGCACATTAAATACTCCGTATATATAAATTTTTAATACTCCGTATATATAAATTTTTAAGAGTGATGAAGTATCTTTTTACGAACTAATATGAATGTTAAGAGAGGAGAGATTAAGAGGAAATAACTAATTTGTTGTAATCAAGTGTTTTTAAAATATTTCTTTTCCAAAGGACTTTTTTTTTTACTCTGAATTCTGTTTGAAAATAAAGACTTTAAATTTCTTAAATTTTTCCTCTTTTACAAATTTGCTTATCTTTCAGTCTTCCTACTTTACGGTTTTTTCGATGGGACTGACATCAAATTGTCCGAAGAACTGAAAAGAAAAATTGCTTTCTAAATTAGAATCGCCTCTATTTAGGACCAAGGAAACAATTTCTAGTCACTTGCCAACTGCCAACGAAATTGAACGTAAAAGTGACTGGATTTTAGAACATAAAAACATCTTAAATCTTGCGGATCTTTTCCCAACATGACAGCAATAGTTTTTACAAGTTACTTTTGAAAACAACAACACGATATTATATATTTTATTTAATTGATTTATTTACTTTGATTCATTTTATTAGAGACTCATTTGGGAGCTATTGTGGTAGCGACCAAAATCGGTAGCTATTACGTTTGTCCTGTCCGTCCGTCCGTCCGTGTATGTCCTCCGCCAACAACTTTCGAATGTAAGGAATACACCGTAGGAATAGGCCAACGCCCTCCTATGTTCGAGATATTTGGCTTTGTTTTCATTGGATTTCCGAATTTTACTTAAATGTTAGAAATGCAACCATTTCTTTTCAATTGATGGGTAAGTTCTCGGACTCATATGCTGGAGATTGTTGGTTTGAATACGCATATGTCCGTGTAGGTGGTTGTTTTTCTTATTTTCCTAAAGTTTTATTTTTTTCCTAATATTTATTTATTTTATCTTTCGTTAATCTACTTCCTTTCTTTTTATTATTATTTATAATTTTTTTATTATTATGGATCGCACTTAAATTTATGCTTCAGCAGAAAATTTTATTCACTTGTTATCATGTTGATTTGTTATCTTGTATTGATTGCTTTTATTTTATGTGTAATATTTCAGTTATGTTCTGTATCTGATGAAAAGTTATTGTAATCTCTACTGCAATACATCCTATTATTGTTGACTCTATCTTTGTAAACAAACATATTTTGGAAAACTTACAAATGAACTACGTGTTAGACTTGGTAGTGCTTCATGTTCTAAATTCCTCTGCGTTTTAACACTTTATATTTAGGGTTAGCTTTTTAGAACAAGAAATCTTCTCTAATAATCTGTTTTTTTTTTTTTTTTCTTGAATATTGCAATGTAAGTTTTCCACTTAAACCAAATTCTGGAATATGAAACTTGTAAGAATGTGAAACCATTATCAATAATCTTTCCATCCTTGCCAAAGCTTCAATTTTGAACTCCCATCACAGCAAGCTAAATCCCCAAGTATTTTTATCCTTCCATTATTCCAGTCGTCTGTAATTTATTATATCTTGAACACTAACATAGTAAAAAAACAAAGTTTTTATAATAACTGTGAAGGCAATACAGTTTCAATTTTTAAAGCGGATTTTGAATTATAACTGATCGTTTTAATAACAATAATTCCAAATTTGTGATAATAAAAAATTATTACCATAATTTTGCAGAACAATCTACATAAAATATAAGAAAAAAAAAAAAAATCTAAGAAATAATAAAGAAACTATGTGTGTGTATGTGTGTGTGGTGAGTGTGGGTGGCAGGGAAGCCGAGCACCGCGACCGTTGGTCTATATAAAGAAACTACCGGGAACTAAAATTTTTATAAATAAAAAAATTATTTGTTTTCTCAATAATTATGTTTTTTAAATAAAATTGATGCCAAAGGCTTTGATTTTCAACTTTGATAATTTTTTTAGATTCTCTTTTTAAATTACAATAGATGTTATTTTATTATTATTATTATTATATCGATTGTTCCCCTTGAGGAGAGCGATTGTACTTGAATTCATGATTTCATCTCTGCTTGTTGTTCCTCTTTTCCTCCCAGAATCTCTTCATCCTCTCAGAATGCTCTTTCTTCCGTTCCTCCGTCCATTTTTTCCCAGGTTGTCGCGATGTTCCTTGCTTAAATTTTACATTCGTGATTTTATTCCGGCACTCCGTGTGGTCATCGAGATTCTCTATGTTAATCTGTTGTAGGTCTCTCTGGACTTCTTTCAGCCATTCTGTGCCACATTTACTCTCTGTTATGAAATCGAGTAGTTCCTTTGCCACTCTGGAGTTTTCCATTCTGTAGATATGTGTGTAGAATTTTGCTCGGCGTTTCCTGATTTCTTCTGTTATTGTGTTGATCTTTTGATAGAGTTCGCTCTGAGGTCTCTTCATCCAAATGCCATTTTTATTAATTGCCCCGTAAATCTTCCTGAGAATTTTTCGTTCCTGCTTTTCTATTTCCCTAATTTTGGAATGACCGTCGATTACCATAGTTTCAGCTGCATAGGTTGCTTCAGGAAGGATCACTGTTTTGTAGTGCCTTAATTTTGCGTCTGTCGAAATGCATTTCTTATTATAGTGAGTCCATATTAGCCTGCAGGCCTTCTGGAGTTTGATGACTCTTTGTTCATTGGCGATTCGGTTTAGCCCTGAGGATTGTATGGTTTCACCAAGGTATTTAAAATGGCGAACTTGTGCGATTTTACCGTATTTTGTGATTAAAGGAGATTTATTTTCCGGCCGCCTTTCCATATATTGGGTTTTCTCGTAAGAGATTTGTAGTCCGGTTTTTTGTGCAATTTCATGTAATTTTTCCACTGCGTGAATTGCTTCAGTTCTGTGGTCTGTGATAATTGCAATATCGTCCGCGAACGCGAGGCATTTGACCTTAAATCGATTCTTTTTCTTGATACCAATTTGGATGCCCTTTACGTGAGGTTCCCATTCCCTTATGATCTTTTCTAGAACAATATTGAAGAGGATTGGGGATAGTCCGTCCCCCTGTCGGACTCCAGTTTTGATTTCGAAGGGCTCTGAAATTTCGCCCATGAATTTCACTTTGGACGTTGTTCCTGTAAGTGTCTGTTCTGTGATTTTTCGGGTTTTTCGGTCGATCCCGAATTCTTCCATGATTTTGAAGAGGGTTTCGCGGTCTACTGAATCATACGCTTTTCTGAAGTCGATGAATGTAATTACTGAATTTCTGCATTTCCTCATTTGTGATATCGTTTTTAAGCTCCAGACCTGTTCAGCACATGATCTCCCTCTTCTGAATCCGGCCTGGTACTCGCCAAAATAGATGTTATTTTACTTTTATATGTATTAAATATTGTTTATTTTAATTTTGGATATGCTATATTCCTTTTCACGACATATACAATCTATAAATTTGTAAAATTGAATAAACACTGTAAATTGATGAGGCCTGAATCACCTCAAAAGTTTCAGTTTCCAAATTTTTTCCTGTAATTTTTCTAGATATGAAAAGCAATAACTAATTTTGGGAATTATTCTCAATTATTAGCTAAAAATACATGTTAAAAATTAAAACTACAATAATCCAACTTTTATTTGTTTAGCTTCATCTTAACAAATCTTGGGTTTTTACATCCCTGAAAAATTTTTTATAACTATTATCTCAATTCCATACGATCGTGGAGCCAGTGGCGGATCAAGCTTCCATGGGGCCCCTGGCTGGAAATGTTGTTGGGGCCCTTGAATCAAACTGATTTAATTTATTAATAAAAGGGTATCATATTCTCGTCAGTAATTGATACACCACACAAAGTGTTAATAAAATTGAAGAACTAAAAAAAAAAGAACAACCTTTTTATAAACGGCATAATTGACACACGTATCAAAAGCACTGACTGTACTCGAGCGACTAAATGTGACACTCGATTGCATTAAGTGCAGTAAGTGCAATATATAAATTCAATATATAAATTCGAATGTGACGTAAATGATGCTTACGTAAATTCCTAGTTAACTTTGTAATTGTAGTATATTTTTTACCTACTTAATTTGGGGGCCCCTAAAATATTGGGGCCCCTGGCTGAAGCTCAGTTGCCCCCCCCCCTCCTCCTCCTTAAAACGCCAGTGCATGGAACTAAATATGACAAACGAACAACCAAT
The DNA here is from genome assembly GCA_023159025.1 of Thereuonema tuberculata. Lineage (NCBI taxonomy): Eukaryota > Metazoa > Arthropoda > Chilopoda > Scutigeromorpha > Scutigeridae > Thereuonema > Thereuonema tuberculata. The sequence goes on from JAFIDM010000002.1 coordinate 62,884,034, forward strand.
AGGAAACATTTTATTTATGTGCTATTAATTCGCAGGAGTTTTTTTTTCCTTGAATGTTTTTAACTGCAAATGAAAACTCATTACAATACCATCAACCATCAGAAAACACATAATCGAAAGAAATGATTATTTAATAAATGACTTAAATAGCTTTTTTTTTATTAAATATAATTCTCAATGGCCCTAATTTCTCTGATCTGTCAGAAGAAAAATACTGTAATTAACATCATTCATCTTTGTTCTCTCTTTTATGTTTCTGGGAAACGATGTTTTCCCAAACAACGGGAAAAAACAGGCATTGGGGAAAATCATTAATTTGCACATTTATCACCTATTAATAATCAATAGTAATGGACCACATGTACGAAACTAAAAATAAATAAGATTAGCTATATTAGCTATAATAAAATAATTACCATTAAACATCTTAATATATAAAAATGAATGTTTCTTTCTTTGTTTGTCCAGTATGCGTTCCTATATCATTCATCAGATTGCGATGAAACTTCGGTGAGCTGTTGTGCGCATGCCCGCGAAAGTTTCTGAATGGTGCGCGAGTTGTTGCAACAAAAATGAGCCTATTTTGGTTTCAACGTTTGCAGTTTCCGGTGCGACTCGCATTTGATCATCAACACAGGCCATCAACAAAGCACACGGACAACACATGGACAGCTGTATGTGGTCTGCTCACGCGTCGGAAAACCTGAATTTATTCGTGTATGCATCAGACGGAAAAACAAAAAATATTGTATATCCAAAAGCACTTCAATAAACAGAATTTAAACACAAACACACTCTTTCTTTGAGTGGCATTGCAACGCCTGCCTGGTACAGCTAGTTCTTGATAAATGCGAACGAGAAGAATTATAGAAGATTCATAAATATTGAATTTAACAATAAATATTTAAACCGAATAAAAGAGAACATTACTTAAAATTAACATTAAAAATTATTATTTTTCTTAAAAGGAATTGCGTGAAGTATTGCTTCAGATAATTAGTTTTTTTTTTTATTTTTGGTTTAGTAACTTTCGCAGTTATTTGAAATTATATATGAACATATTAAATTATATTCTTATTGAAGGTTAAAGGTTAGAGCTGTACCGTTACAGGCCTTGAAGATATAGGCTCCCTGAGATTCTCGACCAACGGAACTAGTTGAGATCGGATGGCCAACCCGAAGCCCGCCCATCTTTAACTCCCGAGTAAAAAACCTGGTACAATTTGACAGAAGTGTGGGTGAAACAATAAACGTCGAAAAAAAACCCCGACCTGCCGGGAATTGAAGCTCCAGTACTCATTCCTGAACCTCTGTACTACCGGACTCAATTTATAATGAGTAATAAGAACAGAAAGTAAGTAAAAAAAAATATGCTAGTATTTTATGTTCAGCTTCTTATTCCAGAAATACTTTCTTTCAATTGGTATTAGCCAAGTTCAAAAGATTTATTTTAAGAATGAAAGGTTTTGTAAAAAAAAAAAAAAGTACAAGTTTTGAAGTATAGCTATGAAAAAGAGAAAGTTGTTTTTAGTATGTATTTCTTTTAAGATAAAACTACTACTATAGCAAGTAGTTTTGAGACGCAATGAGATAATGAAAACAAAATACTTAGAAACGTTATAATAGGAAACTTATAGAGATAAAAATGAGAATAAAAAAACTTGATACTGAAATATACAGCCTAAAAATAACCTAATAGACGATGTTTGGAGCATTGTAAAAAAAAAAAAAGTAAGCGGAATTAATTCAAGTCCTGGAATAACGAAAGTACCTAAAAAAAAATCACTATGACAGATATATGAATGTCCCTGTAACGTTGAACTACTTGAATTGTGGAAACCAAGCAGTTCGTGAAGAAACAGAAGCCGCTCCAGTGAAATATTATTGATCTGATATTTCCTTTTGAAATTTTTATGTGTTCCTTACTTCTGCAATAAGTACAAAAGAATTAGATAAAATTGAGTCGTCCGTCCGCTGTTTACATGTTGTTTTGTCCCCAACTCACAGCTGTAATACTGAATTTCATTAAGTTTTTATTGAACAGTTTTAATAATCATTCAAGGTTATATCGGCATGGTTGAAGTGGTGATAAAAATATCGACTGAATTGAAAAGAAAGTATCCTAATGTGTACAAATATTACGTACTTCCCAATATGTTTCTTCTACTCTCGTGAGAGATCGAAGGAAATTCCTTTTAATATAAAAAGTTATTTAAATATTCATTTGTGGACGTAAAATTTGCTTTAAAAATGCTGGACAGTGTCTATAGTTTTTTTTTTCTATAGTAAACAATGTGCATGATTTTAAAGAAAATTATTTCATTGTTTCTCTTTGCCTTGTATATGTAGCTTTATATCATAATAGTCTTTTTATTATTGAAAGGGGGCTAGGATTCACAGGCTGAGACTCCAAATGATTATCCAGCTTTCCGACAAACAAAGTGAAAAGGAAAAAGCATTCATTTCTTACAGACATTTGAACTGGATCCTCGAAAGATACTGGTCAAATCCAGCTGATGATGCTTAGGAAACCAGAAACAGCTGTACTGGATTCCCGGTATCCAGAATACTAAAAACAGCATTGTGAATCATTATTTGTGTGTATGATTCTTTATTGTGATGCCATTATGAATTACGCAGGTTATTATTTGTTGTTGCATGTATTATTTTTTTATAATGTAATCCTTTATTAGCTAAGCATTTGCTAGCGGGGATTAAATGACTTGCCTTTTTTTCCTTAATTTGTACATTGTTGCTTATAATATGGAGGGCTGCTATCTTGCTTACTTTTGTTATCTTTATGTTCGTGAGATCACTAAGGTGTTAGATACTGGGCGAATCCAGCTAATGATGGTTAGGAAACCATAACTGCTGTCCTGGATTCCAGATATCAAAAATACTAAAAAGAGCTCTGTGAATCATTATTTGTTTGTGTGTATTTTTATTGTGGTGGATCTTCGAACCTCTGACTAGAAATAGAAAGTAAATACATCATCCATGAAAGACAGTGAACATGTGAACTTGTGAGCAGTTTCTCTTCAAATTTCGAAAATGTCCAGTAAATGGTAAAATTACAATGGTACAGTTTTGAAGTTTGCTGGTACAGGAACGAGCATTGTCAACTGAAACTGATAAAAAACTATTGTGTATTCAGAAGTGAACTGTCGTGGTTCTTAAAACAACCTCAAGCTCAAGTGATGCGTAGCTCAAAAATGCAGGATACAATTGTTTGTGCTAAAACTTTTACGAAATGAATTTATCATTACTACTTTTCATATAGCATCATTATTCGCCAGCGAAATTCATAATGTTAAAAAAATAACTTTAAAATTTACCGTTTTGAGAAATTTCAAAAAGTTCGATAAAATCTTAAAAAAAGAATAATAATTAAAAACGAAATTATATTAGCGTGACCTTTCCGGTGATCAAAGCTGGTCACGCTAATACAGTTTCGTTTTTAATTATTGTGTGTTTTGTTTAAATTTTACTGAACTTAGTTAAACATTAAATTTATCTTTAAATGTGCATCTTAATTTCACGATGTCTATTAGAAGTATGGATCTTCTATGTGAATATAAACTGTAGTAATCTACAAGATACTTTCAGAATAACTAACACAACACACTAAGCTATTGATGTTATTTTGTTCTGCTGCATTTTTTTGATAGTTTCCAGTTGAATTATTCAGGCAATGCCTTTGAATCCGTATTGTATGTCTTTTCAATAGTGAATTCTGTTAAGATAAAATGTAGTAATTCATAAATAAAAAGAGTGTACGAATTTGTTTTCTTTGTTTTTAATTTCAATAATATGAATTCTTTATTCCCATATTTAATTTCTGAGAAATTTATGACTTTATTATGTTAATAGTCTTTGTAATAAATATTAAAATTTTTTACCCCGCCTTCTGAAAGAAATTCGTAAAAATTTGCAGGTTTCAAAGAATTCCTTATTAAATATAAAAAAAAAGGAATTTAATAGGAAGTTAAAAGAAACGTAGCAATGTGTAAATCAATAGAAAGGCAGTCAAGAAAAGGATTTTTTTTTGTTTTTTTCGTAGTTAGACTGTCAATGAGTCGATATTCATATGTCTAACTAGAAAAAAACCACTCCAGCTACGTTACATCAACGGTTGAGGAGCTGTTTCTACTGCTATTGATTTTAGAGTTTTCGTCGAGTCCCAGCGCTTCAGCTGACACTGGTCACTAGATACAGCATGGAACAAACACATACCAACTGGGTGCTCACATCGCTGCTATGGGTGGTTCTGCTGACGATAGGATTTCCTGACTTGGCCATCTGGACAGTCCTCGCTTCCACGTGAGTAGTGTTTTGTCTTAATTAGGAAACAGGCTAATTAATGACAGATGATTTTTTTTTTCTTTTTTGCCTTCATATAACAAATGAAAAACAAACAGTTCGACAGACGAGGTTGAACTCATGAACTTATTCTATGTGAAATAACGAAAAGCAAGTAAAACATTAATTGTAAATAAGGGGAAAAAGTAAATTTGACTGTTTTGAAGCTAATTCTTTATTTTTGTATTTAAATTCAATGCATTTGATATTGGTTAAAAGTTAACGGATTTCATCTTTATTTACGTTGGAGGGGAAATGCTTCAGATATAAGAAACGACTTCTGGCTTTATACAGAAAGTAAAAATAAGAATCGATTTGACGCTGTTAGTTTTAAACTTCTGAATTATTTTCTGTACTTGAAATAGTGAAACGGACCTCAATGGAATGAACGGAAGGAAAGGTTTGATTGGTCTAATTCCTATATTTATTTACTGACAGAAATAGATGATAATCTAAAAACTTTTAATAGTAAGAGATATAACTTAAAAAATAATCAAGTTACATATTAGACATATAAATAAAAAAATCATAAAATAATACAATGAAGGCATTATTAGTAGCCAAATATTGACTGGTTTTTATTTTGTTGTAGAAGCTTTAAAACTTTCTATTTGTGATATCCTGGTGTGAATGCTGAAAACTCCCATAATTGATACATAATAGATATTTTTATGGGGCAAATGTTTATTAAATTTAACTCTTACATGATTCGTAACATTTCTTGTTACGATTTCATAGAGAATAATAATTTGGAAAATTAATAAAGAAAAATTATAACATTTTAACTATCAACAAATAGCGTGATATCAATATCACATACCGAAAATTTTAACAATTACAATAATAAACCAACCATATAAAAATAAAACTCAATCACTTAACAGTAAAAATATTAGTTAACCTAGGAATTTCATGTTTTCGATTTAATAATTTATCATTAAATTTGGGAATGTATAAAGCCTTTTTTATTTGTAGTTTAGTATTGCTCTCTTTATTTAAAATTTTAATCTGTTATCTTGGGTTTAAAACGAAAGCTGGAATCCACTATGTGTAATAGGAAAATACTTTGCTATTTAAGAAGCAAGAAAAATATGTTTTTTGGGCCTTATTGAAAGTAGTATTATTATATATTGATGAAACGATCTAAAGATGCAACATTGTATCAAAAAGTCAACAAAGATCTGATTGAATTACTATCAGAGGATTCCAAATACTGAGAATTGTCTCTTTTTTCCTAAAAAAAATAAAAAAGGGAATATTTCATTATAACTTAAACCAAACTATATCTAGTCTTGTTATTCAGTAAAAAAAAGGTTAGGTTTTTGTTTTAATCAACATTTATCCTAATTATCAAGAAATAAAAATCAGTCTCAAATATTCTACTGTTTCGAAGACATCTTTTTTCTAATTGAACTGTTCAGTCAATAGGTCAGGTCTTTGTCCCGGATTCTACCATAAAAAAAATGTTTTGGAATCACAAATGACTGCTTCTATAATAAAGGTTAAAAAATCCATATAATGCTTGTATACAGGCAAAAAATTCTATTCTACACCAATGTAAGATTTTGAATTTCTGTGATCTTTTATAGGACTATTTGAGTGGCATTATCATATCAAGCATTTTCTTAGCATGGTGATATTTAAAATAGGTTTTTATTTACTTTTCCCCAAGGCTTGAACAAATAGGCTGCAGCACTGAAAAATAAAAGTAACATATTCTTTAGATAGCAATAAATTTCAATAACATTACAAAGAATACATTCAGAAAATAAATGTTGTCAAATAAGTACATAGCAATTATTTTATAGTAGCTGAACTAGGAAACAAAAAATAATAGCTTAGAAACGCAGTTTCCAAGACAACTAGATTTATTTTACATTTTTATTTTTTATTTTTTAGCAAATTAAAAATTCTGCCAATGCATAGTAACTTGAAGGATGTTAAATATGCTAATTGAAATTCTGTTGCTATATAAACTAGTGAACAGTTGAAGAAAAAATTCATTTGTAAAGAAATTAGTGTCAGCATTTTTATTATTTATGATCCAGAAACGCAAGTTTCAATGCTAATGGACTCTCAAAGAAAGTTCAAAATAAAATACATATTTTATTTTATTGTTATTGTGAAACATTAAAAAGAAAATTCGTTAAAAGTATTGAACTAAAGAATCTTTATTGACTGATATCTTAATATAAAATATAATATATAATAACCTATTAAAAACATAATAAATAATATTTAAAATAGCAGTTACTAAATATTTACATCATTAATAACAAAAATCTTGATTAAATATCAATATTAAAATTAATAATATTAAGCTTAATATTAATATTAAATTATTATTTTAATATCCCAATAAAATTTGTAATTAATTTGTTTATTTTCTTTATGATCTTTATTTTGTTTTGATAAATTTCTCAGTGTAAGAAGAATGAAACAGCCTAATTATTTGTCAATAAATACAAAGATAAAAAATTTTGAATGTTTTATATCAGTTAGTCTTTTATGTGTTAGTTTGGCGATTAATTCAAATAAAAAAATTCAATGAATAAGTGAATTCAAAGATATTCATTCTCTTTAAAAGACATATATAATTACACTAATGGTTTTAAGTTGATGAATACAAAAGGCAAGTTTGGAGTTTTAAAATTTAAAACATCCAAATTTCTAACTTGAATAAAAAAATAGCTTAATAATACATTTTATGGATATCTAAATTCCACGTCACATTTTGTATTCTAATAAGCGAAGATACTGAATTTCCAGATAATAAAGCTAAAGATTCAGTGGCGTATATAGAATATATTTTCGGGGGGGGCCCGAGATCTGTTCAACCAAAAAAAAAAAAAAAAAAACACTGAAACCTATCTGTTCAACCAAAAAAAACGTTGGGAGGACATATCTTCATTATTTCGGGGGGGGGGGCCGGGCCCCCTCGGCCCCCCCCTTATATACGCCCCCTTGTAAAGATTAACTAATGGATTAGATTAATAAATCTATCAACTGTATGTCTTATCCATCTTGGATTTCAAAATACTAATAAATTGCAAGAAAAATGATTGATTAAATTTAATTTGATGTGAAATCTTGAGGATCCTTTTGTTCCAAATAAGTGATAATCTTATTATCTTTTCGAAAAAATATAGTAATTTTTGATTTTATAAAGAATGAAATTATCATCATATCATCCAAATAAAGCTAATGGAATGTTCAATGTCTCAAAATTTCGGACTGTTTTAATTAATTATATATTGATTAATAAAAAAGATGTGCTTCATAATTGATATCACTCCTCAGCTAGTATCAATTAGATGTGAGATATTTCAAATTGATGAAGTGAATTTCTTTTGTGAGTGGCCCTACAACAAATAAGTTCATTTTATCAGCTGCAAAATTAGAAAAATGTAAAGACTAAGTCTGAATAACAATGTCCAACACAAGCCTTGAGAGTTGAGGTACAATTAATTATGAAATGTTTTTGATTGACATGCTAACGACTAGTTTAGCTGATGGTGTGCTAAACAATCAAGATAACCATTCATTACTAAATGTATGTCAGATCTCGTGAAATATTTCGGTGATGGTGTTTCGAGTAGGCCCTTAAAGTAATATAAAGATTTTATATGTTAAGTAGAACTTATTAAAAAATGCTTGTTTTAGTTTAAATCAACTTAAGTATATTATAGTAATCTTTCATTACTGAAACTTAAAAGTAAAAGATGATTTGTGATTTAACTTTAGGCCAAAAAACATAAAAAACATACTTTATATTTATAATTTTCAATAATTGCTGCTACTCTTACTTGTAATAAATGAATAAATTAACAAAAGTAATCAAGAAAGTAATAACCATTAAGATGATAGGTTATTTTTCTTAAATAAAACAAACTATGGAGTGAATCGGTGATAACTTAATCAGTTTGTAAAATTCTAGAAAATAGTTTTGAGGCAATAAAAATACTTTAAAATCCCAACAAATATTTTTTGTTAATATATATTCAATTTAATTCTAATAGAAGCATCTCCAACATTTTAATAATTATTCAAGAAAGACTAAAAGCGCAAAGTAGGAATACTTAGCATTAGAGATTCACAATGTTTTACAAATGAATGCGTAAAAAGCTAATACTGCAAAATTAAGTAATCTCCTCTTGTAAAACCAGTTATTTTACATACATAAATCAGTGTATATCTATGCATATCTTCAGTATATCTATCTACTTTCAACAATTTAAATAAAAAAAAAGTGTAAATTAAGTAGAACTCAGAAATTAAAATTCTTCTATTTACTAGTAAATAACATAGATCCTAGTAAACAACAAAGGCCAAGACAACCGAAACGAAAGAAAGAAAGAAACAGACGGATGCATAAAAGGAAACGTCCTTGGCGGTCCCGGAATTGAATCTAGATGCAGGCTTATTAGCCACCATTCAGACATCTCGTCTGTGTATTCATGGCGGATTAAATCATTAATGTAACTACGAATATTTTAATCAAAGATTTCAAGATACTGTAAATAAAAATGTTTGGTAAATAAAAATGTTGAAATTCAAGTTTTCCTCATAAGAAAAAAATCCGAGGAAATAATGTTATTCCAAAGTATTTCATTCATTCCAGAATAAATTACTCTTCCATTATAACAATATCCGAAAATCGAAGAAAACTTTCCAATTTAATTTTGAGGCTACATGATGAAATGATAACTATGTACCCATAGTCGACTGATGAATTCCTGACTGATGCGAACAAATTTATTGATTAAAATATCGTAGTAACTTGACTTTAAAACTAAAATTGTTAAACATGCAATTATTTGTATTATATATGCCTACTACATTGGCACTGGTCAAGAAAAAGATATGTAAAACTAATTACCTACATAATATACGACGTTTCGGAACTTCTTTACAGGTTCCCTTTTCCAGTTTGGGTCCCCCTTATATTTAAAGTCTTTCTTTTGGATGGAACATGGCGGCCGTTAAATACTCTTATATGCAATTATTTGCTTTAGAAATCACATCTGGATTACAAAATGCCCCAAATTACATTTGGATTATACGTTAATCTAATCGTTCCTAACTCATTCAATAGCTCTATCTGCAAATTAGATATTTAACTTCATATCGGGATATTATTTTCGGAATTGAAGATTTTACTGAACGACTGAAACATCTCTACATCAGCATATTGTGAGTAGGGAAATTAAAATACAATGAAATAAATCCTCAAAGAACCTAAACGACTTAATTAGCTGCAGTTGTCAATTTCATTGATGTTGAAATTTCTCATAATAAAGGCATCCACAATAGTTTCATAGTAATAGTTCAATCAGTGAGAAATGTAGTTGAAGATTTTATTATCTATCCAGATTTCAACTAATGCTTAATTTACAAGGACTTACAAGGTTAAATTGAATGAAATTTTGAAATTTTGAGTCAAGGAATTCAAATATGATTAAGTATTAGAGTACGATTAAGTCGTTATCTCGTGGTAATGGATCGAACGAAAATATTCGAAAAAAAGATACAAAAATGTAATTCAAAATTATTATTATTATTATTATTATTTTTTTTATAATTTTTACAACGAGAAAAACCAGAGATAATCTTGAGATAAGATCTTGAGATAATCTTGTAAAAATTGTAAAAAAATAAAAACAAGGTAATTAATGCTTTTAGACAGTGTCATAAGCAAAGCGGCCCCATAATATGCACAATTTTTTAAACAAACTTTTATAAACATAATTTATCGGAAGCGACCACTTTTGACCCCCAACGTCCGGTCAGGGAGTGGTCCTAGAGGTCTGATTTTCTGGACGTGGTCACCTACTTTTTGATGCTGAACACAATGGTGAAGGTTTCGGTCCCCTATATTTTACAGGCAAGCTGTAATCTAGAGCCGCTAACATTGCTTTTATGCTGTCTGGATGGCACACTCTGTAGCGACCAAACGGTTAGAGATATTGGAATGAAACCTTCACCATTGTGTTCAGCATCAAAAAGTAGATGACTACATGTAGAAAATCAGACTTCGACGATCTACACTCCCTAACACCTCCCCAAAGGCGTTGTCTTTCTTTTAAAACGTCTTTGAAAGACAGAAAAGGCCTTGGGGGGGGGGGTCTGGGAGTGGTCCTAAAAGTTGATTTTTTTGTACGTGTTCACCTACTTTTTGATGCTGAACAAATGGTGAAGGTTTCATTCTAATGTCTCTAACCGTTTGGCCGCTACAGAGTGTGACATCCAGACAGGATAAAAGCAAGATCTGTCCCCTAGCGGTTTTATAGGCATGCTGTAACCTTGGGACCGCTAAAAAATAAAAAAAAAATCTTTTTATTATTGAAACATTTTGTTGAGATAAATTAAGCAAAATGTTTCAATAGGAAAAAAAAAAGATTCCGTTTTAAATAAATTTTTATTCGGCGAATGTATAAACCTTTAAGTTGATCTCATTTTAAGCTGATCTTTCTATAATTCATTTTCTTCAAAGGAAGTTTTTTTCTTTAGTTTCACGCTTAATTCTATATTGCAAAAGTAATTATTTTCTAATTTTGATGCAGTTTGTAAATTTTTCGACGATGATTAAACCCGTGCAATGTCGAAGTGTTTCTTCGTAATTCTTGAAAAATTCTTCAAATGAATTATCACTGCAATTATCTAACTTATGGTTTTTGATGAAGAAACAAATAAGAAAAAATGTTAATTCATAAATAACATCACATCACCCATTAAAAATAAAAAAATATTTGAAATATGTTTAATAACCTAAATTTTCAGAAAGAGTATTGTCTTTCCTTTTTCAAGCTATATATTAAAATAACAATTAAAATAACAAAAAAGATTCAACATTGACTTACAGTTAAAACAATGTTCTTTTATTTCTGATTGATCCATCTGGTAATGCTTCAAATAATTTCCATGTTCCATTAGATTCTCCCTAATCGTTCGTTTGCTTTCGCCTATATAGAATTTTCTACAATTTTCACATTCAATTTTATAAACAATAACCACTTCATTTTTCAAATCACTTTTATTTTAAAAGCAAACAAACGATTAGGAAGCGTATAATGGAACATGGAAATTATTTGAAGCATAATCAGATGAATAAATCAGAAATAATGGAACATTGTTTTAACTGTGGTCACAGACCTAATAGTATTGTAAAAACTTTGTACACTGAAAAAGATACTTTAACTAGAAAAGTGATAGAAATTATTCTCATAAGGAATGCGAAAGGTCAAAACATGAACAGAAATGAAAGTATAGAGGTAAATAAGAGATTTGTAAATTTGGCTCAAGACGTGGTAATGTTAAATTCAAACAAAACTATTAAATTTGAAGTATTAATAAATTAACCCAGTGCATATTTTTAAATTATCAATAGGGAATATATTGGGTTATTGTTTGTAATTGAATAAGTAATGATGTGGTTTTTATTAATGTGTTAGGTTGTATGTATGTATGTATGTATGTATGTAGTGAAGGTGGGTGTCAGAAGCCAAGCACTGCGACCAGAGGTCTATTGTACTATCCCACGGAAATATGGACAGATGGAGAGAAAGACTGAGAAAGTATGGTGGGAGAAGTGCAGGGGAAACGGGAGAACCCCCAGAAAACCTGCCCAGCGCGGATCGTCCACCATCACGAAACCCACGAGAACCGAACTCGGGACTCAGAGGTGAGAGGCCTATGTCTTAGCAACAACGCCAACCGCGGCCATGTGTTAGGTTACATATTTTGTTAAATAAGTTAATACTCAACGTTTCCTGTTTTGTTATTTTAATTGTTATTTTAATATGTAGCTTAAAAAAAGAAAGACGAATACTGTTTCTGAAAATTTGCGTTATAAAACATATTTTTAATATTTTATCTATGTTTAATGGGTGATGTAACGTTATTATGAATTAATATGACTGTTAAGAGAGATGAAATAAGAAGGAATATGGATTAGACGTTTCCAAGAGAGAAAATGTTGTTATGATTTTAATAATTTTGAAGATTCGCAAAATATCAATAGAAAATCACTTTTTTAAGTGATTTTTGAAATGGTAAAAAGACGAGATGGAGAAGCAAAGCTAAAATCTTAATTTTTTTTTAAATTATGAGCCCCGGCATTAGAAATCGAGAATGAAGATTTAGAGAAGATGACGATTAAAAAAACAAAAACGTAGTCTTTAACTTTTGAAGGCCATTTTTGACTACTAAATGTCACTGGAGAAGCTTAAAATTAAAATACAAAACCGAAATCGCTGTTTAACTGAGAAAAAAATATTAAATAGAAGAAAAGCAGTCGCTGTTATGCCTAAAAGCAGCTTAATATCGAAATCACTTTTTGCAATTTGACTCATTCTGATTCAAAATCAATAGGTATAATCTCGGTTTGTTTTAATGACAATCAAACATGTGCATCCGTTTCAGCAATATTCGGAAATATACATTTTTGGCAGCTACAGCAATATGACGATTGTAGCTCATTTATCAGTATATATATAAACACTTCATAAGAGGTAAACTATAGTGTTAACTTCATTTTGTCTCACAGACAAACTGTACAACAAGTTAATGATGAACGTAATCTTTTTTCAGAATACTATAAGAGAAAAGCTTAGTAAACTAGTATCTTGGAAGCCGAAGTCTTGTCAACTCGGTTTCCCAAGCACGATTCTGCAATAGTTTGCACGATTCAAGCAATAGTTTGTCTGCGCCAATAGATTACCTTTCTCTCAGGACCTAGTCTGCTTTATAGTCTAATAAAACTGAATTACTATAGCAACAATCTAGAATGTCATATCACAGAGACCTGTGGTCATTAATTATTAGTCTTCTCGTGTCTGGGTCATCAGTACAGTAAAGTCAGAATCTGGAAAAAGGTACACACTTCAATAATTTATATACTGAATAGTTCATTGACTTTGAAACCCATTCTTCAACAAGAACTCACTAGATACACTTCCTTCAGTCAGTCACGCGTGTTAACTAGGTGCAAATGATATCATCCAGTATACCATTTGGTAATCTTTAATGAAATTTTTATTACTAGTTAAACTACTGTTTCCAATTATTTATACTAAAATTGACTGAAGTCCAAATTTTCTTTCCAAAATCTTTTAGAAAGGAAAAAATGTCATGTATTACTATGTCTGTGAAGTTAACTTAACTTCCTAAATTACAAACGATAAAATTAATTACAAAGAGAAAAGTTAATATTCTGATAGATATAAAATTAGAATGGAGGTCAGTTTATAGCCGTATCGTAAATATTATTAATTAATGATCTGGCACAGTTTTTGATCAGGCTAGATGTGGAACCAAAACAGGCCTTACGATAAACATTAGAAAAAATTATGATAAACATTATGACGAGCGCTGATATACTAACATGATAAAACATTCATAATTCTCAACAGAGATGTACAAAGACTTTATTTCGAGGGGGGTACCAAGTTAGGGAACTGACCAGCAACAACTAAAAATAAAACTTTTTTATCCAAAATTGGTATTCAAAATTTTGACATTCCTAAGAAGTCCTTTCAACGTGTTACAGAACCAAAAAGAGTCGAAACAAAATAGATTCAATCTCTACATTTTGAGGGTTCGGAGGGGGGCGCATAGCCTCCCCTTGATGTCCTCTTTACCTGAGCCCATGATTCTGACGAAGGTTTATTTGTAAGCAGGAACTTAAAAATTAAAACTCTCACATTAGAAGAGAAATAAAAGAGAATAAACTATATCCAAACGCTTGCATTATATCTTAATTATATGTAATTGAAGATTTTATGAATTATAATTGAACTTTCTATTTACTTAAGTTGTAAGTAAAGTTGTCTAAAACTAATTTTTTGTCAATAGTATCCTTATTATATTATTTTGTAAAGTAGCGTAAGAAAAATTGTATTTCTATTGTACATGCATTCCAGCAAATATATAATTTCACCACAAATACATGATTTATTTTTCAAAAAACTGTCATAACTGAATTTTTGTAATAAATTTTAATGCTGTCCTTATCAATTAGATATTTCAAACGTGATCGCCATCCCATTTACAACATTTTGGTAATGTTATCCGAAACTTTGCTATTTATATTGGTGTGTGTGTGTGCTTAATTTAACACCATGCTGGAACCTTAGCTTTCGTATATTTTGTTTTCTTGATCTTTTTAACTCCCTTCCCGCCACTTTCCCTCCGGACAAAAGAACTCGCTCGTAAATACTTTTTTATCTCTTTTCCAGCAAATATTCGTCACAAAATCATTGATTCTAAAATTCTTTATAGAGAAGTCATAAAACATTAACATGGAGAATAAGCTAAAGAATGAGTTGCCTGCAATACAGGTAGTGTAATAGCCGAGCAGTAACAACAATTGTTTGTTAGCTTCAAGGTAGGAATATTGATTACCTGATATACAAACATTGAAGAACTGTAAGAGTTCTAAATAAAGCTAAAGAGATTATAAAATTCCTTTCAGACACGTGACCTTTCCGAACGTAGGGTAGAGAGGAATTGCGAGAGACAAAATAACATCCCAAAATATTATTTCTGTGAATGTAGGAGCAAAATTACTTGTGGAAAGAAAATTTTGCGAGCAAATATGGTTACTATGTAAAATCAGAAATCTGTAATTATAAGGCAAAAGATAGATTTATAGATTGTAACACAATGTTAATATTTTTATATAAATTCAAATACGTATTTGACATATTTTTTTCAGGTCGTCCGCCTTCAGTACTTCTAAAACTCACTTGCGTTCAAAATACTAATCTGTTCAATGCATGTAGATAAGCAGCGCGACATCTTTTGAAATATTGATGTGTTTACTAGATCTAATGCACACTGAAAGTCACTGCTTTCGGTATTTTGAAGTTAACCTATCGAAATAACGGCTTTTCACTGTGAAATATTCCATGCATTTTATCGATTTTATAGCTATGTAGTTTTTCTAATTCTGTAATTCCAAAACACTGATTTTGTTTAATTACAATGTTGTCCTACAATTAAAATAATTAAAATTAAGAGCTAATTAATATTTTACCGTAATTACATTCAGTCAACTGCAATGATTATTGAAATGATTTTAATATTTAATAATTTAGTAAGGTCACTCTCATCAATGTTTAAAACAAAGTTAAGTACAATTAAAAAAATAAATAAAAAAGTATAAGTACTTCCAGTACGATCAATGTTTCTTTGTCGAGTAAAAAAAATATTTTTTTTTATGTTTTAAAAGATACACATGTAAAAAGTTCGTCTTTTAATATTTAATATCATTTAAATTATTTAACAGAAATTATAGAAATGCTATAATGAAATTACAAAACCGAAAACGGAATCTAATTTAGAATCTAATTTGAAAAACGGAATCTCTTTCATTTTCTTTCCATTTTGATCCATCTTTTTCCAATTTCATTTTTATCTTATTTCGTTTTATACGTTATCTATTTAAATTTATATAAATTTTGTTGTGTTAGTTGCTCTTAGATACCATCGATTTAAAATTTTAGAATTAAAGTTTAAATGAAGTAAAAGACAGATAATAATTGACTCACACTATGATCGTTAATTGTTACTGTTTTTCATGTTATTTCTATTAATCTTTCAAAAGTTTAAAGTTTTGAAAAATAATAAACTTATAGTTTTCGTGTTTCACAAGAAGAAAACGGCCATTTTGCAATATCAGTTGGAAATGTAACGACTTTTTTGTATTTTTCTTCAATGTTGAATTTAGACTACAAATAGTCTTTACTCTACACTTATCGGACAATAAAGACGTTTATTATTAATAATTCAAGGAGACTGATGACTATTTCTGGAAGAATATTTTTTCTGTTGTCATTCTTTAATTTTTTAAGTTCTTGTTGCTATAGCTATTGCTCAGAAAAATATTAGCTGTGAATACAACTTTAACTGTAATGTTTCCTTTATCTTCTCCTAATCCTGAGTGCTTGAGGAATAGTTAACTCGACTTTAAAGAGGATTAATATATTAGTTTCAGCTAAAGAAATTAAATTTAACATAAAAGAAAAAAATCTGTTAAGTAGTATTACTAAAAACATTGAAAATATAAACAAAATGAATACATTAAAAATAAGAAATAGTTTTGCCAATTCCACAACAGCAGCTACAATGTGACATTATTTAAAATTACTGCAAGATGCCATTTGTTTATTTATTATTCCTATCGCCTTTGGTTAAACGCTGAATTGCAGTCTTGAACTGCGCTCACTTAGTTTCTGAATCCAAGGTGATCATCATTGAAGATTCTAATCGTGCAAATCTTCTTTGATAAATTGAATATTAAGTTAGTAATATTGGCGGCAGAAGATTTTCACATCTTTTTCTTTATCAATATTGTAGCTATATTGATTGATTGTGTGAAATGTGGACGGCAAGGAAATCAAGCACTGCGACTTTTTTACTATCCCACAGAAATAAGGAAAGATGGAGAGAATGACAAAGAAAGACTGGTGGAAGAACTGGTTGGGAAATGGGCGAACCCTGAGAAAACCTGCCCAATGAGGATTCTCCATCACAGTAATCAAAAGAAAATCGTCCCCTTGTACTCAAGAGATCAGAAGCCGATGTCTTACATGCTAACCCTGCTGCCAATAGTGTTATTATTGTTATCCTCCGGGAATAGCTTAATGTCATTTGTGTTTAACTTCCTTTTTTTATCAATTCTGAACTATGTTTTGATGCTTTCCTTTTGGACATTATCTTGAGCAAGTCTTCTTTCAGTATTGTAAGATTTTTGTCAAATAATCCTTATTGTACCTCAAAAATTCGTCTGAAACTTAAAAAATGAGAAGTAAGATAAAGTAAGATTCAATATATTATGCTACTTGGTCATGTCCAAGGATTTTATTTCTATTATATCATAAATTTTTCCACAATAAATTTTTCCATGTCTTTTCCATCTTTCAGCTACTTGATCAACGCCAATCTGTGTTCCTTTTGCTATCATAAGGAATATTTGCAAAATTGAAACCAATTATATAATTAAGTTGCAGGAAGTATACAGACGGTGCCACATCTATGGTTTTCTGGTGGATAAAAGATAAGTCAAACGGCTTACAACTAAGGAACTTGGTCATGATGTTTATTCAGCAAGAGAGTCATAACTGGATACAGGGGAAAGGCTGAGTCGCCCTTCCTTCTTTGAAATCTCAAAAAGTCTATCATAAGTCCTGTTTTCTTTCTGGTTTTTTGATTGGATGATAAGTTGAAGATGACTTATTTTTTTTTCAGGTTGTTTGAGATTGACTCCTAATTTTGGCCCTTCCCGAAATAACACTTTGTATCCTTCCCAAGACTATACAAAGCTTTTCTTCCAAAAGTACTTTAAAAGATCACAATTAACTACGGAAGATTGGTTTTACATAAAGCTGCACTAATGTGCACATGATTGCTTTATTTTCTAAAGAAATCGCGCCATTTCCAGCTATACGAGGAAATGACATTTTGGATTTCAAATTTTGATAGTCGTGGATGATTTGTTCATGCAACCAATGGTTTGAGATTCTACTATGCTTTTTATCAAATGTTGACCAAAAGGAATCTTTATTTCATCCCATCTTATAGAAAAAAATAAGTTACTTATTTAATAGCATTGCGGTCTGTGATGACATATTTGTTATTTTTACTATTAAGAAGAATGAATTGTTTTGTCTTTTCCAGAAAAAATTCATTCTACTCAATTCATTAAAGATTTGCCTAAAAAATCCTAAATTATCAAAAAAAAAAAAAAACAAAAAAAAACTATGTTAAAGAAATGCAGGGGTTACAGTATTTTTCAGAAACAGGGTCATGTCATTAATGACATCGCATATTCATAATGATGAACATCTCTATATGTTCACAATTTCGTAAGTGTCATTGTAGTTTTTAGTGTTATATTTTAACAAGAAAGAAATATTCTAGAAATTGACTGTTTTGGTTTCATATGGTGCTACTGTTTATTTGTTATATCTACGTGTCATCAGTGATCGATCCATGTTTTCTTTATAATTTTTTTTCTTAAGATTTTTTTTTTATTATATTTTTAAAATCCGTTACACTTTTCATAAAATTTATCTTAATTTCCGTTTCCTTTAATTTTTGTTTACATTAAATCCTTTGCATTTAGCCCACTACGTTGTTTCAATGCAATATTTTATTTTCGCTTTACATTTGAAATACAAAACGTAATTATGTAAATTTTTATGCTATGTAAATTATATATATTAAGTGTATAATTTATTGTCATTATTTATTATTAAAATTGTTAAATGACCAATAACCTATCTTTTTGTATAATATGCATAAATAATTAAATATACATCACAATAAGGAACATATATGCACAAGAAAAAAATTGGAATCACTGATCTGTTTTTGGAAATTTCGATACTGGGAACCCAGAACAGCTGTTTCAGGCTTCCTAACCTTCATCAACTGGATTCGCCCAGTACCTTACAGTCAGTGATCCCAAAAAACATATAAAAGAAACAAAAATCAACAAGAAAATGGCCCTTCATAATAAAAACAACAATATATAAAATAAGAATAAAAAAGGGCAGAAATTTAATTCCCGCTAAAATCAACTTAGCCTGTGAAGGATTAAATTATAAAAAAAATACATTTAAATACAAGTTTAACGTGCGCAACTTAGGTTTACATCACAATAAGGAACATTAACGCACAAGAAAAAAATGGAATCACTGATCTGTTTTTGGAAATTTCGATACTGGGAACCCAGAACAGCTGTTTCAGGCTTCCTGAAAGATTAAATTATAAAAAATATAATGAAATACATTTAGATAATATGTAAATTATGTTTTATTATAGGTAAATTACAATACTATTGTAAAAATTATTAACGTGCGCTAAAAATGGAATTAAATCTTGCGACGCCGACGCACTTGTCAAGTAAGATAAAAATACAATAAAATTGTTTAAAAAGTACTTGTTTCGGCCCATTATTAAAGGGGGCCGCAAATAGTAGTTTTGAAACAATTTTATTGTATTTTTATCTTACTTGACAAGTGCGTCAGCATCGCAAGATTTATTTATAATACTATTATTATAATTTATATTTAGCAACATACATGAACACGTATGAATGCATTCTCATACGAAATATGTAGAGTTGTAATTCTTTTTTAATACATTGGAAATTGTATTTGTGTCAATTTGTTATTTATGTAGTTCCAGTAGTGCCATAGATTTAATTCAACAAAAAACTTACTATGAAAGAAATATAAGAGATAAACTTGAAAGTAGTTTTTATTAACAAAGCTAGAGCAATTTCTTCGCGAGCTGGACATTCAGTGAAGATTTCTGTCTTATTTTTATAATTTTATATCCTATTCTATGTAAATGTTTCATGCATAATGTGTCTCAGGAATTTTACATAATTTTTATTCACTATTTTGTGTTTTCTTTTGAATCATCATTTCATCCTTCTGCCTTCTATGATGAGGTTTTACAAGTAGGTTTTAATTTTACTTTAATTGTAATTGAGTTAACTTAAATTTATATGTTTTATCTGCTGTGGCAGATTGATTATTTTGATTTCTTCACCTTGAAGTATATTTGGTTTGATTCTTTAATTTGACTAAAGAAAAAGTAAAGAAATTGAACAAAGGAAAGAGATCAAATTGATTTTGTGATTTATGTGAAGACGATGTGCAACAAGACATGATTCACTATTTGATATTAGAAAACTGTGGGTGCATGAAAAATAGCTAGTGTTAAGAAAGGGCAGAAAAGTACTTCTGTGCAGAATGCAAACAATCAAGAAAAATATAAGTGTATACTGAATAATTACTAATTAAGGAAATGTTTCGTAATATTCAATGTTTTTTTAAATAAGAAAATAAAGAAATTAAAACAATAAGAAAAAATAAAGTTTAATTCA
This sequence comes from Thereuonema tuberculata, assembly GCA_023159025.1. Lineage (NCBI taxonomy): Eukaryota > Metazoa > Arthropoda > Chilopoda > Scutigeromorpha > Scutigeridae > Thereuonema > Thereuonema tuberculata. The sequence continues at coordinate 62,904,291 of JAFIDM010000002.1, forward strand.
GTTTGGAATTATTGAAAAATGTGTAAAAGAGATAATCTATATTACTAAAATCTTTTATTTCTCTGTCTGTCTGGCGCAGTTTTCTGTGAGAATGAAAAATAGAAAGAATTTTTTCAATGAAACATCCGCGACAGGAATCGAACCTGCAACCTTCTGATCCGAAGTCAGACATCTTACCCATTAGGCCATGGGAACTACAACTCTCTTCATATTGCTTTTTTGACTTATCTGTCAAAACTGAACTGACTTTGACTGAAAAGTAACAATTGTAATTAAAAAGAAAGTCAAAAAAGAAAGACGCAGTACGTCATTAGGTAGAATACTGAGAAATCAGTATTTGTAACTTAAAAACCACTGAAAAGTATCAATTGGAATTGGATAAACGAGATGAACGAGAGTGTCGATAACATCAATCGAATGATAAGTCTAAGAATACAAGGAGAGACTACAGAGCATACAATACAAGTGCGAATAAAATTGACACTTCTGATAATCCATCACACGAACATCTCTATATGCCCAAGTGTCTGAACGCATTGAATCTCAGCGGAATTCCTAAACATCATTTGTCATTGAAGATTGGATCTCCAATAATATTGTTGCGAAACATCAATCCCAAGTTTGCATACTGCAATGGAACTCAACTTAAATGTTGTTCATTCGATAATGATCTCATAGAAACCGAAATTATAACAGAACTCATAAAGGAAATTTCGTTTTCATCCATAGGATGTCTATGGAACCATGCGGTAATCTACTTCCATTCACTTTCACAAGAAAACAATTTCCGATCAGACCTTCTTATGCGATATTTATCAATAAAGCTCAAGGACAAACTCTAAATAAAGTTGCCATATAATTGGAAAACGTTGTCTTAACTCACATACAACTTTAGGTCTTTGAGTCACAATTCAACAGAATTTGGTTATCTTCACTCTAAAGAATACTCACAATCAATTTGTTGCGAAGAATTTCGTATACAAGCTATGATCTTCATTTATCATCTATATCAACTAACGTCCATCTGAAATCTCTTCTTCAAATATCTATATCGAACAATCTGATGGCCTAGCTAATAGGTATAGATAATTTTCACTATTTGTAACTCAAAAACCACTGAAAAGTATCAATTGGAATTGGATAAAAAAGAACAGAAAAAAAAATAATCACTATTTCTATTAGGTAGAATACTGAAAAATCGCTATTCGTTACTCAAAAACAATCACTATTTCTAACTCAAAAACCACTGTAAAGTATCAATGGAAATAAAAAAAAGAGACTCAGGAAAGAAAGAAGCACTATTTCTATTAAGTAGAATACTGAGAGCTCACTATTTGTAGCTCAAAAGCGACTGAAAATTGTATCTATATTACGAAAATCTTTTATTTCTCTTTCGGTCTGGTGCAATTATTGTAATTTACAAAAATAGAAATAATTTCTACAAGTTATCTACTGTAATCCAACATGCAACCTTCTGCTCCGAAGTTAGACGTCTTAGGCATTAGACCACAAGGATTACATTCTAATCTCTATAAAAAATAAAAATATATCACAGATATATGATTCACACGCTGATTCTAAAAGCAGTCGTGAATTGAGAGAATATATACATCAAAAATTAAAATAAAAAAAAAAAACTTTAAAAAAAGTTTAGTTTTATTTTACTTGATGTGATTTGTGTGTGTGTGTTTTTTTAATAAATAAATTGTTTTCCGTTACATACGCGAGGCTTCCGGAGCGAAGTGACGGGTAGCCGACTAGTGATTCTTAAGTTGTTTTTTTTTTTTTATCTAATAATTTGTTTTACAATATCTCCCGAATTTATTTAATAAAATGTAATATGTAGGCCTACTACTTGGTTTTCTTTTTTTGATTAATAATACATTTTAATGTGATCCAATGAACCACTTGCTGTAATTCTGATTTTTAATTATAGTTTATTAACAAAACGAAATATCAATATTATTGTAAACGTGGCTGTTTAGGGGGTAGTATACGAAATATTTGCATATATACTGGGAGATTTTATATACTATGCGGTCAATCGATGGCAACCTTCATCTAGGTCGCAGGAGTCTTCCTTGTTTGCAGTAGCTAAATTTCACTGATAGTTTTTCTGTTCATTCGGCTGGTCCGTGACTAATTTTATGTTATCTCTTTAATAAACACATTTGAAAGTTACAGTGTGCAAAGCAATCCCATAATCTATTAATTTCAACTTAATTCAAAAGCTAACTGTAACGCTTCCAAAATAGTTTTTTAAAAAATACGTATATATTTTCTGACCTAAGAAACTCACAATTAAAACGTAAGTAAATTTTCACTTTAAATAAAAAAAAAAAAGCAAAACAACAGAAAATTTAGGTCTTATTCTGTAACTGTTTAACTTTTCATCGGCCATGATCTTCAACAAAGAATACGATAATCCTCGTCCTCAAATAGAAAGTGTTAATGAAGAATAAATGTTGGTGATAAACATTATAATCTAAGTTATGAAGTAGCCTGGCCACTTCCTCTTCATCAATGAATAATGGGGAAAATAGCAGTGAAGAGTCGATAATGTTCTTTTTTTTTATTATAATTACCGTCAAGTGATTTTTTTTTAAGATGCTTAGACTGAATGAAATAATTATTGATTAAGTTAAAGTTGCGATCAGGCCCAGAGGACCGCGCAAAGCAGCTGGAGGGTAGGCTCCAGTGTTCAGAACCTACGGGACAAAGTTGAGGACGGGGGGTCGGCCCGTCGCTCGCCCGTCTTTAACTCCCGGGAAAGAAACCCGGTACCCATTCTATAGAGGGCTGGGTAGACCCTAGGGCCCGTTTGGAGGAGAAAGAAGCGTGGAAAAATTCCCGTCCTCCGCCGAGGCCGGGAATCGAACCCGCTACCTCCAACCCGCAGCCAAGCGCCCTTACCCACTCGGCTACCGGGCCCACCCAAATATGAAAATTTATCATACTTATCGATCTCAAAAATTAGGTAAAGTTAATAAGTTGTAAGAAAGTTCGATTTCAAAATAATGATTCTGAAATTCGATTTTAGATTAATTGTTTCGCTTTTAACTTAAAAGAAGTCACATTTAGACCAAACACATTGTTTCTTAATATTTCAAGATGGCTGTTCTTCTAAAAACATTGAAATTCCTAACTTATATGATTCCAGCAGAAGACGGAAAGAAGGTGAAGACAATCGTAAGCTTTTGAAATCTATGAAAACTAGAATAACATCAGATTCGATACCGAGAGGCAACGAACGCAGCAGACAGTATTTATTGATCCTAATCTTCGCGGCCTCTTACAGCTCATATACACTATGAATCGCGTGCTGATGATCAATTGATCCGAGTCACTGTCAATCAATCTCAAGCTTCCGGTTCCGGTCTTCATCGAAGATATGCTTTTTTCCTCACTCACATCCAGCATCAATTCTTTACCTTTAATCATTTATTAATTCATTTTCCAAGCAACAGGCTTCCAAACAGTATTAGATTGGAGATGTATAAGCTAACGATACTGATGCTGAAGAAAGGGATATGTTGCTATAAATTGTAGAAATGAAGGAATTAAAGATATTAGTAATAAACGTCATACAAGGATTTCAGCCAATACCTTATCCGAAAATTGTTACTAAACAACATAATTTCTCAAAATAAAAAAAGAGGAAATTTCAGTTTAAATAAGAGATTTTCTAACTTTATAAAGCTCAATTATCTTCAGAAAAACTTTTAAAAAAACAAGAATTGCTTATTTTAAACATTTTGTTTCGAACTTCTCCGAACGATGAATTCTGAATTCAAACATTTCTAGTTTAAATCGTATAAGTTATTCTGCTAATAATTATACAGAAGTTAGCCTTAACTGAAATGCCGTTGTATGCGATATAAAAACGCTTGAGGAGCAATACTAAATAGAGATAGCTCTCCAAATATGGAGGGAAAGTAATTTCAAATGCACCTATCTCTAATTCACATATATCTCGGCTCTCTTTCTGTAGTTCTTATGTAATGTATCAATACACTGAGCAATCAAAGAGTGTATTACAAGTATGTTTTTACGTTTTTGTCGATTTTTCCTTCAATTGGTTTATTTGCAACATCCAAGATGATTCCAAAAGTCAAACTTAAGAAGAATTTTGAAGGGTTAATTTGAAGGGTTAATTAAAATGACATTGATTAGAAACTACGTACTCCAAAATGACTAATCGTATCCTGTGCATACATTCAGTATGACTGTCAAACTAAGTCATCTTGTAGGGGCAGTAGCAGATTCAGACGCTGAAAAGAATGAAAATTATGCTGAAGAAATGCTTGTAACCATGATTGCATGAGTTCTAAATCTTAACTCCAATTTTGAATGGACAAAGTGCTCAGGTTGTTCTGAAAGTTGTATTGCACGATAGTTTGGTCTCAGATTAATACTACAGTAATACTCTTGTACTAAATTATATTTTTGAACAGTTTCAAATAATTCAAATTAAATGATTTTTTTTTCAAGCAATATTTTTGCATCGCTTTATAAAAGCAATTATTGAAGCTCATCATTCTGATAAAAAAGAAAGTCCGTTTGATTGTCACTGGAGCAATGAATGTGGAACGATAAATTAAAAAAAAAAACTCTTATCACGATTAGGTGCTATAAATGAAAACCAGGAGCAACCTGAATAAAAACAAACATAAATTCTCTTTCTCTTTGACAAAATGAAGCATTGCTCTGCTTAGACAACCTTCAACAAAACTAATTCCTGCAATTAAAAATTTAAACATCTCTTCCAGTGCTGCTGAAATGGATGTCCTGTATTACTTTACTGAGAATATTAAACATTTATGAAGCACACTTCATTTATGGTTAGTTTAAATAAAATTACGACTTTGTGAAACTTGAACTTTATTAAAAGCAAAAATAGGTTGAATTAGTTTCATCAAAATTACAGTTTTGTGGTTTAAATTCATTTTTAAAACTTATTTGTAAAATAAATATAGAGATAAGTTCGAGTAATCTTAGGATAAGAAAATTTAATTAATTGTATTTTTTATTCATAAATTAGATACCTAAAAACACGAATAGTACACTCTATTACAAAATTAATACTCGCTGTAACGTTTAACTAACAGATTAATGTCTGGTTAAAAATCAGTCCTAACAAATCCTGTGTAAAGTTCTTTATCAAGTTCACATTTATCTGTAGTCTTCATTCCATGTGTTGCTCCCACGATGTAGACCTATTTCGCCTCCGATATCTGATCCCGTTAATTTGAATCCAGTCGATGCCCAAGTCTGTGTTGGAATCCTTTTAAGATGTCTGATATAGCATACGATGATGGTAAAGATAGAAAAATAGACGTTAAACACAACCATTCTTCCGGAATTTCAATATTTTCTTAAAAAAACAACAAAATGTTGTTTCCATGGAGATTCATCAACTTATATTTGGCTGAAACTTGAATTGACCAATTGAACCTCCGTCTCATAAGTTAGAATCTAACTCGCAACAGATAACAACTTGATAATAACAATGATCACGTAGGATGTTCACACATTCACTTTCGAGTTGTTTTAAAAATTACTCATGTATAACGTATCATATCTGTTATTAATTGATTATTGCTAACATAAAATATTTGATTCTAAATACAAATATAAAAATGCATATTAATAAAATAAAATATTCAACGAATAAGACATATTTATATTATCGCAAGTTATTATCCTACTATTTCATTCAGAAACACTTATTTCATTGTCATTTCGAAAACCCCCCACATAATATAATAAATCTAATTATTCTTAGATATTAGAGTGGATCGGGGAAGATGGCAATCGGGGAAGGCGTATTGTATTTTAGTTTTGAATTCTGACGATAAATACTCCCATGTTTTTGCGTGAGCGACCGTTGCATCAGTGTTGAGAGCGGGAAGCTGCAGTTGACCACCGTTGTCGCGTTTTCTGCTTCTCAGAAGAAAAAAAGCAATGTAAGAACGAAGCTTACTGTCGTAAAATGTTTGCAGAAGAATTTTAAAACTGAAATTCAAAATAGAATTTATTAAAAACTGAAATTCAAAATAGAATTTATTAAAAACTGTGAAAACCTAATAATGTGTGATGTAGTTAAGTTTCTAAAGTTCCCATTGTTAGCTATTGCCTATCTTGGGCGGGCATGTTAGATCACGTGGCTCCACTAGGCAGCTCACTCCCACAAATGGGGAAGAACTGTTTGTAAGGAGGGAATTCCTTACCGAATTCTTAAACGACGTATAGAGAAGAATAACTATAAAAAAAAAGACGGTCGGGACCACAAAATAAGTGCTGTTAATGTACTGTTTCGTACAATCCACAGAATACATCATAAGCCTTTTCTATTGCTAATGCTGTGATTGCAAATCTTCCCAGAGATTCTAGTACCGATGACAAAGCACCTTCCAAAGAGGGAACCTCAATGGCAGCCTCTGTAACACCGACAGCACAGCTTAATGGCATCGACAGGAGGGAGGAGCCAACAAATTTCGAAAAGACTTCTTTCCTGAAAACGGCATCATCGTCTAGAGCAGGATCTTCATTTGAAGCTATTTAACCTAGGCCAGTCTTAACCCCTGCACTGAAATGAAGGAAGAAGACAGGTGCAGTGATGACGGATAAAGTGCATTTAGAGATGGCCGAAGTACGACAGAAGAACAAAAAAACGAGAACAAAAAGTACAAAATCCACCACACGAAAGCCAGGAAATAAAAGTGACAGTGCAGTATATGTATAAGCTGAATTGCTGTGATCCCAATGGACCTCAAGTGGATCTGATATGATGAGTTCTTTGCAAGCAGTGGCTTTACAAAAAATAAAATACGGAAGAAGAAAATATCACTTAGTTTAAAATTTTGTGCACTATGTAAGCAATAAATTAAATTTGGTTACGATATACATTGGTTAATTTCATTATATGAAATTTGCCATCTTATCCCGATTGTCGGGGTGAGATGTCTAAAATACCAGAGAGTGGGAAAATCGTCATTGTAAATACAGCACATAATTATTTTTTGTGTACTCAAACATTTCACTCGAAAGCAGACTCCAGAATATGGTACTTTTATTAGAGTTAGAAAATAAACCAAATTCTAACTACAATTCCCTTTAAATGCAATTACGCATCTTTCCCCGATCTACTCTAATTCTAAAACTATAATTTTTAAAAATAAAAAAATAAATCCATAGTAATTACTAAAAATTCACTTATTATAAAATAATTCAAACTTTGAGTTTATCTTACTGAATGCATATATTTAAGAAAAACAAGTTACAATGAATAAGATTTTAAAATTAAGAAAATAAGAAGGATCAAGCAGAAAAATCCTACATATAAACATCAGTACTTACTTAGAGAATTACAGAAATTGAGTAAAAGAACATCAAGTGCATAAAGATGATTTTTATAAATTACTTTCCGTAAATATAATTGAAAAGATCTGATCAAAACTTCGGGAATCAGTATACAAAGTCACAGATAACAATATTGGATGTGGATCCCATATCTGGAAAATCAACCTTCGATGCTAGTTGAAAATACAGATTGAAGCCCCGATATCTTTTTGTATTGAAGTGATGGACTATCGAGAGGGTTCTATATCAGAGAGAGAAGAAGGTCCTGGAATGGCCTTTGCCCTTTCCAGATATAACATTCTCAAACATCTATTCTTAGAGCATCTCAACGATACATAAAAGGACTGACTGCATCTGACAAGTAGTCTCAAAGTCGCTTAGGAATTATGACAATGACTCTTAGTGTTTCTTCTGTCAAAATTGTCAGAATTGACTTTACTTGAGTAAGTGAGCAAATTATGTAATTTATTAAAGAGCTACAGAAAAGTTATGAAGTGTTAAGAATAGCAATTAAACCTAATAATCAAGATATACCAAAAAATGCGATATTATTTAAAAGCAATATAAGATTAGTTCTTTTTAATCGAACTTAACAAGGAAACATTTGGTAAGCAGTTGTACGTATTCTAATGTAAGTAAGAACGGAAAAGCGAAGTAAACAATTATGAGAGAACGTTTTTCATTCGATGTTTTTCTTTTATTTGAAAATATCAAATAAAATTTAAAGAATATTCAAAATATTTCTTTAGAATGATGATTGTACACAAACAGAATGAAAACACATGTCAATAAACGAATGTAAATAGCAAGTTAGAAACACCGCTACAAAACAAAATTTCAAACAACTTTTTAGTCTAAACACAAAAATCCGAATAATAGTCGACGTTTCATTGAAGGAGTAATAAAAGAAGGAAAAAAAAATGTTTGTTTTCTGCTTTTCAACATACAAGAAAAATGAAAACCTTCTCTATAGATTTTTACTGTCTGCGTTTTAAACTAATAGATTCTTTATTACCATTAATAACATTCAACAGTATCTCTTAGTAAATAATGACCGTGTCTCAATAATTCATTGTTTCCTGTAGCTATTAACAGTATATATTAAATCTCTGGCATGACTGATCGATTGTACTTCGTTGTCTGATTTTTGCGATGGTGACATATTTCAGTCTCTAGGAGACCCCATTGACTGAAGAAGATACCATTTGAAACTGAGGGTACATTTAAAGGTTAATAGGACAAAAGATTATAAGTTCACATCTAATTATTTATTAATTCAAATTTTTAAAAAAAATCATATTTTGTCATGCCTATTAAAAACGTTTGTTCAATATAAACTTATGACAACCATACACTCATAAACACACACACAGCCTATCTAAAATATTATTTAATACTAGAATCAATATAGTTATTGTCTGACTATAAATGTGCAAAGAAAGTAAAAGAAATAAAGAGCAATAAAAATAAAATAGCAATAACTAAAGAAACTCATTGTTCTAATTAATCCAAAAATAATTCAAAGATGGATTATAAACATAATTTCATAGAAAATATTCATAGTGTGCGTTGTACAATAAAATAAGGACCTTACACACCATGGTGTGGTCCTTATTTTATTATAATTTCATAGAATTTAATAGAATCCAGATACATGTTTCGGATGTGGCTTACATCCATTTTCAAATATAGCGAACACAAATTTAAATCTGATTACATTAAGCAATTAATAGTTATCATATATTTCCAATAAAGTTAAAAACATGCACATTTTATAAAAATTGAATATTCAATAATTTTTTTACATCTGGAATCTCATGCTTTCTATTAATTCCAATATTGAAATATTGTTTCCTATATTTTTGAATTAACAAAGCCTCTTTTATTTTCAATCTATAATAGTTAGCATCTTTAGCGTTAAATTTTAACTTCTTTCAAATTACATATAGGAGTAGGATTCTGCATTAAATGATCTTGCATTTCAGATATCATCAATTTTTATTGTTTTATCCTTTTAATCGACAACTGATGGGACATTCCAGTATATTTCTTTTTACACGTTTCACAGTTTAACTGATGTACTACACCCATTGAATGTAGTTTCGGAATCTCATCTTTGGTGTGTGATAAATTATTTATTAATTTATTCTTTGGTATCCACACTATTTTGAAACGAATTTTTTTTTACCAATTTGGAATATAAATTATATCGAAAACCAACGTTCACTAGAAGCTTATTTACTTTCCAATCCATACTTCCACTTATGTATAAAAGATCTGTCATTTATTTCAGCTTCCAAAATTGCATTATAATCAGATTAGAAATTATCAAATTGAAGAGACTGTAAATTGGTTATTAATGAATAATTATCCTTTGAAATTAATTTTAAAAAGATCAAATACATTAATTAGTTCTCAAAAACATATAGAGAGAAAAAAATAAATTTGCAATTGGACAAGAAAAGAGTATAATTCTATCTTATTATGGTGATTGAAATTTAGTTCAAAATTTGTTTCAAAATAGTCTGGATATCAAAGAATAATTTACTAAATAAGTTAACACACACTAAAGATGAGATTCTTAAACTACATTCGATTGACATCCTAAAATACATTGTCGTATATCAGTTAGAATGTGAAACGTGTAAAAAAAACTATATTGGAATGTCCCAGCAGTTGTTGATAAAAAGGATGAAACAACATAAATTGATAACATCTGCAATGCAAGATCATTTAATGCAGAATCCTATTCCTATATGTAATTTGAAAGAAGTCAAGATTTTAGCAAAAGATGCTAAATATTACATATTGAAAATAAAAGAGGCTTTATTCGTAAACTGTAAACTGTAGTAAATAATTAATTAATTAATTGAAAACAGGAGATTCCTGATGTAACAAATTTGTTGAATATTCAATTATAAAATGTGCATGTTTTTAACTTTATTGTTAATATATGATATCTATTAATTGTTTATTGTAATCAGATTTAAATTTGTGTTCGCCAGATTTGAAAATGGATGTAAATCACATCCGAAACATGTAAATGGATTATACGAAATTATGTTTATAACCATCTTTGAATTATTTTTGAATTAAATCTCAATTACTGGTAAAGGTCGATAAATTGACTTTTCATGTAGAATCAATTACTTAATTATTCTCAATAGTAATTTAAGTTATTTAATATCATAGATGTCGTGATGACTACGATCCTTAGGTAATACAACTGCTTATTTGAAGTTTTAAGTTGAATTTTATGAAAAGAAAAGTCATAATTATATAACTGTAAAATATTCATTTTGACTCAGTATCAAAATCGAGAAACGTCATAAGATACTGGCACAAATCAAAAACACTCCGAATTGACAACAGTATTAGAATCGCATGAACTGAACAGATTCTTCCTGTTTTGTTGAAATATATTTTGGCTATTAGCCAAAACCGTTAGAAAGCGTCATTTATTTGATAACATGTATAGAGGACTCAGAAGAGTGGTTATTATAGTTTTCCTCTGACAGTAAATTGATGGAAATGATCGAAATGCACTCGAAGTAAACAATGAAAATCTATCTAAGTTAATGCAATATTTATTTTGGGTTTCTGCAATATCATTTACAATCGTGGGTTTCTTTCAATGTTACCCCTGAAGTGATCAATACAGAAAATGGGTATCACAATATTTTACATTTTGTAACATTTTAATAACAATATTTTGTTATTTTCTAAGAAATCTGCATTTCAAAGTTCACAAGCTCATAATGCAAATATTTCAAAGATTTCTCGAAAATAGATTTGTAGCTTTGAAAATAGATTTTCATGTTTATTCTGAATATTTATTTATTTATTTCGAAACTTTTTTCTGAAGTTTGTCTTTGATAAACAGAAATGAGACTGAAGTTAAGTACATATATTGCTATATTTGTGTTTCCGGTACAACTCAAAGCTAGTTGTCATGACAGCAGATGAGAAACTGGCATCGAAATGTCCTTCAAAATTAATGCACTGGTATTTAAGCTTCATGGAATTAATAGTTAAATCATAAAATGAAAATTAGTAGGAAATTTATTATCGTAATTACTGCAATAAAATGAAAATATCCTATTTCCAATAAAAAGTATGAGATGCTTAATAATATAAGATTGAAGATTAAATATATCAATAAGCAATTATACAAGAAGAATGTATTTAAGCTTGTTTTTTGGAATTAATACTTTCTGTAATTAGAATTAGAATTAGATTGCTTTCTGCAATCCCGATGGACAAATGCCACTTTTCAAAATTTTGTTGAAAAACAATTCCTTTTTCAAGATTGAACTTTTAAAAATGTATTTTGATTTTAAACTGTATATACGTACTGATATTGAGCTGTACATTACAATTTTACGTTAGAGATATCTTAAAAAGAAAATATCTTAAACTCTTTGAAGATGACCATGTATTATTTCAAAGATTGAAACATCATAAAAGTATTTCTTAAAAATCAGCAATTGCATACATCAGCTTAATAATTTTCCTAACCATTTTATTGACTGGAATAATGTTAGTATTCTTGCTTCTTCAAATAATAAAGGTAAAAGATGAAGTATAAAAGAAGCTTTATTTATCAAAATATATTCTACGCAATTGTTAACAGAAAGCATAAAATTTCTGAATGTACTTCTTTATTAAGATTTTAAATTGTTATTTGTATAGCATGTCATTATTGTCAATATTCTTATCCTCGTGAGATTCCAATGTAATATAATTACTTTGTTATCATTCAATTTCTCTTGTACTTCTGAAACATGTTAGTCATTTTTTATTCAAATAAAAATCTTTATTGGTAAGAATTTTGATGTATTATAGATGGGATTTTGTTTCAATCACTACATATTAAATATAAATTTTTGTTACGCAAAAATTTAAAAATAGACTGATCTAAACTTTTGACTCATTTCAAATAACAAATGCTATATTTGTTATTTATATATCAGAAGTATGTAATTAGAAAGCTTTTTTTCAGTTATAATTATCTGAAAAATTACATTATAGTCCGACCACGATATCTTGACGATTGGAAAAATTCCAGAGCCCCATGACGTCAGCACGAGCCTCTCTCAGAGGTTCCAAAGAATGTTACGTTACAGCTATAAAAAACAAAAAAGGAGTTTGAATGATGTTGAAAGGAAATGATATACTATTAATTATTAGTTGACTGCTTTCAATATAAGATTTAACTGTTATATTTAAGTTTTATGTATTTCTTTGAAATATTATATATTTTTAAAGGCCTGTGCTTCGAGGCACGCTTGTTTGTGATTGGCTGAAAAACAGATATGTCAAATCACATGGGCTTTCTACCGATCGTCAAGATATTGTGATCGCACTATAAATTACGATATCACTATCATTTTATTGCTATTATATAATTTATATTTGTCAAAAATTAGACATTTGATGTTAAATATTCACTTCTAAGTATTTTGATCTTTAAGAAGGTTTGAAATTTAACATCTTCAAACCTTCAAAATTGTAGGCGTTGTGTTTTAAATGATATGAGCTTCTTTATTGGATTTAACTTTAAAATCTAATTTTTCTTTTCAAAATAAAACATTTTCTATTAGCTTGACATTGTAACATTGAAAGATTTAAAGTGACCTAAAATGTTAAGAAATCAATTCACCAACTAATAATAACTTTGAGAAATCCATATATATTTTGTATTTATCTTTGTGTAGGGCAGTTCGTTTCACTTAATATTTACATTGCAATGTTTGCCAAAGGACAATATTTACCAAGAGCGATTGAAAATTCTGCATTATTTGAATTTAGCTTGTTTTGCTTTAAACTTTCGCTTGTCACAAGGATTCTTTGATTTTTCAATCCTCCTTCTCAACTATTATAGAGTTCAACCCTTTAGTTAATTATAATTTTTGTAAGGTCTTATATTATAGATTGATACTGCAATTGTTCTTTTTGATATTCAAATTGTCTATGATTTTGCTTATAGGTAATGAAGATTTGAAAGTTTGAATTATAATGGGGAGTGTGAGTTTTGTGTACCCACCCAGAGAAAGAAACGTGGTCCAGGTGAATCAAGGGTACAGAATTGTACTGCGGGCTAAAGGAGCACAGTTCAATTCCAAGAGGAGATCGAAATATTTCTCTTGGTGTTTTTACAGGTTCTAAGTCCAGTCAACTTCTGTAAAGGAAGGACCTAATTCCTTTCCGGGAGTAAAAGAAAGGCGGGAGTTGGGCTGATCCCCGGATCTTAAGTTAGTCCCATTGGTCGGGAAACGGAACCTTTCACCGTCAGCGCAAGGGCCACTTAGACCTATAGACCTTTTCTCTTTCTAATCTGGAAAAGGGCATAAGGGTTTTGTTTTGTTTTCTGTTGAAAGGTAAAGATCAATTTCACCGGTAAATCGAAATTCATTGGCAGCCTCGTGATAGAAGTACAGAAAAAAAAAATAAATCCCAATAAAATTTAACATGCCCGTTATCAAATCAACAACAAACCAATAAGACACAAAAGATAAACAAAAGATTTCTCCTCTGAGCTATCATTGATGGGAGTCTGAGACGGCCGTTTTATCCTCTTTATGGATTCATCAGCCAGACAAACCCCTCCGTGAAAGCTCAGATCGCGAACCAGGTTAGGGATTCTATTCACGCACCCGGCAGTGGGTTCCCAACAAAATAAAAACCATAACCAAAAAATCAAAACAAAAGCAAAAGCGCCAATTCCTGGCCTGCGAATCCGTCAAGGACAGAGGAAATTGAAGAAAGCAAAGGCTGATGGCAAGTCACATTAAATACAATAAAGAGCTGAGAGGCGGAATCTTTTGTTTATCTTTCGTGGTTGGTTGTTTATCTTATTGGTTTGTTGTTTAAAAATTAAATCAATTTGACCAAAATAAATTTGTCAAATTAAGTGCGATGCCACGAAAAGTTATACTGTTAATTAAATTATGAAACCTGAAGTTATATTAAAATAAAAATCCAAAAAAAGTCGCAGAGATCAGAGAGAGCTACACAATGAAAAATATGTTATTTTGTTACGGTCACCCATTAATGCCCTGTATAAGTCTTCTTGGTCGAATTTGTTTACATTGAATGTTAATGCATTCACATTCCTTTAATAGGATATAATTAAACGGATTTCAGTAATAATTCATCATTATATCTATTTTTGAAGCTGTGCAATAACAAATTAAGGAATTGATTTACCTCACCTTTATCAGGAAAAACATACTTCGGGAAAAACAAAACTATCAAGTTAAGAGATAATGATTATTTAAGGACATGAAAACCAAAATGAAAAAATAATAAACAATTGTCATCAGGTGTACCGGCTTCCATTTGTGCTTTTTAATCAACAGCAGTACACGTAAAAGACTGATTATTCTATTAAGTAATTAATTGTGGTTAATTGCATATTTTGACATTTATATACGCATTATTAGGCAAAAAAAAAGATATAGCAGTTGTTTACTAATAATGCTAGAAAGATGCCCACTTTTCCCAAGAAAAACATTCGGAATTTTTAATTGTTTTTTTTTAAATATCTTTTAAGAGTAAAATTGCTTTTATATCCGCCTTCGCTGGTCTATTTTCTCTTTTTATGTAGCTGTCATTTAAGTAGTTATTATTTCTTGATATCTTTAGGAAATTATAATTATTGACACGCTCTTGCTGTCTTCCTCTTTGGAAGTTCCTCAAACACATCATTTGAGCATTATTATTTTAATTTGTAGTGTTTCATTTGCTGAATTCTTTTACTAGATCGTATTTAGACGAGCGAAGTTAGTCTCACTATATCCATACGATCACATTTTGTGAACCGTTTTATTCAAAATCTACAGTACCCTAGTTAGAAATGTGAAATTTTACATATCAACGTAGAAATCCCATATAGGTGGACAATCATATTTTTAAAATTTTAAATTTTATAACAATTATTTGTTTTTAAAAACTTGGAAAAGTCATTTATTAAATAAAACACCTTTAGTTCTGAAACCGAAACAGAAATTTGTAATTTCTAATATTCCTACAGCGTCGTAATCTACAACTATATCATTTGAAAAAAAAAAAATGCACTTTAAAATGGAATTTCAGCGTTTTTATAATGAGGGCAGATCCAGATAAAACAAAGATTAATGTTTTAAAAATAAACAATTCATTATAAAAACAAACAAACACAAACTAATAATTTCAATTTTTTGTTTTGCAATAATAACTTCCTGTATACATTAAAAGGAACTTTGTTAACCCTTAGACTTATTTTTATTGAAACATGATGTACAATTTATCAAGCAAGACTCCAAGGCGAATCTTTTATATTCATCTTTAACATTGTAAATCAAATGTACTACTGGATCTGGGTTATGATCTTTTATGAGACAATGATTTGCCCATTCTGAAATAATTTTACTTCCACTCCGATAAGCACGGACGTGTTCCTGTACCCGATCTATAGCTGTCCTCCCTGTATTTCCTATACACAAACCCCCACAATCTCTACACTCTAAAGCGTACACTACACCCATATTTTGTAATGATTTGTCATCTTTTCTCTTATTATTTTTGAATAGTATGTTATAACAAATTCCATTATCTTTGCAAGCTTCTTTTACATATTTATGAATCTTTAAACCAATTGGTAACGTGATACATTTTCTAAACTCATCTTTATTCATTAAGTCTATATTTTTTGTTAAACATCATGTTTCAATAAAAATAAGTCTCTAAGGGTTAACAAAGTTTCTTTGAATATATAAAGGAAGTTATTATTGCAAAACAACAAATTGAAAGGTATTTTAAAACTTAATTGATATTATTCACATGTTTGTTCACCAATCTTTGTTTTGTCTGTTAATTTGTTTTTAATTGTTAATTTCACGTTGTAAGATCTCGTTAAAGAGATTTTGTTATGATCTTGGTTTGTTAGGACTGAGAAAAAAGATTTTTCTCTTTCCTTTATATTTAGTTTTTAGTTATTTAAGTTGTAAAGAGAGATCTTGATAAAGTCTTCGCAATAAAAGACGAAATATCGAAGTTTCATTTGATGAAGTTGGATTTTGATTATTAGTTTTCTTATATAGACAAATGAAGATATAGAGATGGTTGTAAACAAACACAAATTTTATTAACTTCTGACTAACTGAAAATCGAAACGGTCTTTAGAAACTGTTGTTTTATAATATATTTTTACAGACAGAAAACATGATATCTTCTGCATATTTTAGATGTTCTGAAAGTTTTCAGAAAATTCAGGAAAAAGAGAGACTGCATAATTAAGATTTAAGCTAACTTACAGAATAAACTTAAGCAGTAGTGATCGATAAGAGAGAATCATAACTAATATTCAACTTATCTCTGATATCAGATGACCACAGATATCAATATTGTGACAGGATAATAATCGTCGAATCAAACTAAGATGAATGTCTTTGGTAATAGTAAATGAATATGGAATGAAAAATGGAACTTTGATTTATATATAATGCATTTATCAGTTTTAGAATAGAATATGGGCGTTTGCGAAGCAAACAATTCAACAGCAAATACTGAAAATGAAAAATGAGCAATGCTATTAAGAATACAGGAAAAAAACCGCAATGGAATTTTTGCTTTCGAAACCAGAAGATATTCTTCTACATTGGGGAACGGAGGATGTAGAATAATGTACAATCTAAATTAGGAAATCAAAATCTTTTCCAATCAATGTTCCAATTCGGAATTTATTATAAAATTTGCATCACATGTCATTGCAAAGTGTACATTCTGTATGTAGGGGTGATACACCAGTACCTCATCGAAGGCATCACTGTTAACATTACACTTTACCGAAAGGTGCTTTAATGGATGATAGCGTCTCCATTCACTCTTTCTGAATGTTTGTTGTAAAACACTATGAATAGGGTTAACATTCTATTTTACAACTAGATTCCTAGTATAATTTGATCAGGTTATAATTTTCACTCTTAAAATAAACTAAAAAAAAATGATAAAATGTAACATTTCATAAATCAATTGAAATGATGTCTTTGTTAGTTAATTATTTTGAGCAAGTTTATTGTTACTTGGCAACAGACAGCAGGAAGAAGAACTGTGAAAAAAATATAGCAAGTATTTATGTAACAAAAAAATATTCCTGTCATATAATTATAAATAGGGAGCTTTTTCTCATAAATTAATATCGTATAAAATAGAAAGACTTTTTTGTTTTATTCGACAAACCATCATAAAAATGAATCGTTAAACTCCACTTTATTTGGGAAAGTTGATTTTAATGAAGAAAATTATTTATATCTATCCTTTACATATTATTTCAATAATATTCATTATACTATTTTTATACAAACTTTCAAATATTCCAATGATTTTTTTTTTTAGTTTCAGACGAAATACTTGCTTGAAGAGGCCCAAGAATTCGAAACAAAAAAATGTTTTTTTTTTAAATTATTTTTAACGGCTTTACTAAGAATGTTAGACTTTAAAATAGGTTACGGTTGTGGTGGGTCAATGTATGTGTTATACATTTATAGGTCCTAATAAAATTTTAATCAATGAATGGATCTTGTTGAAAATTGGCATGTCTGTTTAAAGAATACGAGTCGATCTTTTGCATTTCATATTTTCTGTGTGTGGATTCCTGCGGCGATATTTTCAGAACTAGGGTTCCAAAATTTTATATAAAAACAGAAGCAAAAACATCAACTTCCTGACAATAAACAATGAACATTAACCAGAAATCTTAATCCATACAGAAAACCAGTTTACATTTGCGCATTATTTGACTGGAATTAATTTGAAAGGAGAGGACCTAGTGTTTATTAGTGCAATGCGCCATCTCCAAACAGCTGTTTCACTGTAATATGCAGATCATCAGTGGAGAGCAGACGCTATAAACCCCTAGGAGACTGGCACATGGTTTTCTATTCTTTTCTTTTTAATGTGTTTTTTTATTTCTTGTTTTTATGCTTGGAGGTTCCACTCTTATATCTCCTTTTAATGTGTTTAATAATTTTTAGGCGATTAATTAGATGCCTACAGAAAATCCATTTGTGGCCAGCGGAGTCTGGCACATGGTTTTCTATTCTTTTCTTTTTAATG
>JAFIDM010000002.1:62922759-62944177 GCA_023159025.1 Thereuonema tuberculata
GGCCAGCGGAGTCTGGCACATGGTTTTCTATTCTTTTCTTTTTAATGTGTTTTTTTATTTCTTATTTTTATGCTTGGAGGTTCCACTCTTATTCTCTCTCTAAGGAATTAATTTGATTTGATAATTAGTTAAGTGTGGGAGGATTTAATTAATTTTCAGCAAATTCTGATTATTTTTACGCCGATATAATTTACACATATGATGACTTTTCCTTCATGACTTTAAAAACAGAAAAAAAGTTAATGGCATCATTTCACTTTCATTTCTAAGAAAAGTAGGCCTTTAAATCCTTTGAAGAACTTCCTGCTTAGATTTTTATTCTTCTCAGATTAAAACTTACTGTAGTGTAAATTTCGTGAGTAACATGTGTGAGATATACCTTTGATAAATTATTTATCATAGATGATACAAGAGAGCAATTAATTTAGATTATATATTTTTATGTAAGGTTTCGATGAAAAGTTGCTCAAAAAAATAATGTTATAGATAAATAATAGCGTATAGGAAAATAATTAAATAAGAAAACTGTTTTTTGCAGATCGGCATTCAAAAACTGGCATTTCAATTTTGTAGATTTTCTTAAAATAGTCCAACCACGATAATGTGACGATCGGAAAATAACGTGACCTATCTGTTTTTCAGCCAATCACATAAGTACGCCTCAAAGCACAGGTCTCTATTAATTTCCCTGAAAATATCGCCCCAGAGTATTTTCCGGAGCAGTGCTCGAAAAATTATTTTACAGGTTGAAGATTCCATATTGATCGCTACGTCTGAAAAATGTATCAATGACTGTGTTTCCGTTACGAACATATATCAATATGGATTCCGTAAAAAACCTAAGGATCTCCAATTGTAAACAGTTTTGTAATGGAAAAAAAAAAGCTTTCCTTCAAGGCCTGCTCTGTTTACAAAACAGTTATAGATGTTTGTAAACAAACCCATGTGCGCTACTGTAGTTCCTTCGATCGCCACAATGCAGCTGTCTTTGATTGCCGGCAGGATCGCAGCCATCGTCAGGCATTCAAATTTCATCATTTGCATCCTGTTGACAGTTGGTTCGTCTGGACCAAGCTTCTCATTGGGCGTTTTACTGAACAATTTCCTACATAAAAGACTGAGGTTGTCGATTTTATCCCATTCACTGATGATGACCCGTTAACGGGGCCGAAACTAGTTTGTTTTAATTGTAAATATTTATGTTTTTAACTTTTAACTTAATTTTTAGACTTGTGTGATGGCTCTATTTAAGAACTTTATAAAAGGTTGAAGATTATTTCCGAAAGGAATTGGAAAATGGAGAACCTATCATACCTTTAGAGCGAGTTCAAGAAAGAGTAGCTGCTGCTACAGGAATATCGA
This sequence comes from Thereuonema tuberculata, assembly GCA_023159025.1. Classification (NCBI taxonomy): domain Eukaryota; kingdom Metazoa; phylum Arthropoda; class Chilopoda; order Scutigeromorpha; family Scutigeridae; genus Thereuonema; species Thereuonema tuberculata. The sequence goes on from JAFIDM010000002.1 coordinate 62,924,122, forward strand.
AAGCCCAGTTACTAGAATACGATTGAAAAAGGCTTATCAACACCTGGCAAAATACGAAAACGATATAGGCCTATTATCGATGTCGACGAATTTGGCTGTTGAGTTAAAGTAATATTCTTAGGAACCTCTAAGAGAGGCTGTTGCTGATGTCGAATCGTCACTTTATCGCGGTCGGACTATACTTCTGACATCGTTACTTTGTTGAAAATGAGATGCTGACATAACACTTTGGAAACCTCTCTGCTGTTCCCCTCTCCCTTCTTTTTTCTAAACATCCTGCCCTTCACTTTCTAATCTTGTTGTAATCTCATACAAATCTCCTTTTTCACCTCTTATACTCAGAGGAACCAAGAACAAAGGGCGAATCAGAAGTGTTTTTCTCTTACCTTCGTCTGTATGTTTTAAGGTATATAAATACACTAGTCAAAGTGGACCGATTTTACGGTACTTTTTTATTTATCGATTTATAACATTTTTTGTGCAAATATTTTTACCTTTAGTAACTTCAGTTTTACTCTTTAAACTTCAGCCTATTGTAAATAGATATTTTTTTTATTTTAAAATAAAAAATCAGAAGTAAGTTAGATAAATAGAAGTGAATTGAAAAAATTGTCAGTAGCAACCATTTACATCTAGAATCTTCGCAAACACCATATAATGCTAAATACCCCGGTTTTTCAAACAACAGATCGAATAAAAAAATATGCTGATCGAATCAGAAATGAATTAATAATTAAACTGATCGAACATTTCAAGCGGTAAATATTTTTATTAGAGATAAATGAAAAAATGTTTACTTGAATGTGTTTTGTTATGTTTATAGGAAAAACATTATTATGTTTATTTATTAATGGAATACGTTAATCAATTTTTTATTTTAATAACATTTTTATAAATATCTTAAAATTTACAACCCATCTAAAATGTGTAACCTTATGATTGCAGAAATTAATTATAACTTTGATAGACAATAGCAAAAGTATCTGTGTATTTTCGCAGTAAAACAGGCAGAATTAGTTTTATGAGGTATAAGTATAAAACATATGTAAACTTTTAATATTTACAGACATTAGCTTTATAACAAAAATAATTCAACATATGGTAGATAAGAATATATCATTAATTCTGTTTGCTATACAAATTATCAGTACTTGAACAATGTCAGAAAGCATCAGCCATGTACAGGGTATTATGCAATAAATAAGAATGATTCTGAGGGATCTAGTATAGGAGGGAAAAATTTCATATCCACGCAATATTTCGGATTTGTCGAAACATACGACAACCATAAAATCTAAAGAGTACGAATCACGTGACAGCAAAGTAGCTACATAGTAATTGTATCTTTTTAACAACTTTATTATTTTGTTCTCTCCTTCTTTCCTGCATTAATTCTTTACAGTTGACTTAATTCACCGTGAACAATAGTTCACAAATGTCTATAAATTAACTTTCATAGTTAGTTAATCCTTTGGATATTTTAAGTTCACACTATATTAGCACGCCGTGCTGGCGTGGCCGTGCGGTCTCGGCGGCGGCCAGCCGTGGCGACCAGTGCGCCAGTACCTGGGTTCGAATCCCGGCAGTGGCATGGCTGTTTGAATTTCCTTTACTGTGTTTTCCAGCCTCTTCTTCACTTTCTCTTCGGTCTGACGTCTTTCCTTAATGGCGTCCTGGGGGCAGGCAACGGGAAACCACCTCCAGTATCTTTCCCCAGGTGTTTCTAGGAGATCCATGTGAGACCTCCATAGAACTGGACCTGTCTTCGGACAGAAAACTATGGATGGATATTGGCACATTCCGAAATTTCGATTCTGTCTGTAGAGGTATGTCTTCAAAATCGGCAATAATTCCGCGTCATAGAAAAAATATAATCAAAATCACTTATGGTCTTTCCTGTTGTTCTATGAAGCTGTTCCCTGGTTCCATTCTGTCCAGAAAACTTTCCGTTCACAATCTTCACGAACCGAAAAAATGGCGTCCTCTTATTCGAAATAACAAGTCCTAGAAGGCTTCCTATGTGAGGTAGTTTCCTAAAAAATATTAATGAGATATTAATATATTAATCTGTCTAAATTATCCGAATTCTCTTGTAGCAATTCATGATACATTATACTCTATACTTTGGCCCATAATATCTTGCTTGATGCAAATTCCAGCATCGGGAAACACACACGAATTCCCCAGTTTCATTATGGACGTCTTTGATGCTCAATCAGGAATCCTCTTTTTAAAACAATCGGCAGTTTCTCACATCCTGTGATATCTACAACAAAAGCTTATTTTATTGGCTCGTTCCCATTCTTTTCCGAATTCATTCACAAAAAATTAATTGTTTAAGTTTATATTGACATTTCATGTGCGTTTCCATTATGAATTTGAAATAATAAACCATACTTTCACCAAACTTTCACCAAAGTATATGTGCTTGAAATACATAAGTTATTAAAAATCCAAAAAAAAATAAATAAAATGCTTGATCAACGGAAGCGCACTGGTGCCTCAAAAGAAAAAATGAACAATAAAAAATTCACAAATTTTTCATTAGTGAGGGTTTTGTTGTTCATTTTTTCTTTTGAGGCACCACTACGCTTCCGATGATCATTCATATTAGCCTCCGTACGGAGACCTTGTTGTTTTACTGGTGACTGCTCCTGGCTGATGATCGCCAAAGAGCGTGAAGTAGCTGTTCCCAGGATGTCATATATATCTATTATTTTATTCATTGACGAAGCTTCGTTTTCCCGATATGGTAATATGAATTTTCATAATTCACATTTAAGGGCATAGGAAAGCTCACATGGAATCCCCCCAAAAAAACACCATAAACAATTCTCTTTAACTGTGAGACCAGCATTTTAGATAATCTGTTAGTTCATCTCCAATTCCTCCTTTACATAAGAATAATAATTATAATTGTCATTTTTGCTAATATATGATTTCATAATTTATGAGAGTTAATGACTAAAATTAAAAGGAAAGGAAAGGAAATTCAAATCCAATGAATGGTCTTGCAAATGATTTTAGCAAAGTGTACTCAAAATCGCTCTGTGTCTTGATTTCCTTTAAAGACATCTTAGCGAGATTTTGGAAAATATTAATATTGAAGTGAGAGAATAATTGTGATTGATGCGTGGTTCATGCACGACAGAGCCGCATTCCATTTCCATCATGAAATCCGGCTTTCCTCAACTATCACTTCGACAACGTTGGATTGGTAGGAGTAGCCCTGTTGCTTGGCTTGCACGGTTCCGATATTTAAATCGTCTGGATTCTTATCTTTGGAGCCATGTTAACAATCAGGAGGGACTAATATTTTAAACAGTAAGCTGGAACATAGAGTAAACAAAGGTTTTCAGCTAATTCGGAACATACTGGGGATTCGACGTTAACTACCCCGACTTTTGCACGCCTGTAATGAGACGGGTGGTGGACATTTCGAACTTGAAATTTTGATGCCTGTTGTTGGTGGAGACTTCGCTGAACACATTTCTGTATCAATTGTTATCAGTTTTAACATTGTTGTATTGATTCGTATGTGCAATATTAATTAGAATCTTTTTTTCTTTGTAACTTATGGAACTACATATATAATACATATATCATGTATATATATGAGGCTTCTAGAGGCATATGCGCCAAAAGTTAGTTTCGAGAGTTCGAGAGTTAGTTCAAACTTTCGCTGTGGTGCGTTAAGGTTAAACATCACGGCTTTTTCAATGGAAATTTAGTTCTTTACCAAGGGGTATAAAACCAAATAAAATCATACGAATAAAAGCGGAAAGTTCATAGTATATGCTACGATTAAAAAGAAAAAAATGGATTGTTGGCGGATGCGCCTCTCCTATTGTAAGGGCCTCATATATGTAATACATATATACACAATATCATTAATACATGAAACATCTGAATACATAAACAATGCATTTCCGAACCTACGTTTATTGAACATTTTGTGCTGATTTTTCTTTGTCACTAATGTTTGTCGGTACTTTTAAAAAACACCCTATATTTAATAACAGTGTAGCATCTATTTGAGTAGCTTTTTCCGCTACATTCCAATGTTGTTCACTTTATTTCTGTTGCATTATTAAGAAGTGTATAGAGAAGTAAAGTTGTTAATGTTGTAAAAAGAAAGACAACTACAGCTGCCATTTTATTATAGGCTTGACAACAGTGAAGAATAATTGCATGGATAAAGAAATTAAAGGACAATTACAAGATTTGCACACTAGATTAAATAGCAAAAGATAGTACATATAAGACCAAAAGAAGTATTTAGGAAATCAAAAATGATTTAGGGTGTAGTTTCGGTTTGGATATACACTGTCCGGCCACTTTATTAGGTACACCCCTCCTGTGCGCATGAATGTCTGGACCCGTCGTGTCTCAAAGCAACTCTTCAAGCCGGTGTGGGGAGTGCCATCGTGCGGGGGATGTTTACCTTGACCCACATTGGGTACATTGATACCTCTGGAGGCACGTCAGGATGCTAGAGCGTATCTAAACATCGTAGCTGATCAAGTGCAATCATACATGTTAACAGTTTATCCTCATTCAGATGGCTATTTCCAGCAGGATAATACGCCGGTGCAGAAAGCCCCCATCACTATGGGATGGTTTAAGGAACATGACAATGCATTTCCTTTGACTTTTCCTTGCTGCAGTGGCCCGCTCAGTCCCCGGATCTCAATCCGATTGAAAATTTGTGGAACGAGCTGGAACGGGTTGTTCGCTTCAGACCTACATCTCCATCAAAATCTTCAGGAACTGCGTGACCCGATCATGTCTTCATGGTACACAATACCTCAACAACGTTTTCAGCATCCTGTGGAATCCATGCCTCGACGAATTCAGGCTGTTTTGAGGGCTAAAGGAGACCCAACACGCTACTAGGAGGTGTACCTAATAAAGTGGCCGGACAGTGTATAATGCAAAACAGACAAATATACAATTGAGTTTACATTGGCATTAAGATATTTCTATTACTTCAACCCATTTCAATGAGATCAGAGAAGAATGCTTATATTGCTTTGCTTACCGGATCGACCACATGAATTATACCATATGTAGTGAACTTGTTTATATATCCTTTATTTCAGTTGAGTTTATGAGGAAATATTTAATTTGACATTTATTTTTTCTATATTTAAGAGTAAGATAAGTGTTTGTTTAAACTAATTACTAAAATCAAATATTTTATTTTTTCTAATTTATTGTAGCACTGAGGAACCCACCCACGTATCATGGCAACATAAACTTGTCCCAAAAAATTATAATAAAGAAGACGTCCCAACACTTAATGGTAATAGTCCTTTGGTTTTAATTTTCTTTTATAATATTTATTTCATAATTTATGAGATTTAATGACTAAATTTTAAAAGAAAGCAAAATCAAATCCAATGAATGATCTGCAAATGATCTTAGCAAAGTGTAGTTAAAGTCGCTCTGTAACTTAAAATTAAATAAGAACTAAGAATGATAGATAAACATTTCGAAGTTAAATTTCCATAGTTAAAATGAGTAGGGTTTCAGAAACCTTTTTTCCTATGTAACTTGGCATTTGGCCTTTCTCACTTGTCAGATCAGAAACTGGCCACACAGTTTTAATGCTTTAATTTATGTGTCATTTTTTTTATAAATTGTATGTGTTTCTTCGAACTGTTTATCTATTAGTACACTTCGACACACGTTAAATTTCCTTATTGAAGATCGAAAAGTGATTCCATCAGAATTCAATCTGAATTAAATTTGTGATGTTTTCTGTTTTACCACATAGAGCGACAAAAGAATGAATTTTTAAGATTAAAAGTAATCTATGATCGTTGCAATAGAGTTCAGAAATATCGGCAAACTGAAAAACATTCCTACAAATACAAACTTTATTCTATAAACACAATTGATGTATACAAATGAATTTTGATTAATAGTGTGCAGAGTGCTGCAAATATAAGGCGTTCAAGATTGTTCATTTTTAGCTTATTTTCCAAGTCTATGTCTTTTCGTGAATGAGTGTGTGTCTTCCTAACGATTTTGAGCCATTGTAAGGTTCTTCTTGAAAATTAATATGTATATTTTAGGATCTATGACAATCTATTTTAGTTTTTCACTCCAAATAGGTCCTTGTCGAAAAGGCGAAATGTCTGTAGAAAGCATTGAATGCTAATTCTGGATTTTCAATCCTAATTTGTATTAATATTATATTGTCTTAAACAATGAGAATTAATCCTTTTAGTTAATCCTTTGCGTGTTGTTTGATTGAAATAAATCTGATTTACACAAAAACAAATAATTTTTTTCAGAGGAAAATTTATACTGTTTGTATTAGCAGATGTTAAGATAGAGTTTTCTCAGCAGCTTTTTCTCTATCTCTTATCAGATTCAAAAGCCTTAAGGGAAAAGTAACAATAATTTTTATTACGCTGTATCGTTCTAATTCATAACCATACATATGTCTTAAACGACAGTTATGTGCATAGAACGTCTTCAAAACATTTACAAAGAATACCATTTTTTTTCTTGCTATAGAAATACATTTTTTTCTTGCCATTTTTCTTGTTTATATTGACTTTTGAATTAAAAAATCCATTCATTGTCATGAGATTCCACGCACCTGTCTGAATTTTAAAACATCGCAGGCTTTGATTTTAATCTTTTAAATAGCTTATTCTGTTGGTTAATAGTTTGGGAATTAATATTTCATAAAGAAAGATGAGATTGATAAAAAGACTATTATTTATTCAACAATGAGAAATAGGAACAGCGTGTGACCATATCTTCTAAAAGGGTCTCATACATATTCACAAGAAAAGCAAACGAGCCTCTTTCACAGACTGTTCAATGATAGGATATCTACAACTCACTCTGGTCTACAACCTACTGGAATAAAACTTGAATTTTAACTTTCTAAAATTGATCTTAACAAAATCATTTCATCAAAAGCTTCTGCTACCTGCTATTTACTTGTGAACTTCCGGAAAAGTATATTAAGGCACTTACGACCAAAACTTATAAATATAAAAGAAATCGAACATTTTTAACAAAGAATATTTCCAATATTCTTTGAATATTTTTGAATACCGAAATTTGGACATATCTAAAACACGTATAGACTGTATCTGCAGATAATATGCTCAATGTACTTAATAACCGCTACCATAGTTGCCAGTGTTCATTCCCTCTCCACTATTTATATGGTCAGAAATGTTTAGGCAATATCTACAAGAAGAACTAGATGGTATTAGTGGAGACCAATTCCTAGCGGGGATACATCTCTGTGTTTTCTTGGCAATAGTCGTAACTGGTGCGTTTTCGTAACAAGTGTGTTCGTTTGAAAATATTTATTCAATTTATTTTACTCAATACAAATCACCTCTGTTACTTTCTTATTTATATATTAGAATTTCCCGTTTACAAATTTTTTTTAGCAAATTGCCCTACTTAATCCCACATGAGGGATTAAAGTATTACGGATTAACGACACAAAAATTAAAGTTAAAGACTCGCCAACACGACAAATAATCTTAGGTGAAAAAGTAATAAAACTTACACTCCAGTCAAGTAATAAGCCAATTCTCAGAGCTAAAAACCGAAGATAGTGGATCTGGAATTTTATCTTCCTATTCAGCTGAAATTCTGAAGAAAACCGCCAACAATGAATCCCTCTGGAATCTCCTGATTTTAAAATACAAATCCATAAAGCAGTCATATATTCTTTCTTTCAACTACTATGAATTATTATTTCATTTAATTTCAAGTTTGGAATTGACAATTTATATATTTTTTTTAAAAAAATCATTTTATAGATTTTAATTATTAGAATGAGGCTCTGAAAGACATTTCACAAATTCATATTATGGTCTAAGTTGATAATCGAAATTGAATGCTAATTACAAATTCTTTTTAAGGCTAAAATTGTAGAAAAAGAATCCTACGTGTTTATTGTTAACTAATAAAAATAACGCTAATAATATTCACTCAACTTTATTTAATTCTGAAAATTATGAAATAAAAATGTAAAATAACTTTTACAAATGTTCACTCAACTTATTTTTAAAACAGTTTATTATTACTTTATTCAGATTAAGATCGCTATTAATCGACAGTTGGGTTCTGAAATTAATAATAGTGATGTCATCACAACCAAAATGTCGCAGATTCATTTATAAAGTTTCGCCACCTAAACATTTAATGTATATCTAAGAAAAAATAAGCAAAATCGAATAAAAAAAAATAACGCACATAGTACGATGTAAATACACACAGAAATAAGTAAATACATTACATGGCGAAATAAACAGCACTGAAATATTCACTCCACCCTCCACTCATGAGTACATGGGAAGCGGCAGTATGTCACGTGGTTATATGTAGATGTATATTCTACGTGTTAAATATCGTATATTTGAAGTTCAGTGAAAAAAGCTAGGTGAAGTAATGGACATAGAAAATACTAAGTCCATTACTTCACTTAACTTTTCTGAATTTCATATATACAATATTACTTCTATTATGTATATTAGAAAATACTTTTATTTATTTTAATTTTTTTTATGCAATTTTCGATTAAAATACGAAATTTATTTTGCTTTTTCCTGGTTTTTTTTCATTAAAACTGAATGTGACTGTTCCAAATAAAACTGCTATACTTTTCTTGTTTCTTTGACTACAGCATGTGCAAATGTAGAAATCGATTAATAGCTTAAATCATAACTAGAGATTTAAGATAAACGTTCAGACTTAATGTTTTATTTAGCGAGGGCTGCTGATTTCTATGGCAGTCATATTCCTAATACTCCAGTAAATAAACGTCCTTCTAAATGATGTTATCAATCAGAAAGTACAATTATCCAAGCTTGACTTTCATAAGTTATGCTTTCAGGTATCTACAAAAATTCAAAATACCTTAGCACACTATTCTCTTGATAATAGATGTATTTCATATTGTTATAATACCTCTAAAATTTGAAATTTTTTTGTCCCGTTTTGTTTGCTTTCAATACATTATGGTTTGACCAGTAGTTCTTGGTAGTTTATTATTGACTTGTGATTCGGTTGAAGGCCAAAATTATAATGAGTACCTCCATTATTGCATGGAATAGTAATAACAGTTTTAAGCTCTGAAAAAAATGTAATGACGTCATTATGTTCCTGCAAAATAAATTACTTGGCTACTTCAGAAGTAAACAATTACAGAAATGACCTAGAAAAATTACTTCAATGGGAATGAATAGCAGCCAATGAATCGTATAAAGAGAATATTTAACCTTCAATGTTTTGTGTTTTAGTTGGTATAATAATTGTAGAAAAGAAACAAGTAAATAGAATTTGTGCTAAAGCATAAATTTAAGGGTGACCCATAATAATATAAAAGATTTAAAAATAATAAAAAAAAGATAGGAAAAATAAAAAAAAAAAGTTAGGATTTTTTTTTCTTATTTTCCTAACGTTTTTTTAAAGAAAAAAAAAAACCCACGTGGACATTGAGAAAAAAAAGATTAAGAGACAAAAAAAAAGATACACGGTTTCGAACAGACAACCTACAATTTATGAGTCGGAGATCGTAAGCATCAAGCTATAGTTGACAAATGAAATGAGATGGTTGCATTTCTAACATAAGCTAATAGCGGAAATCCAATGAAAACAATGCCAAATACCTCGAACATGGGAGGGGATGCGTCGGCTCCTGAAAATACCTTATTCTTTCGGTATTTGGGCCTCTGAACACGATGGTGAAGTCCATTTGTCGATCCGACCTTCCGTTCGGGAGTTGATAGGGGTGGGAGTTGATAGGGACGGATGGACAGGACAAAACGCATCAACTACCGATTTTGGTCGCTAGAAAGATAGTAGATTCAATAAAAATAAAAAAAAAATTGATTTTTACGTTCTGAAAATTTTTTTAAAAATATTCCTTCAAATCTTCTTAAACCGAGAAATCATTGTTATATGTGTATTGAAATTTAAATCTAAATTTTTCGAGACAGATGACTTTATTCAGCATAAATAAATATTTGATCTGTAACTGTAATAATTTGAGTTGTATTTTGTTGTGGTTTTTTTTTCTTAATGGTGGTTTAAATAGTGGTTCTGCTTTGAAGAAAGTGATTCAAGAATGTCTTTCTTCTAGTAATAACGAGAGAAGATAAAAAGAAAACTCCAATACAACCCAAAAAAAGAAGAAAAAAATAAAATTATAGGCAAACGATGTTGTTTAATACAATCACTAAATTCATAATTTTTTTGTTTTCTTGATAAGATTAATTACGATGAAAGAAAGTTCAATATTTCCTCTTTCAGAAATCTCTGTTGCTATAGTCATTGAAAAGATAATCCGGAATAATACGATGACATTTACTGACGAAAAGTAAAATATATCATTAAATTACAAAGTGATACATTGAAGTACAGTTAACTTTTAACAAAGCTTTTATTTAAAAATTATTCATTTTCTGATAAAATATTGTCTTGATCATATGTGAAACATCTTTCTTTTTTTCACCAGAGGATTAACGTTTAAAAAACGTGTTCTAATCTTATTTCTTTAGTTTATAAATAATAAAATGTCAAAACTTCGATGCTTAATACGAAAAGGGGCTAAGGAAAAATTGGGTGAAGAAAATCACCACAGTTCTGACGAGAATAAATTAGAAATAAAATAATTAAACTTAGAAGTAATGAAATAAGAAAGGAGTTATAGAATAACAACGAACATAGTAGGAGGAAGAATACTAAACAAATGTATTAAAATAAATAATGTTTTTAGAAATATTTACGTACAAAAAACAAATAAGTTTTAGAACATTATAAATTGATATAAAATGGTATTAAAAAAGGGAGTTGGCAAAGAAAACATAATTGCTAATATTTTTAAATAATGCTTTAACATCAACTACTGGGTCATGATGTCTAAACATCCAAAGCGATAAATACTTATGTTATTTTATTTCATGTCTGTGAAGTAACAGGTCTGGAAATATTTTCTAGCTGTGTTTATTTACTTATATTATTTTACATAAATGGAGAATAATTTTTATTTAATTTAGTTATAGTATAAATGCAATTGACTTCATTGCAGCTGAAAATTCATTTGTTTGGATTTATTAAAATTTGAAATAAGCCAAGTGAATGTAGCTGAATTACCTACAAAAATTTTTTTATTTTGCTGCTTTGTTGAGACTATGTAGTTACACTCAAATTTTCATTCATTCATAGTTCTCTGCCAAGGGCAGGTCCTTCACTGCAAACCCAGCATTCTCCAATCTTTCCTATTTTCTGCCTTCCTCTTCGTCTCCACATAAGATCCATTTACCCTAATGTTGTCGATCATCTGAAATCTTCTTCTGCCTCGAACTTTTTTACCGTTCACCATTCCTTCCAGTGCATCCTTCATTAGGGAGTTTCTTCTCAGCCAGTGACCCAACCAGTTTCTTTTTCTCTTCCTGATCAGTTTCAGCATTATTCTTTCTTCACCCACTCTTTCTAGCACAGCTTCATTTCTTATTTTGTATGTCCATTTCACATGCTCCATTCTTCTCCATATCCAAATTTCAAATGCTTCTAGTCGTTTCTCTTCGCTGAGTCGTAATGTCCATGTTTCTGCCCCATACAATGCCACACTCCACACAAAGCACTTCACTAGTCTCTTCCTTAGTTCTTTTCCACTTCTTGGCAGCATCTCATATCTTCACTTATAGTACACCCTAAGTATTTAAAGTTGTTCACTTGTTCCAATGTCTCATTCCGAATACTTATGTTTATCTTCTTTGTCTTTCTTCCGATAACCATAGTCTTTGTCTTGTTTACATTTATCTTCATTCCATATTTTTCACAGCTGTCATTCAGCTGCAGTAGCATATCCCTTAGTATCATCTCTTCTGCTAACAATGCCATATCAGCAAATCTTATGACTTTATTCTTCTTCCTCCTACTATCACCCCTCCCATGTTCTGAAAACAATTCTTCACTAACTCCTCCAAGTAGATGTTGAACAGCGTAGGTGATAGAGGGCATCCTTGTCGCACCCCTCTCCCTATTCCACTTCCCTCTGACAATTTTTCTCCTATTCTGACTTTGACTCGTTGTTTCATATAAAGATTAGTTATTAGCCTTCTCTCTTTCCAATCCACACCAATTTCCTTCAAGATTTCCATAAGTTTATTCCAATCCATTCTGTCAAAAGCCTTTTCCAGGTCCACAAATACAGCATATACGTGTTTATTTTTTTCTAGATATCTTTCGCCGATTGTTCGCAGCACTCCAATTGCATCTCTCGTACCTTTTCCTTTCCTAAAACCAAATTGCTCTTCTTCCAACTCTCCTTCCACCTTAGAATATAAACGTCTGTTCAGTATTCTCAGAAGAATCTTCGCTGAGTGCGATATAAGGCTGATAGTCCTGAACTCATTGCACTTCTTTGCATTATTTTTCTTCGGTATTGGCAGTAAATGGTTACCTAAAAATCATTCTCAAAAATATTTTCATGGAAATTGATTTATTAGTCATTAATTACTATTTCAATTAGAAAGTAAGTCTTTTTTTTATCCAATCATAAAAGATATTATAAGTCTTTAAAAAAAAAAATCAATCCTAGGGCGATTTTCAATTATTCTTTCTATTTCAGGTAGTGCCGTTGTGGTAAACTGTTCATTTTTGATTTGGGCTGTTAGTTCTATTTCAGTTGCAAATATGGTGAGTAACTTTTCAATGTACAATAAAACACTAGGACACATTAATCTTAGAATTCAAACAAAACTTTCCTAAAAAAATTGTTTAATATTTTTAAAGTTTAATTTTTCCAAAAGTTTACTAGTATTTAAATATGTTGTAACATTGAGATTCAGACAAGTTTTATACAAAAACATTCCTTTCAAACATGTCGATGAGCTCGAAGACCAAAAGAGCAATTTGTAGGACTTCGAGAGAGGCAGCATCTTGGGACATTGAGAAACCAGCTGTCATGCAGAAAAATCGCTCACCATCTGGATCGTAGCGCTACTAGACACTCATTCATGTCGCCAAAGCTATGGTTGTCAAGCAGTTGGACTCAACTGCTGGACATAATCGGCTTCCTGTGAGACAAGTCCTAATTGCTCTGGCAGATTTACATTCAACCATCCAGCAGGCCTTAACATACTGTAAACCTGACATCCTTTATACAGTAACCGGTGTCTATCAGAATCATTGCTGGACGAATTGCAGTCGCTGGGCTTCATTTCTGTCGTCCCTTACGAGGCCTGTCTTTAACAACCCAGCATTAGAGGCTCCGTCCAGACTCCATCCAGACCAAACATGGTCTGTTGTCGAATGGTCTCGTACTGTGTTTAGTGATTGGTTCTGGTTTGTCTTGCAAATGATCATCCTTTGTTGATCATCGACCATCGTTCAGGAGTAGGATAGCGCTCAAATCCCCAATATTGTCGAGAGGCAAACAGCTGGTGGAATGTTATAAGGAACTGTGAGTTATGATACAGTGGTGGTCAAAATTATAAGGACAAGGGAAAAAATTGCCAAACTTGGTTACAGTTGGCCGGAAAATTATGCAAATTTTATGGCTGGAAACCAACGATAAATGCAGCATTTTTTATTGGTTTTTATGGAAATATATGGGAAATTCATATTCATAAAATGTATTTTGGATTTAGACAGCCCTGTGATATGGACAAAATTATAAGGACAATGCTATTTGTGTGTTCTAAAAAGCAAAATTTGCATGTTTTTTGTTCTGCACACGGCACTCCCAGACGATATAAATGCATAGTAAGAGATTGCGAACCTCGTATTCTATTTTTTCAGTCATGCCACTAGGTACGAAACTTTCGGAGTTTTAGAAAGGGAAAGTGGTTGCTTTTAAAAGTTCAGGACTTACTGTCCATCAAATTTCGACAAAACTGAATAGATCGAGAACGGTTATTTATAATTTTCTTAAAAATCCAGAAAAATATGGACGGCAAAGACGTATAGGTAGGCCATCTTCTGTTTCTGTGCGTGTGAAAAGAATGATAATAAGACGAGCTTGCTCCAAAAAACAAACATCAACGGAAATTAAACGGGAATTAAACTTACGATGCAGTGTTCGAACTGTTCGACATGTTTAACAAAAAGAAAAAAAGGTTCGTTATGGAAAACTTATGTGACGACCACCTCTTACAAAAGTTCATAGGAGACTGAGGATGGAGTTTGCCAAAAAATGCATTACTATGGAAAAAGAAGTGCGATGATGTTATCTTTTCTGATGAGAAAAAGTTTAATTTGGATGGACCAGATGGTTTTCGCTACTTCTGGTATGATCTCCGTAAAGAAAAAGAAATTTTCGCAAACCATAGATTTAGAGGTGGCTCAGTGGCTGGTCTGGGGAGGTTTCGCAACTGGCGGAACTACTCCAATAGTTTTTGTGCAGGGCAAAATGAATTCTGAGAGTTATATTTATATATTGGGCAATAATCTTTTACCAGAAGCACCGTCAATTACTAGTGGAGACTTTTTGTTCCAGCAGTACAATGCCTCAGTATACGTTTCTCAAACTTCGAAAGCATGGTTTGATGCTAATTTTGTGAAACAACTTGACTTGCCGGCCAGAAGCCCTGATCTAAATCCAATGGAAAATCTGTGGGGTATTCTGGCACACGAAGTATAAAAAAACGGTATTCAATATCAAATTAAGCAAGAACTTTGTCCTCCATCGAAAAAGCTTGGAAACAAAATTTCTAAAAACGTTCTGAAGGAACTGTCAAACTCTATGACATCAAGACTGATAAAAGTGATTGAGAAGAAGGGGGAGATTATTAATTATTAGTGTGTTTCAGGCCAAAACATTCATTGTCCTTATAATTTTGTCCAGTTTTTACAATGACATTTTTTTGTTAAATATGGCAAAACATTCAAATTTTGCATTTTCAATGTTTTGCATTCTACAATGATTTCTACCATAAAAAGGCATTTTAGGTATACATTTCACTTTATTTACTTCACAAATAATTTTTTTCTGTGCAATTTTCTGTTGTCCTTATAATTCTGGCCACCACTGTAGCAGATCCCCTCTCATAATGAATCGAGGAACCTTACATGAACAGCGATTTGTCCAGGAAATTCTGAAACCCATTGCTTTTCCCTTTGTATCAAGTCTGCTAGGAAAAAGTTTCCAAAGGATAAACACACTGCAGACATTTCCAATCAATTCAAACTATTTCTTGGCCAGCCAGACTTGTCCACATCCCCCATCCACGTCAATTTCATCCATCATCGAACTTCCGGCATAACTGATAGGCTTTTCCATGGTGTACAATGAGACAAACTACAGAATCACCGAATTCGATTTCGGAGGATCATTTGAAAATTCTTTACAAAGAGGGAATTTACTGCAAAAGTTTAATTTCATTTAATTTTCGTTTAATTTTTAAATCTTAAAAATTTAAATTAATGTAGGTTACGAATTTTGCTTAAATTCTTTTTATATTAATTAATGTTTACAAAATATTTTTGAAATATACAAAATATATTTCTGAATAGGATTATGAAGTCGATTTATATTTATGGATCGAATGGAAAGATCCAAGGCTCCAAATACCTCCTGATAGACTAAATACAACAGAAGATCTCCATACAGAAGTAGCCAAACAGATTTGGGTTCCTCCATTGATGTTTCGCAATTGTAAGAACTGTGAAGTCATCACTTTTGATCCAATTCAGCACAAAATCACTATGAACAATGGAATTGTGGGCTTTTACATGAGGTAAGAATGAAACAATCCCCAAAAACATGAAAATAAAAATCTTCTTTAAATTTTGTAATATGGGAAGATTTTTATTTCACTGAAAATAATAACTGATTAATTGATAATATTTTTAATTTTTTTAATATTAAGTTAATAAATATCAAATGATGTTTATTTTAAGTTTTATTGTTTAAACGAATTACTAAAGATTTCATATTATTTTTATTTTATCATTGAATTATGGCTGAAACTCTTTCAAACGCAAATATTATATGTTGTCACAATTGTAAATAGTTTCCTTTATTGAATGCGTGATATTATTGTTCATATCTGTAATACTGTGCTAAATTTAAATAAAACGCCAACACATAATTGAATAAATAAAATACATTTAGTACATTAAAGGAAGCATGTTTCATCCAGACTTGCTGGGCTTTTTCAAGTAACAATTTCAAGGAATACCGGCGTTTAAATACAAAATGAATTTCCAATAAATAAATATATAAACCACATAACTACGAAGTATAAATAACTTGAAAAACTCAATTCATCATCACATATCACTATGTTTCGCAGAAAAATACCTATTCTGCTTCATAAGGCTTAATACAAAGATAACATAGAATAATATAAACAAACGAAAAGTAGGCAAAGTTATAAACAAAAAGGCAAGTTATAAAACAATAAATGTTGGTAATGTTACCATGTTTACAATCCAAAACAAATATTTATTGCTTATGTACTGATCATAGATCAGTAAACATAAAACATAGATCATAATAAAATATTCCAATTATTTAAAAATTTCTTGATTTTTACAATTGTTTTTGAACTTTTCTAATAAAAAAGGGCTTATTTCTACTCCTTTTTGCTTATTGAAGCAATCAAAATTATTAATAACGCAAGCTTCAATCATAAACCTTGAAGTTTTATCGTGTATATTTTTATATAGTACAGTCACTAATGGTCCGGATTATGTCCAAACTTCATGCAATGGTTCGCCCAATCTGAAGTTTCAGGGTGCCGATTTTTAAAGGCACTAATGTGCTTTTTAACTTAAAGTCCTTTCGGTATTTCCGAAAGATACTCCGCCACAAGTACGACATTTTATTTATAAATCACAGCCATCATTGTCATTATATTATTTACTTTGTTTGAATTTTGTATTAAGGATTTGAAATTGCTATTGTCTTCCCTTATGATTATGTAAAGCATTTTTCAAAATAACAAAGAAGTTAAAACCAAAATAGATAAAGAATTTAAAAATATAATTCGCCCACCTTATAATGTAAATATCTAGAGAAATAAGTCAAATCTGTAAATCAAATAATATTTCTATTGTAAGGGTAGCCAATAGCAATTTGAAATCCTTAATACAAAATTCAAGCAAAGTAAATATAATGACAATGATGGCTGTGATTTATAAATTAAAATGTCGTACATGTGGCGGAGTATATTTCGAAAATACTGGAAGGAGTGTAAGCCTATTTAAAAATAAATTGTTTTCAAAGCTCACTTTCCAAAATAATAAGATACAGATATGTCAGTGCTTTTTCTACTTTTTTCTTTCTTTCCTTTTCTTTCTTTATTTTTGGGTTGGTGGGTGAGGGTGGGAGCTTAAGCCCCCTTTTTTCCCCCTTGGTGTTCCACTGTAAGTGCAAACAAATGGAATTCTTAATATCTTGAAAAAAATTACATATAAGTATGTATGATGATTATACTAATACATATATACATACATAGTTCTCTGCCAAGGGCAGGTCCTTCACTGCAAACCCAGCATTCTCCAATCTTTCCTATTTTCTGCCTTCCTCTTCGTCTCCTAATAGGCCTAAATAAATTTATCGAAGCTTATACTTGTTTCATAAATTTAAGGTCCCTTTAAGTCACTAGCATTTTTTGGAGTAGTGAACAAACTCTTATTGACATAATATCATTTCTTTTTTCAATAATTCAAAAGAGTAAAGGTTTTGGTGAATTCGCAAACAAACATTGTGTGGAAAGAGAATTGATTGAACTTTAATATATGATGACTATATAAGATATATGGTAAGAAATAAATTTATTGAAATGTATGATTGTAAACCAGATACAATCCAAACATCACAGAAGTTATCAACACAGTCGGATTACAGCGTCTTGTCAGATGTGATGAGTTTTTAATTGCTTTCACGATATTGATGAACAACATTATAAATATTGAGGCTCATTATATTGACAATCAACATGATTGATAGTACATTATTGATGGCTCCTGTGGTACTGCTACTGAGAATTCCAATGAAGTGGGCAAGTTATATAACACAGACCAAGGCTAATCGTAAATGAGAGTCAAGATCATTTCAAATGATCACTAATTAAGAATCGTTTCAAATCATAACTTTTTTTTTACTAATGGAAATAAAAATCTAAAATTTTGTAATGAAAGTGTTAAATATGTAGCAATTGTAATTCCTTATCGTTATTTAATATTACTAAGATTCATTTTCTCTAATTCCAAAAACTGTCAATATTTGAAGATCAGAATTATTGTTAAATTCTTAAAATCTGGACATTATCTTTCAATAATTAAGACAGTTTATTAAAATATTTTACTCTGTTACTTTTTTTTAATATTGCCTTTCAGCGTTTTTAAAAATCAAAAACTATAAATTACTGAAAAAGTATTCTTATATATGATTTTTATTTACAGAAGTTTGAAAAATGTTCTTTAATTTCATTTAAGTTCAACGGATTCTTTACGTAATAACACGTAAACAATGAAATTTTTTTTCATTGTTTTTGTTATTTATTATTTAATATGATTCTAGTTTTTGAATTATTGACTGCTTTTGAAATTAAATAATCTTAAACAAATAATAATAAGCAATTATATCTGGTACATATTTAACGCTTTCATATTTAAATTTTTTATCTGTTTTTTATTAAAAAAGATATTATCTTAACCTAGTGATGACATGAAATGATCTTGACTCTTAACTTTTCCTTTAAGGTACTAACCCTTGCAAATAGTATGAACCAAAATCATCTAATATAAAAAAACTGTATTGTCTCTGGAAGTGACTGTCAAGCAGTTTTTGAACTATTTGATATTTCTTCTTCCATTCAAGAAATGTAACATACTTTGTAAAGCTTCTATAGAAATATAGAATAAGCTATGGAACATACCTTGTAAAGCTTATATCGTTTCTCGATTTGGCAAATATTCCCTTCTAAATACAGTGCAACTTGGATAATTCGAAGCTGAAGGGACCACTACAAAACTTCGAATTATCCAAGTTTTCGAATTAAACAAGTTAAATCTTTTAACTTTAATTTCAGGTCCACTGAATGCTTGAAAAGATTATTCTGTCAATAAGTAAATATTTATTCAGAAAGATCATGATATGAAAGACATAAACACTATATATATGTAAACAAAATAAGATTTATATTACATAAGCTACAGTACGTATTACATTCAATACAGAAAATTATAGTTTTTCAAAAAATTGTGCAATGTCTGATTGTTTTGTAGAATTCAGTCGCTTAAGGTTAGCAAAATCATCAAGCATGTTTAGTGAACGGAAAACAGCTTCACTTACGTTGGTTTGTCAATGTATCGACGAAATTCGGCGCTATCCCGTAAACGTTGGCGATTTGGCATTTCTTCTTCGCACCCTTTTCCACCTCGCGAATGACGGCACCCTTTTCAGCGAACGTTAAATTCTTGTACTGAAAGACATGGTGACACTGATAGCAGGAAGCTCGAATGGCGTCTGAAGCGTCACGTGTCGAACGATGGCGGGAAGGGGATTTCAGTTGTCACGTGTCGAATTTCTTAAAGATGAAACGCCGAAAAGTCTTTATGGTTCGAAATTTTTTATAAAAAACTTCGAATTAAGGAAGTTGAACTTCGAATTATCCACGATTTTTTAATATTGATTTAATAAGAAATTCAAGTGACTAAGAGAACTCTTCGAATTAACCACGATTTCGAATTAAAGACGTTCGAATTATCGAAGTTGCACTGTAGAACTTATTTATCGATTTGACAAACATTCCCTTCAAAGTAGAACATATTTCTCGATTTGATAAACATTCAACAGTGTCAACTGGAATATAAACTTAGAATTTGCCCTTAATAAGTGTCCCATTTGTGACCGTTCAGTGATCAGATTTGAATCGCTACAATATTGCTGTTTTTTCTGCTCAATCAATATAAGTAAGCCTTTTGAACTCATTTTCTCAATTATATTATGCACAACATGAATGATAATAATAAATGACCCAGCACACAATAAGTTAAAATATTTAATACAATTCATACTAAAGAACATTACATGTTTCGGGGTGTTTTCCCC
>JAFIDM010000002.1:62949177-62959826 GCA_023159025.1 Thereuonema tuberculata
CATTTTAATCGTTGTAATTTTGTGCTTGATCATTGGATTTGTAAATTGAATATTCAGCACGTAAAAATAATATAATATAAATAAAATAATTGTTTATTATTTTGAGTGTTTATTCTTCCGTGTTTATTAATATTTATCAAATTCTAAATTCACTTTATGTTCTCCTTTCCAGTCGTTGATAAAATTGAGCGGTTAAAAATGATTCATGACGAAACCACTTACAAAATTCAAGGCGATGTGCAACTTCCTGAACTAGTTATAAACAAAATCTACAATACTCCCTGTGTTCAATCAGAGGAAGAAATAGGTAAGACTTACAGAATTTCGTAAGAAAATGTCAAGATCAGATTTTAAATTGTAATTGCTTTTCAAAAGAACCTTTTCAGAAATTAAAAAAAAAATAATAAAATAACAACATACAGACAATAACATATAAAAAGTTTTTTTACAAAAACATTTAACATTCAGGAGTTTTTCGGGTTCCTTGCGGAAAACCCCTCTTCAACACCTGTAAAGAAACTCTAAAGGCTCTTGAATGTTAAATGTTCACACACGGAAAAAATCTTTATTAATAAAAAAAAAAAAAATAGTAAAGTTTTCAAGAAGACGATTGTAGTGGAAAAAAGGTTCAGGATCCAGTGATGTAAGGGACGTTTTCCAAGGTTTTCTCATTCAGATTTTAGGAAGTTGTTCTTAGGTTCACCTTGTTCTCTAGACAATGAAACTGGGTTTCATTCTAGGGAGGAAAGGCGGGTATGCATGAGTCTGACCACCCAATCTCAACTCTTCCTAGTGGTCATTGAACCATATTTTGGGAACCCCATGAGCTACGAAAGCTAGTTAGAAAGTAACTATAGTGAGTTATTAATGATTTGATGAAAAACGTGGACTGTAAATTAATGAAATATGATAAGATTTTGAATATATTATATTTTAATTCGAACGTTGTATAAATATTTTTAACTAAATAAGTTTTAATTTCTGTAAATATATTTTATGAATATAGTGTGAAATAGGAAAGTGGAACCAGTCTTCAAAATTAATTCAGGACAAAAACAACTTGAAATGGGTTGAGTAAATTAAGAATAAATGAGTTAAAATTTGCATTTTAATGTTTATAAATTCCAAAATGCCTCTAAATGACGTAAACAAGCTATTTTGCAGCGTAAAGTTCGATAACACTTCTGCCTTTTACTGCCATCTATTGACTGGAAAGAGAAACAGGAATGGGTAATACGGGACATGAATAGGGACAAAGAACAGCGCACGCTTGATGGACACTAGGAAATATTATGCCTCTGTTAAAGAAAGAGAGTTATTTGAATTCCTGGAATTTTATAGGCTGAAATTAATTTGACTGTCATTGAAAAATTATTAAAATGGCACTGCTTCAAGATTTACTAAGGTGAACTGTTTGAATTTCTTTAGAGAAACCATTATTTATTCTTAGGATAATGACAATATTGTTATCCTCATTCAATACTCATTTCAAAAATCCAAGTTTCCTTTTAAAAATTTAAAATACTTTGCAATATACTGACAAAAACTGAAAGTAAAAATATAATGAGTAATTTCGAGTTTTTTATTATATAATTGTTTTAATTTTGTGTTTTAATTTAATTTTCAGAGGTAAACCCTAACCTCAGCCAATTATTTGGTATTTCAATATCTTTACAAAAGAGCAATGGTGTGTATATGCTAGTTAGCGATAAACTCCTTAACTCTTTGCTTTTGCATTATTGCATTTATTAATTGTTTTATTAACAACCAGCAGATGTGCCAACTTTGCTTGGGTGAGATTTAGGGATGGGAGGGCTTACGACGCCGCGAAATTTCTGGGAATCGGTGCGTTCTAGGGGCTGAAAACGTGGTTTTAAGAAAGTTTACACCTCCCTCCGCAAGTTTTCATCCCTACGAACGCGAAAATCGAAAATGCGTTGCATACGTATGTTTATTTATTTCGACAAAGAACACTCATGTGAAATTTTGTGATTACAAGTCAAGTGGTTTCCGAGACACGCGTACCCTTCTTGAAAATTTGTCTCCTCGTTTACACCCCTTAGGATGCGAAAATCAAAAAACCAAAAATTCGTCGAATTTGATTTTGACAAAGAACACTCGTATCAAACTTTGATATTTCGCTGATTTTTGGCAACTGTCTCCTAAGTCAAAAGTATGAAATCGGGGTGTAACGGTGAGGTTGTCCAGATGCATGTAGCCAGTAATGTTGTAAGGGTCCTAAATGATAACTACGCAAAATTAGGTTATGCTCGGTGGAACAGTTTTTCGTTATTCAACAAACAAACTAGCAGACTTCATGCTTTATATATTAAGAAGATCAAATCAAATTTTACGTAATTTTATACTAAATAATGTTTTTTTCTTCTTTATGTTTTAGTCTATGCTTGCATCAGTATTGGCTTTTCTTTCGAAAGACTCATCTCCTACCACGTTATGCAGACGTTTGCTCCAAGCATTCTGATTGTAGTCATATCTTGGCTATCTTTCTGGATAGATGTAGCTGCAGCCCCTGCTCGTGTAGCTCTTGGTGTCTCCACCCTTCTAACACTTGTGACGCAATTCATGAATGCCCAGAAGTCACTTCCTGCCACTTCCTACATGAAGGCTCTGGACATCTGGATGTTCACTTGCCTCTTTACTGTCTTCGCTTCACTGGTTGAGTTCACTTTCGCAAATGTCTACCAAAGAACTCACACTAAGAAAGCAACGAATGCAGAAGTAGGACAGGTAAGAAATAAGTAAAAGTTTATTATTTCCTAAATTTCTAGTATGGGTGCGTTATTAGAAGATCGATGAAAAATGTGTTTTCCGATTCTGTAGAGATTCAGGTACCAAAAGGAGAATGGGCAAACTGTATGGGAAATTGCCCCACCCTGTATAGTGATAAGATATATACTTATAGAAAGATCTCCTTACATACAACATATGTTATTATTACGACTTGTCTCAATTATTATTAGTCCGTTCGGAGTTATGTAATTCTAGATATGACTTATCTAGTTGAAATCTTACTTCCTGGATGTATAATTAATTATAATTTAATACTTTTTCATTTATTACATGTAAATAATTATTATTTGCCTGAAATAAATGATAATATTAATTATTAATTACGTATAATATTTATTAACAGTGTGATTGATTGTTCGTAGTGAATCTGGATGGTTTCACTCAAACGTCATATTTAGACTTAACTCCGAACTGACTAATAATTGAGACAAGTAGTAATAATAAAAAATGTTCTATTTATGGCGATCTTTCCTTAAGTATATATCTTAACGCTATACAGTGGTGCGGTAGATCTGCCCATTCTCCTTTAATAGCAGCTCGCTAAAGACTACCATGTCGATGAACACTTCATGGCCGGTTGCACCATTAAAGTTCAGTAGCTGAACCACGTCAAACTGGAAGGAAAATTAAGTTCTCGTTAAACCAATTGCGCCAACAGCGTTCTACGATGATAGCGGTTTAAAACTGTCGTCAATAAACTAGCGGTTGACCGCCCTGAACTGAAGTTCAGAGTTTCTATCTGCCGATATATACGAGTCGAGATTCCTTTGAAAGCAATAACTAGAATATTCAGTCTCAAATAATATAAAATTTAATTACACACAAGAATATAATTGAATGGATGAAAATGTCTAATTTCATATCAAGATAATATAATATAACTACTCGAATCAGGTTAGTTTGAATGGCTGTCGAGTCACACAACAATAACTCCATTTTGGCCGATTCGTGAGGAAATCTAATGAAAAAACATCAATTTACTAAAATTTGCTTTTTCACGAAATAAATAGTTATACAAACATTATATACTTTTTGATCAAAAAATAACAAACTTATCTTCCAAATTCCATAACAATTTTAAAAATAATAGTAACTGAAATAATTTTATTTATTAATGATGATATAATGTAATAATATTATTATTTAACTCCTTATAATTATACAGGATGTACTTGAATCCTTTACTGGTTTAGCAGAGAACTATTTAAGTACGTGTTGAGCTTCGAAATAATATTACTGAGTGGATAAGATTAAAATAAAACTTTATAAAACAATACTCTTAGTATACATCTTTCATTTAGAGTAATCTTAATACAAATCATATGATTCTTAAAGTTCAAGAGTTCACTATTGTGTTTCTTCACAATCACTGTAAATGCTTTCAAACTTCTATCTTCAACTAAATACAATAATCTACTAATGTTGAATATTGAGTTTATTAATGTCACCTTTTACTTGTATTATGTGCCTATAATATTCATATCACTATAGAAACACAATTAAGCTTTTCATCTAGTATTATCGGACTTCTTAAAACGCATTCTTTCGTTTCTAGTAATGCCATGTATTATTTAATACCATTATATCTTTGTAATAGCTTTAATATATATTTATATTTATACTGCTCAAATCTTCTGTGTGTCACTTCACTAATACAATTCAATAATAACAATGTTCCTTGTTCTTCAACTGTATCCTACTTTCGTTACTTGCGAAATTAACACCTGTAGTTGAATAACTTATTGAATACATTTTCTTGTATCTTGAAACTTAATAGTCTATTAGTCTTTATGTGTTGAATTAATACTGTTTCTTCAACCTAACTGTTCTTTATCGATGAACTTGCTGTATCTTTGTCTTTTACACAAATAATTATCTCAGTGTCATAGCACTTTAATGTATCTTAATAATTATCGTTCACTCTTAAAATGTTACTCAAATCATGATTACTTTAATCATTAGTTCTTTTAGCTACCAATCGTGTGTTCTAAATAGATTGTCCGCCATGTTGGAAATCCCGCTGTATGTTTCTTCCGATGTCATCATTAAAATGGATCCCGAAACTTTATGATGAATAATCACACTTACTTTGAATTGAGTTCGTTGGTTGCATTAATTCACTAATGCAGTTCTGCGTTGTTCCATACCGTGTTCCAACTTACTTACTGAATACGACCTCTAGTCCTGGTCCAACATGTCACCCTTGGCATAATTCGATGTTGACTCGTTAACACTCGCGAATATTTATTTTATTATAATTCTACTTGGAATTATAAATATTCACATTTAAATGTTACGAATTAAATTGGTCAATTTCAGCTATTAAAAACACATAGCTAAAAGCTAATATCGTTCTATTTAACTTTAAGAGCTTTACTGTAAACTTCCATTCTTAATGAAGTTTTAAAATCTACTGAACTTCGTTGCGAAGCTAAACTTGATTATCATCGTCATGGTTACTAACATCGTTAACAACGATTGTTGGCCAATGCTGCAGATATTTCTCTTCTCTTATATTATTGGTTATAATTCTCCATTACACCAAAATTACTTTCAAAGCATTGAATAATATTAAATTATTTTACACTATAAAATAATTTTTCTTACAGTAACCCTCATTAAAAACGAAAACAAGATGAAATAATTCATAAAATTAAAATTTATTGGTCTGTTTTATTTATTACCCATTAATTTTCAGTGACAACTGATAATACGAAACACGTACGATGATTCAAATCTCAGATCGAAGTCTTTATGCTGGAAAAGATGTTTGCTGAAACCAATCAGGAATCGACTTACAACGTATAACGCACTTCGCTTTTTAAAAATGAGATTGTAGAACTAGGGTTCAATTTTGATATGTTGTCGTGAAAGATCCGAGTTTTAAGTATACTTGGTTTTCGTAAACGGAAGATTACAGCCAGATTGGTGCAACCGTCCATCAGTGAATGAGAGGACAAATTGTTTCTTGTAAGGAGAAGATGGGTATCATTGTGGTTGGAAAGAAACTGATAAATCAACCTTCTCATTTTATCCACAAAAACTTTAAAACTTTTTTGTTTTAGTTGAATGATATAGGCAGCTTTCGCTTTAAGCAAAAAAAGTATGAATAAATCATTGACACACACAATATAGAAACAATAATTTACATTTAAAAGTATGAAAAGAAGAATACATTATAGAAATGGGCTTGGGAGCCGGACGTTTCGACATGCTAACCGGATTGTCATTTTCCACGGAAAAGTAACAGGAAATCCGCTTCGATGACAATCCGTTAGAATGTCGAAACATCCGGCCCTCAAACCCAATTATGTATTCCTTTATTTTCATATTTTTTTAATATGCATTATTGTTTCCTACATGTGTGTCAAAATCTCACTCATTTCACAAATATATTTAACACACGTTAAACTCCAATTAATTAAACAATAGTTTAAAAAATACGTACAAAAATAGTCTGATTGTTCATGCTAAGAAAATATTAAGAAAGAGACTGGAAATAAAAGAATCATTTTCCCATCTTAAATGTAATAAGCACTAGATTAAAAACAAAAAGCTACTCCAAGGTTATTAGATAATATATGTATGTGGTATATGATATAAAGTTTCGTAAGAGCTTACAAACACTTTATTTCTTCAGATCACATAAGAAACGATTACATAAATTGAAAATAATTAGTAAGCAATTATGTCAGCAATGATGATGATGTTCATTGTGACATAAAAGTTTAAAACAGAATTATGCAAAATTAGATAAGTAATATTACACTTTGGAATTAAATTAATGTGATTATTATTAAAAACAAAAATTATATATTATTAAAATAACAAAACAAAAAAGATGAAACAATTATAAACAAAATAATATATATTCCTTTTGTTTGAATTTTATTAATAATCTTTCTGCCAATTTTTTCAAGCCGATATCAACTCCTATTCGTGTTTTCTTTTGTTTATATATATTTTAATTTTTTTTGGTGCTTCTCATTAACTCTAGACGAAGTGTTGGCTTGTATTTGAATTTACTTATCTAACACTACATAACTACTTTTGCAATTGTTATACCACTATGAAGATAATCATAAATGTGAATAATATTGTTTATCAAAAAATGTTTCATATGTAATTTTGCAGTGTTCTCTTGTATAATCTTAGAAGTAACAGTGTTTCCAAAATTTCGAATAATGAAGTTTGATGTGCACAATTATGATCTATGAAGAACGACCAAAACACTGGATTAAAAGAATAAAAAGGTTTATATAAACTAAAAATACAATGTTACGACCGGGTTCGCCATTTGACTAAGCTTTGACAAGAAATACAGGTTAAAATTAAATGAGTATATATGCAATTAACAGACCAATGGGTACTAACAGTAAAATTGCCCGAAAACCGATAGATTTGCAGATATTTTGTGTAAAGATGAAAGGTTTGAGGAGGCACGAGTGATTGGATAGGAAGTTGAACGCCACAATCCTGAACCGGAAGTGAAACATGTCAGAAAGGTAGGATGACGTGACCGGATGGGATGTGGAATGCACTATCGTAAACCGGAATCCGCTGAAACGTTACCGTTG
This sequence comes from Thereuonema tuberculata, assembly GCA_023159025.1. Classification (NCBI taxonomy): domain Eukaryota; kingdom Metazoa; phylum Arthropoda; class Chilopoda; order Scutigeromorpha; family Scutigeridae; genus Thereuonema; species Thereuonema tuberculata. The sequence goes on from JAFIDM010000002.1 coordinate 62,956,566, forward strand.
TGTTAAAGGTCTGGACCATAGGGCACTTCCTTTTTGTCCTAATATAATGTTAACCTGTGTTACTTGTCAAAGCCTAGTCAAATAGGCGAAACCGGTCGTAATTTTGTATTTTTAATGTGTATAAACCTTTTTATTCTTTTATATATACTATTGGACAAAAAAATATATATGATATTGAGGATTTTAAATTTACAAATTTGAAATCAAAGATTTTAATTTAGTTCTTTTACATAAAACCTGTTTACAATTAAGTAGAAAATGAACAAGAGTTTGTCTATTTTCACCACATACACACAAAGATGAAACAGTAACATGAAAACGATGCAAATAATCCGAAAAAAACACCATGCCCAATAAAAACTTGTATACAGTCCGTTTCTGAATGGCAGAGCTACCATTGCGGGACGATTCTACTTCTCAAAGGGGTGATACGCTGAGATGGATACTTTCCTTAGAAATTCTTTTGGACATTTTCGCTTTTAAGAAAAAAATAACGGAGGAGCATTTTTGCAATAGTATTTATTCTTTCCATAATTCTTTCCCGCAAAGCGCAAATAGAACCCAGCTACTCGTAAACTAACACTATAAAAAATAAACATTCCTTCTTCCTCGCCCCTATTTGGAAGAAATCGCAGGAGACCTGATGCATGCGCAAAAGTGCTGAAGGCTCTCGCAAAACGAAAACGGACTGTACTTACAAAAATCCATCCTAAAATGATTATATTTTAGTCTCTTGTAAACATCAGTAAAAAATGGTTTTGTAATACTAGCATTATTAGACTCAATACACCTATAGTTACAGCTACTAATACATTTTTCTTTTAATTTTTTCTTAATTAACACAATGGGGGCAAAAATATATGTAATATTTTGTATTTTGGTTGAAGATTTTGCAGTGCTATCTGCCATTTTATTACCTATGTAATCATATCTGGTTCTCTACGTAAAATCATATTATTACTTTTTTAAAGATCACACTTTCTTTTGAATATTTAATATAAAGCTATTTTTTCCTGTATAATTGCACAAATAAAATAAAGCTGCTTTAGAATCGCAACAGATTTGGAAATATTTTTCTTTATATTATCACATTTTTCATTTCAGTTAATAAGCAGTTTCCTCTAACCTTCCCTATGTGAGAGTTATTGAGAAACAACCACATCCTAAAGAGTTATTGCACCCTGTTAAAAAGATTAATAGTGTATGTTTAGATAATTATCCTAATTTTTTTTTATGTTTTATGTTTTTCATCCTTTTTCGCCTCCAGTTTATAATGACAAAATGTATGTCTGTGCGGATTATATATATATAATCTATATTTGGCTGTAATAAGTAGTGGAAGAAGTTCAAAAAACAATCACTAGAGGACAGGATAGTCTAGTGCATGATTCGATTGACAGAGTTGGCTCAGTCATTGAAGTCAGACAGTGCTTTAATGCGCGTTCAATCGTGAGTGGTGTTATTATGTTGCATGTTTCTATTTAATTATATCTCAGTTGTGGCCTTCTGTGGAGATGCTTTTCCTATGTGTGCTAGTTAAATGTTTTGGCACCTTTTATGTTGCAGTAAGTATAGTATCAACGGTCTAATGACAAGTGCTTAAATATTGTGGTTTTGTAAACCATCCTGATAACTCGCCTGATAACTCCTTATGTCTGTGGCAAGTTTACTAGAAATAGACAAACAAAACCCAATCACTTGATTGTACTCTTGGTGATCAGGATAAAACCTTGGCAATTCATATTTTTTGCATAACATGTGTAATCCTTCTGGTAAAAATCCCAATGTGTAACTACATTAACAGAATGGATGAAAGAAAACCGCTGTGCAATGGTTTGGCGTGAGCCAAAAGATTATATCAATGGCTGTTATTTTTGTCCTGACATTCAAGTAAAACTAAACATACCGCTAGTATTAAATATCTGGATGAGTTTTTAACATTTAAACCTGTGCCTCATGGAGAAAGATTATCTTTATTGAAAAGGTCTTTATTTGAAAACTACTAAATCAGGGTCATCAGAGAAAAGTGAAAAAGAGGATGCACGATCTGTGGAAGAATACATCCCCGAATACCATAGCAGATCGCCTTATCTCTTAGAACAGGAGGAATTGAAGCATTTGGTCCGTTAATTCAAACTTTCTAAACAACGAGTACGACTGCTGTGTTTTATGCTGCGAAAATAAAACCTACTAACTCAAGGAACAACGATTTCAACTTTAGAACAAGAAATTACTATTTATCAGAATTTAAAGCATTTGATATCCATTTTCTTGAATAAAGTAAGTTAATGTTTCATTATGAATATTAAATTTCTTTTTTCTTCTCTTTTGCAGCGGCCAGAAGCCCCAAAACTACCCAAAAAGAACAAAGTTGATCAAGTTGCCAAATACTTGTTTCCAATGGTGTTTATCTTTTTCACACTTCTCTATTGGTCTATTTTTCCTAATATCAGCTAGTAATTAAGAAGTTTAAATAATTACTGAATTTACTTTACGATGCTTCAACGAAAAAGACGGGATTATACATCTCTTCAATTGTTGTGGTTGATCTCATTGGATTAAACATTGAAGTACATGGGAATTCAGTTTAAAAGAACTAATTCTTTAAGGGGTATAAGGATCAACCAATTTTATTAACCTTGGAGTAATTTTATATAATATTTAGATTTTGCTCAATAAAAAAAAATAAATCTGCATTTTGCTTGGAGCTTTACAAATAAGATCTAAAATTAAGAAAGCTACCTTAAGAAATCCTACGTCGTTCAAACATCTAGAGAGCTTCTTACATAGAAAATAGCATTTTTTTATAATTTCTATTTCGTCAATTTTAAAATTTGGTAAACTTTGTGACTAATTAGATAAGACATCTAATTTAACATATTTATTAATTAGAACTAATAATAAATTAGTAATTTGTTTTCTTACTTCTGTTCTAAATTTATTTTATTAATTATCTTCCTTAGAAATATATAAAATATATTACTTTTCTTTATTGATTTTTATTATCTTATTTTATTGAAGCTAATATAAACAATATTTTGAATGACTTTTAAAAACATCTCTAGTGTTCTAGTAATTTGTCTCTAATTTGCTCAGCTGTGAAATGTGGATTTTGTGGCCCCCATATGAGCATTGTTTGTTGACATTTCCTGAAACATGAAATGTTGCCTCATCAGGAAACATGATTCTTGCCTGAAAATCATTGTCCTCGTCGAATCTGTCAAGCATAACTATTGCAAATTCTTTACGCGCGACCTTATC
>JAFIDM010000002.1:62995167-63005529 GCA_023159025.1 Thereuonema tuberculata
TTAAAGCCTGCTTCCTTATAACATTGCCCTTAAATTTCTTTTCTTTTTTTATTTTTCCTTGTTTTTGAAACCACAAAAAGGAAAAAACATCATCATTGGAATAGGATATTTTAACCATGACCAGACGAGCAGGGCAACAATTAAGACTGGAGGCTCAATCCGACTCTGGCTCCCTAGTAAGCCCTGGTAAGTCACCTTCTACTTATTTGACAGACGGTCGGGTGAACCCTGAGACCAGTTTGAGGAAGGAACAAAAAAAGTCAGGAAAAATCCTTGATCCCCATCAGTTGTCCTCCAGACAGGCACCATGTCAGCGATATCCGCCCCCTACATGTTAAGATAATGAGACATGGACAAAAGTTCACGTCTGATTTATAGTTCATCTCACAAGAATGCTCGGATTGGAGATTTTAGCATTAAAATTAAAATAACTACGAATGGTGAGAATTATACTCAGAGCGAGTCAATCACTCAGATCATAAAATTTAACCTTTTTGGGAAATAATAATAATAAAAATAAGAAACTAGTTCATAAATTAATTAAAGATAAAAACAAATATATGGACATTATATTTTCTGTTAATTGGAAGCTAATAAACTTAATTTATTACTATAATTTAAATATAAAGCAGTTTTTATGTTTGAATTACAATTATCAGAAAGAAGTAACCTTTTAGAAAGTATAATAATTTATTTCCATTGTAATAAAACAGAGTTACGGGTTTTATGGTTAATCAATAAAATGAAATAAATAACATGAAATAAATAAAATAAAATAAAAGCATTCGTTTAAACAGTTGAAACAGTAAAAGAATTTGCCTTCGTACTAAAGAAAACATCTTTATCAAAACTTAACTTGTACTCATAAACATCAATGAATTTTCCATGACAGAATATTCTATGACAGAATATTCTATGACAGTGTGACAATAGATATGAAAGAAGGGACTAAGCACACTTACAAATGACATATATAATTAGGGGGAGACCGGGGTCAGTTGGCATATGGGGTTAGTTGACACACAGCTTCTATTTCCTGCCACCGTGTAGCTAGAGCGCTGACATCTTGGTAGTGGGAAGTATATGTAAAGGTGCACCATCCACTGTGACTTTAGTTTGCTTGGAAGCGTCACGAAGGAAGTGACCCCTGTTTCATCGTTTATCTGACTGGTGAGTAAATTTTTTGTTCTGGTGAACATGTAGTTCGAATTAAGGTACTGCTGATGGCGGATCTCGAAAGAGTGGATAACTGTGGTTGCATGCATGTATCATAATCCTTTGTTTCTGATGTTTGGAATTGTGTGGTATCCATTATGTTTTGGAAATCCCTGTGGGGATAGTTGGCATAGTTACGTAGGGGTCAGTTGGCAAAGCTACGACAAATGGTAAAAAAGGGGAAAAACTGGAGATGGCCAGACGAGGAAGACTAAATGTGGTACGACCAAACTAAAGTTCTGCGAAAATTTAACCCATCTGTTCAAATAACTCCTACATTTGGTTTGATATCAAGCACTAAGTATAGGTAGCTAAGAATTCATTGTTTGTTCATACATTTAATTTAATTTGTCAAACAGTTGTTGTTTTTTTGTTCAAGTATTATTAAAATAAAATTTTTGATAAAATAAAATGTTTTTCTCGAAAATTGCTGTGTTCTGCTCAGTATTCCTATCCATAGCACGTTATGCCAACTGGCCCCTAGGGGTATGCCAACTAGCCCCGCACCCGGGGTTAGTTGGCATAGTTGCAAGCGTTTTGGAAAAGTGTTTTGGGGATTACCTAAACACGGATTTAATTAATGGGTCCTACATAATTTTGTAGTCAAAAAGATAAGCTATCCGCCGCATTCACCAGAATCCCCCTAAGTATTGCACACAAAAATAGAAAAATCAAAAACCCAAATCTATGCCAACTAGCCCCGGTCTCCCCTAATTAAGAAACTGCAACATGTTACCGGAAACCCATGACCAGTTCACTTCATCAGGCGATTTTATATTAAATTAAAAACAAGAGAAGACTATAAGAATATAAGACTATAAGACCATAAGACTTTACCATTCCTTCCGTTTGTCTTGTTTCTAATTTTCATTTTAAATCGTCTGACGAAGCGAACCGGTCATGGGTTTCCCGTAACATGTTACAATTTCTTAATTAATTTAAATGTTAATTCTATGTGTGCTTTTCACATCAATACCATCAAAACTCAAATTAATACCCAGAACCTTTATTTTCTTGCAATTTATTATTGCTTCTTTTAGCTTCGGAGGCTCTACATTGATTCATTGATTTCCCCTCACTTAACTAGTACATCTAAAAAAAAACACGTATTTACAGAAGTTATTTAACGATCTTGATTTCAAAACATAAGAAAAATATTGTAAATCTTGAAAATAATGTTAATGAAGAATAAAGTAAGTTTCTAATGTTTTTTAAATGATTTATTATTGTAAAAAATAGACTCTTTATTCACGAAAATGATTTTTTACTAATTTCTGAGTCAGCAATTGCGTCTTTAATTTTTGTGTCAGTCTGTAAAGTTAAACTTATTATGTAAACTTTAATGATTTAGAAGGGTAAGAAAAATTAAGATGAAACACAGTAAATCCTGGAAATTATTGTACATTAATGCTTCCATCCCGAAAATCGAGATGGAACTTTAAATTTTGTAAAGTAATTATAAAGTTTTTATATTTGTACGTTAATAGAGTAAAGCAAATCATTAGCAAATAATTCTCAGGTTCTGGGTATTAATTTGAGTTTTGATGGTATTGTGAGAAGATTGCAACATGTTGGAAAGGGACTGGAAGTTTTTAAAAGTTAAAAGTTTTGTAAAAAGAATGATAAAGAATATACGATGGTTTCAAGAATGTGTTTGATTTTATTTAGCTCATCATTAAGCACAAGACGATTGTTGCAATATAGAAGCGTATTAATTTGTATGTTATTAATTTTGTGTGGATAGAGATGAAAAGAATGGAAATGAATGAATCTACTGGCGTTGGTTTTCTGTAGATGCTGAAATAATGAAGTTGTTATTGTGATATTCAAGCTGGTATTGTGGTGTTATTGTGATATTGTAATTTTGTGTTATTGTGATTTTATTGTGCTATTGTAATATAGTGTTATTGTGATGTTATTGTGCTGTTGCAATATTGTGTTATTGTGATATTATAATATTGTGTTATTGTAATATTGTGTTATTGTGATATTGTAATATTGTGCTAGTGTGATGTTATTGTGATATTGTTATATTGTATTAGTGTGATGTTATTGTGTTATTGTGGTATTGTAATATTGTGTTCTTGTGATGTTATTGTGATTGTTTGTTTGTTTGTTGATTGGTTTTTTAATGGTGCAGAAGCAGCGGTGGCTATGCTGCGCCAAAGTTATTGTGTTATTGTGTTATTGTGATGTTACTGTGATATTGTGATCCAGAAATCTTCTGAGCGAGAAAGCTCAAATTTTATACCTGTTCCAGTTAGTTCCTTAGTAATGATAGACTGACGTTTGTTAATCGTTAAATTTAATTGAAAAAGGAGGTGGGATTGCTTAGGTGATGTTCCTAATCCATTTTATTCTTGAGAACGATTGCCTCATCTTTATCGCTATGTAATAAGTAATTGTAATTACTGATTTTCATTTGGTGTATTACGTTATTAACGGCGGATGGTACTGTTGAAATTATGTGGTTTTAACTAAGAATGACAATTTTGACTAAAATTACAGTATTACATATATATGCAAACAGAAGCGCAGCCTGTGACAAAATAATAATTAAACATGAAGTTATAACTGCTGCTTGAGCAAAACAACTTACAGAGCTACGACTGCTAAAAAAAGGAGTGGAATTGTAATTTGTGCAGAAATGAAGGAACAAAAAAACAAACGATAAGTAATTCTAGTAAACTTTACACATTTGTTTTCCAATTGAAACGATAAAAAGGCAGAATTATCAATTACTTTATCTGACTTACAAAAAAATTGAAAATCATACTAAATTGCAAAAACTACTGTAGCTCAAATTACTGATGATACAACTGAAATACAAGAATCATTAGAGGTTTTTTTTATCAAAGAAACATGATGAAATACTGCAGAAAACAGAAGAAGATAAAGAAATAAGTCAATTTCAGTAATATTATAAGCAATAACGTTAAAATTAGTGAGCTAGAAAAAAACAAAGAAAATAGAAACTATGGGAAATAAACTCTAGAAAATACAAGGTGGAATAATAAATTACATAGATAAAGTTACAAAAAATGTTACTAAAAAGCCATTATATAGAAGAACCTCTTAGAATTTCGACTTACAAATAGTAATACGAAAATTAAACCAAGGTAAGAACAAAAAAATGGAAAAAAAAAACGAAGCAAATTGAAAACAAAGACATCTATCAAAATAATGATAATACAAAAAAAAATATGTAAATGAAAAGTAGATAAAATCCAGAAATTTCTATTTTGGAAACAAAAATTAAAGCAAAAGAAAGAAATATGAAATATGTCTGGAATCCATTACACTAAAATAAAAAAATAATGAAATATATCTAGTCACAACAAAATGAAAATATGACTGACTTGCCTATCTACAATTATAATTATAAATGTCTAAAATTTTTAAAGATTAAAAAAAAATGAACTATAATGTAATTTTGACTTATAAATTAATTTGATGAGAATAAATAATGGATTAAGAAATCAAAGCAGAAGTCATAACTGCTAAATCAATTAATTTAGAATTTAATTGTTACATTTTCTTCAGGTTAAATATATGAATCATTCTTCCAGGAGACTTTTTTGTTCATTAACTTTTATCTTTTACTTTTATATCTGCTTTCCTAAGAAAGTGAGGCTGGTGAAATTCCCTAATAGCTTCTGAAGAGCTGGATGAATCTTATTGTAATTTTACATGAACAGTTGAGGCATTACGAGACCGAGTGAACTAACCCTCAAATCCCTAGATTTTAAGTTGTTTGGATCAATCTGTCAGTCACTTGACCGGGAGGTCCCGACCCCTCCCACTTCAGGAAAGAAAAAAGTGTGTGTATGATGAAATTGAAAGAGCCTACTCTCGCCTTAGAATTTAGTATTAAGATCATTTTACTTTTAATTTTTCAGTTAAAGAAAGCAAAGTCATTTCTAAAAATTTAATGTAATGGACACCGCCCCTTAAGAAAATTTTGGCTACTAGCCTGGACTTGTGTTAAGAAAGACGATGTGTCTTTTGATAAAATGGACTAAGCTCTAACTACTAACTCACTACTACTACTAACCCTAAAATTGCAAAAAAAAAAAAAGGATATGTATATTCCAGATTTTTGTAGAAACTTTACTGTTCAATATCGCAAAAAGTTATTCAGAAAGGTTAGTCTATTCTGGTTCTTAACTCCACTTAACTAAGATCAAAAGACGAACTAAGTTTTTATATTATATTTACTAGTTAACCCGTGCGAATAATTCGCAACAAAAAAAACACCTTTGAGAAATATTTTCTTTTGTCGTGCATGTTAGTTAAACACATTGTCAATAGATAGCGCCTTCTCTATTTTTATAAAAAGGTTTTTAAAATTTTTTTTTTTTTTACGAAAACATTAATTTTCAACACTTCGTCATTTTTCGTCATTAGCGGTGAACGTAATCTTCAAAATGATGTCTCAATCATCGATTTTGATGAAATATTAAGGGAGATATGGCGTACCGACACAAAAACACCTTTGAGAAATAATATATAAGGATTTTTTTCCGTGCGGATCTTCATCAAGAAAATTAACGCGAGAAGATCATAAGAATTCTCAAGACACTAGATTTCTGTCGCTTAAAAGAAAGAATACTAATCTACTTAGTAATCCTATAAATGTCTATGCGAGATTTACTATGATTAAAATTAATTAGATATATACACTTTAAATATTTCGGATTTAATTATTTTTTACCGAGAATGAAAAATAAGTCTATACTATTTATATTCAACAGATAGTATACTTAAAGTAAACAAAACAAAAATCAAAAAGCTTTTGGTCAGTTATTTTTGCAACTCTCAAAAAAAAGCGCAAGATTTTAAAGAAGAACCTAAGTTCAAGTTCTTTCAGTAACTTCTTATTTCTATTGTTTTGACACTTACATAAAATAGGTACCGTAATGAAATTGTAAGGCTATAAAGCATAGACTATTTAAATATTTTTTTAGAAATAAAAAAAATACACACTATTTTAAAGCGAATTTGCGATGCAATATAATTTGTTCCCCTGATCAAATAATAAATTTGCTTTAAAATAGTGTGTTTGTCTTTTTTTGTTTTACTTTTAAGCAAAGAATAGAAGATATATGTTACTTCACAAGAACAATATAGTTTGGAAATACTTATTGGACAACATTGCTGAATGGAACTTTTAAACTTGAATCTCATTATTGAAAAAAAAAAATACAGAGAACTTACTATTCTGCCTTTTTTACTGAGCGATTTTAAAATGATATATACTGGTATCTTCTAGTCTTCTGAAGTAGCTTCTATATACTTATTGTGAATAAATACTTTTTCCGTTCAAATAATTTCAGTTGCTGTGTTTTCTTCAAAATTCATTGCATTACCAATGCTTTTATGCTGAAGAATCATCACTTCAAAGCATTGCAAATGTAATTCTCCTTTCCTTATCGATTCTTTATTCCACCAATGATTAGATGAAATTTCTATAAGCGTGACTCCGATAAGTTGAAAGCTTCCGACGTGACTTCCAGCTTTAATGGGTTAGATTTCTTGTCATTTCCTGTCATTTGCATTCTTATCTTAGAATTCGTTTTCTATTAGGCCTACTTTTATTTTCCCCTTTTGTTTTGTTTTTTTTGCTATATAATTATTACACATTATCACTATGTACATCAACTACAACGAATAAATGTAATGAAATTGAAACACACAAGTATGTTGCAAAAAGTCCATTTGAATTAATATAATGCGTTTGGGAAATTTTGTTGAGATCATACCTCCCTAACCAAAAAAAATCTTCAACGAACATTCAAGAAAACAGTCAAGGTCTGCCATCTGGTGATAGTAAAGTGAATGAGTACTTAAATTGAAATCAATTAAGAAATATTGGACATTTTTTTGAAGTAGATTATAGAATTAATAAATTTATTAAACAATAAGAACTCTGAAACTTTTAAACGTTATAGCTGCAAATAACAAGAATTTCTTTATTTCTCAATTTAAAATAACCTCCAAAAATAACTTGTTTCATGAAATTGCTTCTAATAAATCAAGTGAAGTCATTATAGTGATACTATTCAGAATTATTTATTACAATGTTTATTTCTTTTTAATAACATTAAAAATGAATTGATTTCCGCTGGTTTTCAAATCAATCTTCATCGAAATATATTGGCAGTTACATTTCAGATCTCTATCACGGCAAATGTCAAATTATTTGCTAACATTCTTTTTTTATTAATAAACTGAAAACATGTTGATAAGATCTGTCATTTCATTATTGACAGATCTTAAATTTGAAAACTCCTCTAATTGAAGTAGAACTGGAAGAAATACAGGTTATGATCAATAACATGCTGAAAGAAGCAAAGTTTACAAAAAATTCAAACAGAAAGGAAAGACAAAGAATTTTCCTACTAATTTGTCAGAGCTTATATTTCGGCTCAGTAATTCTCAGATCTTTTTCAGGAGAATATATATCTTTGTTCTGTTACAGAACCGCTTTTTCGCCAAGTCCTGTTTTTAATTCCTTAAATTTAGTTAAGAACTGCCCCTGTCAACTTCGTTGTACCTTGTGATCGCAATTAAAGTACCCTTATTCAAAACTATCTAGAGCGATATATAGCCTTCCAAACCCACCGAAATTTGTAAGGGTGAATTTCAGGATATGCGGAAAAAAATTAGTACCAAAAGTCACCACTGTGTCACTTGTTGCCTTGCAAGCAACGAAAACCAAAATTCATTTGCATAAGCACACATGTTGCAGCCACTTTCCTCTGTTGGTAAAAGTGACCTAATTGCTGGATAGCATTTGTATCAGCTACGATGACTTTCACTCTGCAGGAACTTGCATTGCTTGCAAAGCTGGTTTATGAAATAAACGACAATGCCGCGGCTTCATTTCGGGAATTCCGCCGTCGTCGTTCGCAATTATATCAAGAACCATTGACTCCACAAGCTCAGTCGATTCGAAAAACTCAACGAGCAGGAGTTCAACCTTGTCGAAGGATTAACCTATCACTTCACAAGTCGTTGACAATGTTATCACAGTTACTTGAAAAGTTAAAGAATAGCGTTAGTCTCCAGTACTCCACGTGCAGTGTCACTGCAGTTAGATGTGTTCTATGACACAGTGTGGAAAGTATTGAGAAAAGTGGTTCGTTGTTATCCGTGTAAGAGTAAACAGCAGTTACTTGACGCCGACAGGAAAAGCAGACTGACGTTAGCATTAATAACCTTCCTTGCCAGGAGGGAAGTGGATGAATTGTGACCACAGCAGATCTTGTGGTGCGATTTACATTTTCACCTCATCACAATTTTCGCCTCAGTAGAGCAGTTTGTAACTGTCGCAAAGACCAAAATAAGAGTTAGTTTGAGAAAAGACAAATTCATATTACATTGATGTAACATATGAGGTTTCAGAAATGAAACTGATCAATTCAATAAAATAAACATTAAAAAAAAATTGAAAATTTTGATTGAAATAAGCGAACAAATTAATATTACATAAAATATAGGTTTTATATTTCAAGGTATTCATTTCATAAAATAAGTGTCAATCTATATTATTATATAAAATCTTTCTTTTCCGATTGTCCCGCGCAGTTCAACAATTACAAAAACATTGTTTCTATTGTCCGCCGCAGTTCAAGAATGGACAAGGGCATGCCGGGGTAATTGTCAGTGGAATTGTTGTGTGCCTTGGCAATTGTTGCGTGGAAGTCGAGAAATGCAAACGGCGCAATTGTTGGGATGGTTCCTTGTTGCGAGGACAATGAGACAGATTCACAATGAGCATGGTTGAACTTCAAAATTGTTTATTTTGACACAAATGTTTTATTCTCTCGGCGGGCACTATCAAATGATGAGTTCATGCAAAAACGAATAAAGTGAAATAATAATAAAGATTTTAGTAATATATAGATTTCCTCAACTAATTCATCAAATAACATCAAACTAAATATGGAACCATTCCCGGAACTTCATGGATGACGCTGAAAGAAGCATCCATAAGACAGTATCGAGATGGACAATAAGAAAAAGAGAAAGAAGAATCAAAGATATTGAGATGACACGTTTGAAAAAGATCATAACAGAGAGATTTGCATCGAAAAAATAAAGCTAACGTAAAAGGCGATCAAGAGCTAAGGAGACAACGGAAGAGACTGCAGAGAAGAGAGAAATACAAGAAAGGCGTAGAGATAACATCAATCTAAATATGGAAGCGATTCCCGGAACTTCATGGATGACGGTGAAAGAAGCAGCCGTAAGATATAGTATCGAGATGGACAATGAGAGAAAGAGGAAGGAAGGAGAAAGAAGAGTCAAAAATATTGAGCAAATATCTATGCAACCAAGCAATAATATACTTCCATTCACTTTCACAAGAAGACAATTTCCAATCAGACCTTCTTATGCGATATGTATCAATAAAGCTCAAGGACAGACTCTAAATAAAGTTGCCATCTATTTGGAGAACGATGTCTTCACTCACGGACAACTGTACCTTGCAATGTCTAGAGTCACAAGTTATCAGAATTTAGTTATCTTCACTCGAAACAACAGTCATAATCAATTCGTTGCCAAGAATATCGCATACAAGCTATGATAGAACCGAAGTATACTTCATCTAACATTAATCTCAACATATCTCTTCTTCAAAAATCGAGATTGGGAGATGACCTAGTTTCTTTTAATAAATTTTTAAACAGATATGGAAATTGCAGAAAAAATAAATATCACAAAAAGAATTCTAGTAATTAGTCTAATTTTACGTACACTGAACATTACCAAGTGTCAATAACCAAGCCTATGTACCTGAATAATTTAAGAAATCACTTTAATATACAATTAAAAAATACACTCGCGACCAGTTTTATAACTGAGAGGAGGCATTCAAGCGATGACGATTACAATAATCTGGAATTATTTGTAGGCACTGTTTAAACTTAGAAGTGCAATCTGTATCATATTACTTCGGTGGCCCCTGGGAAACCCCGCTTATGCAAAGTCTTGCTTCATGACGTAATTGCTACTTGCTGATCCCTGACGGTTCCGGCTCGAAACTTTCTTTAAAACATTTCCATGTGCACTGAGCGGTCCTGCCCTCCGTCGTTCATCAATGGAACGTCTGCAACCCGGACGCCTAAAAATGATGCTCGT
>JAFIDM010000002.1:63016383-63032204 GCA_023159025.1 Thereuonema tuberculata
TAAATATATCTATCGTGGGACGGAGAACTTGAATGCCATATACACTGCCTGACAAAAAAAGTGATACATCCAGAAGGAGTGGTTGGAAGTGAATGAAATTACATTTGCTGAAAGATCATGTGACTTTATTGAACTGATTACAATATGGGATGAAAGAGAAAAGACCGTTGGCAGTTACAGATGGAAAGTTGGCGCCAGGTCAGTAGGTCTGGCCACAATGCATGCCCTTATGCGGTTCGGAATGGTGTCAAACAGCCTTTGGATCCTCTCTTCAGGCAAGTTCGTCCACAGTTGTTGCAGCTGCTTCTCCAGATCCTGCAGGTTGTTACTGCGACGGAGTCCCCTTCCAATGTCATCCCACACGTGTTCAATGATTGAGAAGTCCGGGGATCTTGCTGACCCACGGGAGGACCTCAACATGCTGTAGGCAGTCCATAGACACACGCGCTGTGTGTGTACGTGCATTATCTTATTGGAACACTGTCCCAGGGTGCTGTGCCGTAAGGGATAGGACGTGCGGACGCAGAATGTCTGTGAAGTATCGCTGTTCCTCAAAGTCTGTCGAAGCACTATTAGAGGTGATTTGAACGCATATCCGATGGTTTCCCACACCATGATGCCCGGGCTTACGCCTGTGTGTCTCTCCACAATATGGCCAGGTTGTGCCCTCTGCCCTTGACGCCGCCACACTTGAACACGATGGTCATTGGATGTTATGGCGAAGTGGGACTCACCACTGAATATGATGTGACGCCATTCGTCCTCTGTCCATGCCTTCCGGGCACGGCACCAATCCAAACGCCGAAGTCATTGTTCTGGTGTCAATGGCAACCACCGCATGGGACGGTGGGACCCTAATCCGGCGGATGCGAGTCACTGTGCCACGGAGCCACTGTGCGGGAACTCACAGGATGTTGTAGAGTCGCCAGTACATGTTCGCGGATGGCGGGTGCTGACGTCATGGGATTCCGCACTGCTTGGCGCATCATACGAAGGTCCTCCCTCGGGATGGTGTTCTTGGTCGATCCGAACCTGCACGACGTGCATGGGTGCCCTCATGTACCCATTGATTCCAACATCTGGCCATTGTGACATCTGAATGGCCCACATGCCTGGCAATTGCATGATACGACTAACCAGCCTCATGGAGTCCCACAAGGCGGCCTCTGTCAAACGCAGTCAATTGGTGGAAAGGCTGTCGAACGCGTCTGTGCGGCATCGCTGGTGCTTCGTACTGTACGCCAACGTCCTCAACGTCGTTCTTCACTGCCTGCCTCACAGCAGTTGACTGATAATAATTGAACAACAACACGGTGATGACATCACGAATGCACTCTGGTTGGCTTTCTACACATTACAGATACTTGTGAATTTACTCACGCATCAATGATATGCATGTATACCGGAATGGCACATGATCTTCCAGCATATGTAGTTTCATTCACTTTTAACCACTTCAAAAGTGGGTGCATTACTTTTTTTGTCAGGCAGTGTATATTCGTGATCTATGACCCCTGATCGAAGTTTATCACAAGATCCCGGGGATCATCTGGTCAGGTAGGGGAGAACGCAATAATGCACTTTATTTTCCTTTGGAAAATACACGAAAAGATAAAAATTGATCTAGGTTTCACGTTAGAAACATTATGGAATAACGATAATAATCCTTTTTTTTTAAGAAAAACAAGTCTCTTTCTTTCACTTTTTTAATTAAGAAGGACACAGAGAATTGTGTGGTGAAGCCTTTTTTTTCTGTTTCTTTAAACTGCCATTGATTGATTGACACATGTAGATAATTACAGTACATATGTGTTACGCTACTCTACGGGTCAAACGATTACTAAAAAAAAATGCAACTGATTTCGAAAACTGCTAAATACTCATATAAAATATTTTCATTGTTTGTAACAGATGTCCTTCAAAAGTATCCTAAATAACCACTGACTTTAAATTCTCTGTTATTTATTAGAGAAGTACTGGAATTTTTTAGATACATTGGAAAGACCTTAACTATTTTTTTATGTTTTTTTTTTTTATCTTAATGATTGATGAATCATCACTCAAAGTTAGTTTCATTATTTCTTAACTCAATTCGATGCTAATCAAGTCTATTTTTAATGAAATTGTGGCATTTTTTTTGGTGTGGATGGGGCCGGCGGAAATAACTTATTCCCTTAGTTGTACAGCATTTAATTAACATGAAACAGTAAAAATATTTGTGTTTTGAGAGTACACGCATTTATGATAGATCGATCAACAAAATGCATTTCGTGTCAAATATATTATTTCTGCAATGCTAAACTAATCATTCCAAATGTAATTACATATATTATTTTTTTTCATTGATTTCTAAAGTTTTTCCTGAAGGTAAGGTGCGTAATTTATTAAAGTTTATAGGCCTACAGTGTTCAATTTAAGTTGATTATGTGTCTGACCACATTAAATTCGTTGCATATTAGAAAAATATTTCGTTCTCAATTTCTTATCGCTTTGTAATCTATAACTATTTGTATTCTATTAAGCGATTACTGAAAAATTCCTCATGCTGGAAAACTCAGTTCACTGTAAGGTTGTATATCGTGCGTTGCCGTCAGAATAGAAAAATGTTGTTTTTCTATAGCACTAGAAAAAATGAATTTTTTTAGTTTTCGATAGAACTCTGTATAACAGTTTTTCCCGCCTATTTTTCATCATGGCCCATTCAGGGCTCTTCTCAAATTCTACTCCAACTCCCCTTCTCACCGCCTGTGCAAACGCCAATTTTGGTTAATAACTTAATCCCGCACTACTTCTCTATCGACTACAATAGGTTCCAATAGTTATGTACGCCTGTACAAGAAACTTTTTTAACAATTTCAGCAATTTTTTTTGAGAATTTACAGGCACCAAAAATCCTATTCTTTTAAGATATAGTTCTATGAGTCTGTTTTTAGATATTAATATTTATTTATTTCATTTATTTGTAAGTCTGGGTTTCCTCCATGACTACAGCATAAATACAGTGTTGCCGACAGTAGGTTACTGAACTTATGTAGATTTGATAATGCAGTAGATAACAATAATTATTCTATACCAGTGATCATTGTCTGAAGATGCTTGTGACGACAGTTGCTTCCTATCGGCATCTTCAAAGTTCACTTAACATAATGAAACAACAAAAGCAATCAGATTTGTCCGTCAACGCGGACGCAACTCCTAGCCTAGTCCAGAATGTTCTGCGGTCCTGCGCTTTGGAAAGCTAGGTGCGTTCATTGGTGATTAATTAAAATCTTTTGCATATTTAGCTTAAAGACAACAATAAGACATATAAATATACTTCAACATCTTCACTGGAGATGCTGATATTTCGTTTTATTTCTAAAACTTTTTCAAGGTTTAGCTTGTAGAGCAAAACAAATTAAAAATAAAATAACATAACTATAAAAAATGGAAAGAGAAATCTTCCTCTCACCAAAACAATATAATGTACAACAAATAAACCATATTATACTTAAAAAACATGTATAAACAAAGCAAGTCATAAATTCGGACAATAAAAACGGTGACAATTATTATAATCGATTAACTATATGAGAATCAAAAATTTTTTTAATTTCATACTGTTCATCAATGCTTTTCTATACATGGACAAAGACATTTCATTCACTTTTAAAGACTTATTCTTGCTAAAATTAAACGCAACAATTGATGAGGCAAGATTCCAACATGAACCTCTTCTATTCGTCTTGTACTTAATGAACAATCTTTACGAGTGGGTCTAGGTTGTGCCCTTTTAGCATACAATGGTCAGCCCAGTCTGAAATGTTTTTATTCCTATTATTGAAAGCGTGAACTCTTTCTTCAACCGTCCTGCCCGTGCTTCCAATGTACGTTCCCTGGCAATCTCTACATATAAAAGCGTACACTACTCCCGTACTATGTAATACATCATCATTATTACTCTTCTTCTTCTTGAACAACTTGTTGCTCTTGTAAAAATCCAAATTTAAATTATTGTCCTTACATAGTTCTTTCACTTCTTTGTTGATTTTTACCTATGGGTGACGCTAAACATTTACTAAAATCATTCTGATTGTTACTATTAATTAAATTATTACTAATTTTACGTCTATTCCTGAAAAAGTCTCCTTCAATAAAACTAATAGGGTATTCATTCATAATTAGTCTCTCTTTTAGATCTTGAATTTTACATTTCCAAAGATTCCTGTCCTCAGTATAATTCGTAATTCTTTTCAAGTGACCTTTAATTATGCCTATTTTGGTAGATGTACGGTGATTAGATGTAAAATTTAAAATGTGGTTACTTTGGTATGACTTCTTATATATTTCAAATGTTAAACCTGTTTTTTTTCATTTTTTATAGTAATGTCCAGGAAATTGACCTTATTATGTTCCTCTTCCCCAATCTTGAATTTTATGTTTTTATGGTAATTATTTAAATAATTTAAAAATCCAGAAAATTGTCTTTTTGAACCTTCCCAAATCATTAATACGTCATCAACGTATCGTTTATAAAGGAAACCTGCTCCTTTCCATATTTTAACATAAGATGTTTCAAACCAATTCATATACAGATTACAGACCGTACCTGAAACCGGGCTACCCATAGGGAAGCCCTTATTCTGTTTATACATTTTGCTTAAAGACATTTTCGCAACGAATTTAGAGGTATATATTCTGCATTGATATTTACTACGTTCAAAATATTTTTGTTTCACAAATAAAGAAGTAACTAAAAGTACAGAATATTAATTAAAAAAAAATCCTTAAAATTTTAAATTTGTCTTACATTGATGTAATGAATTTAGCTAACCTAAATAAAGATAAGTTAAGTCATCTCTCTGAAATTCCACTGCAAACATGAGTTTCAGTCTGAATTCAATTACCCTTTTCATTCCAGTGGAACATTCTTCAGTGAAGACAAAGATTATAATCCACTTACAAATGAATTTTAGTCAACTACACTGTTTCATAAATTTGGATTAAAAATTTTCAGCATGCTGTTATAAACTGGAAATTAGAATGATTCGCTTATCCCTGCAGAAAGAATTTCTCTCAATTATTTTCCCATAATGCCATCTTTGGAAATAGGTTATAGTCTCAGAAAAAAGAAAAATTATACGAGCCATTGCTCCACTACTGTACTATTCAGTGTACACCTACACAATCGATTCCTAATTTATGCTACCTATCGAGATTTAATAGTTTCGGTAGGTGCTTTTTTCAGCAGAGCTTGTTTTTAACTTTGAAATATCTCTTTGAGAGAAATATCTCTTTCCTATGACAATCTTAAGATCTCAATTTGAAGATGGTGCTTATACACTCTTCTATTCTATCAGTTCTTCAGTGATTTCATTCGAAATGTCATTGAGCAGGTCATCTATAGCCTGTTTGCGGTTGTTGGAATTCCATTGGTTCTCTTGAATTCCAAAGTTATAAACGCTAAAGAATGTTCAAATTCCAATTATTATTCTAATGACCTTCACACCTTTTACTGATAAGCCGTTCTGTTAAGTGTTGTGGCGTTAGTTTTGGAGATACTGTAAAGAAATTTGCTAACGCACACTGCTCTGAAATTGCTCTGAAATTGGAATTGCTCTGCTTGTTTGAAATTGCTCTGTTTGCAATTTCTCTGGTCATTGTAAAACCATCTTTCTAAGGGGTTTATTTTCATAAGCCGAAATTGCCGAATTCTGTTTAATATCAATAATCCCTATGTTAAGTACAAATATCCTGAATTCGCAGAAGTCTGATAAACAAGGTTCGGATCAATTTTTTTTCATCAATCCATTATCTAATGGTTAGTGATTCGATGAATATGAAGTGTCTATCGAAAAAATGAGAAATAAGCAATGTTGCACTATCACTACATCAAAAACATGTAATTATGATATTTTTAAATTTATTTACGTGATTAACTGTAAACAAAATAGTAAGCTTACAAAACAAAATATTCATATTATTGAAACAAAATCAACCCATCAACGGTAGTACATAATCAGTCAGTTGCTAACAAAACTACCAATCAAAGATCTTTCTAATGCTTAAAGCCTTTTGCACATGAATCCGAAAATCGTTTGGTCGGATCCATGTGTAATGTCAATAATGTTTTGAATATGTAAATTTTCGACTGAATCACCCTATTTTTTAAATTGTGTTCTAAAACACCCTCATTCACCTTATCTTTTTTCATTTCAGTATGATAATTTTGGTCTCAAACGCTCCCCTTAAACCCATTACACATGGATCCGATCGACCGATTTTCGGATCCATGTGCAATGGGCTTATCTGTTGTAATATCGATTTTGCTTACAGTTTTGTGATCTTATTTAATATATAAACTAGCTGCATCAGCAAACAAAGCGCCATTTATCTGCATCTGCATCCATGTTTTTTATGTGGTTTTTTGTTTGTTGATATAAAAAAGAAAGCAGCTGATTATTATTGACAAATTTTGAAAATGAATGCTGCAACTCTTAATAAAAAATAATTTTTCAAACTTATTATTTCCTTAAAAAACGATATACCAATGTCCTTGTGATTCGTTGAAAAAAATCATCGTTTCAAAGAGTTTAAAATTTTTGTAATGATAATTTTGAAGGTTATTAGTTTTTTTAACTTAAAACTCTATATAATAAAATTTACTAGCAAAGGTAAACTAAATAGGGAAGGGAAGGATATAATTATTAATGAAGAGGAGTTTATTTTATTAGAATATCATGAGTTGGTTGATGTAAAAATTCTTAAGGAAGGATATATTAATATATACATAAAGTGTAATTAAAGTTGAGAAGACTATGAAATAGTTGATTATTATTTATAAGATAATTTAAAGTAATTCATTTAGGTATAAATCCTAAAAAAGGGGGAAGTCCACCTAAAGATATAAGATTACGTATAATTAGAAAATTTATGAAAGTGTTATTTGTATTTTGGATTTGATTAATGTGTATGGTCTTGAATAAGTTAAATATTAGCATGATAATAATTCTTAAAAAACAATAAATGAAAAAATAAGTTAATATAAGTTTATTGTTAATAAATATTGATGCAAAGATTCATCCTATATGATTAATTGAGGAATACGCTATAAGTTTACGAAGTGATGATTGATTAAGAGTTCCAATAGCATCGATGATGGATGTAAATATTGACAAGATAACAATAATGAAAGAGTTGAAAGACATAAGAACAAATAAAGGGGCAATTTTTTTGTCAAGTTAATAAAATAATACAATTAAATCAAAGTCCTTCTGCTGTTTGAGGGAATCAAAACTGGATAAAAAAATTTATTGTATAATCTTACAATCAATAATTCTCTTTGATGCGAGAATAAACATTATTTATCCTGGTATCTTACCATTCAGACTTTCTAACTATTCTAGTTATGATTGCACACATTTGAAAACAATAATTGTAAGAACTTCGTAGAGAAGTTTCATAGAGAAAAACATATTACATCAATAATGATAAAAATCCATTCAAAAAAAATGTTTTTAGTGAGGCTATTTTTTTTAAATATACTGTTTGTATTTGGTCGCCATTCTGTCTTGTTTGGTCTTGTTTTGTTGCCGTATATTTGTGTTTCTGTGATTTCACCAATAACTAAACACGAATGCAAACAGTTTTTTCAAAAGTGCTAGATTCCCTTACAAAATATTTCAATCTTCTTAGCTTATGTCCTTCGTAACTACAATAGGCAGTGACTTGAAATTCTTTGTTACATATTTATATAAAAACTATTTGTAATTCATCGTTACAATATTCATCGATACGTTAGAAAGACAGTTAATTATTTATTAATTATTCTTATTGTGGGTGGATTATCATTCAAGGGCAGAACAGTGCTTCTCTAAATCCATTGTTTTATAATCCATTTCGGAGATGTTCTATTTGATTTTTATTCAAGTTTGGATGGTATTTTTCCTTGGAAAATGAATTATTTCTCAGCTATTCCAGAAATTGTGTAGCATCTAAGTAAAATAAAACATTAAAAATGTATGAATCGTGACTAGATATGCAAATTGTATTATAGATAAATCAACAATATGGTTTTTGTATCAATTGTTTAAGTAATGTATCATGTCATTAGTGTCAAACTAACAAAAACATTCTAAGTGTATTTATAGAATTTATTGTTATTTTTAATTGTGAAACATCTATAATTTTTTTCTGACAGTTGCAATGTTTTAACACAATAAACTAAGTATACTAATATCTGTATGCCAATAAGTATATGTCTATGTTACAAATTAATCCTTCATAAGCTAAGCGATCTGCTAGCGGAGATTAATTTATTGCCCTTTATATCCTTCATTTGTTTTTGATGTTTTTTAACTCAAGGCCATTGTTTTGTTAGTCTTATCTTTTGTTTATCTTTCTTTGGATTACACTGAACTATGAGTACACTGAACTATGAAAACTGGGTGAACCCAACTGATGAGATGTAAGAACATCGAAACAGTCTGTCTTGGGTTCCCAGTATGTAAACCCAAAAATTGTTCAGTGAATCCTTTAAATGAGTGCGTTTTTATACTTAGTTTTATTGCTGTATTTGTACCAAGCACATTAAATTTTGCCAATGATTATAATATTTCAAGATTTTTCGATTTAAGTCGTAATATGGATTTCGGGCAAATTAAAATCGTTAAGTCTGTGTATAAAGTTGGATCTCAATTTTTCAGACTACTTTAACTATTTAACTACTTTACTTTGTAATCTAAAATAGTTATTCAACTAAAACTACTCTTGTCATCAATTATGCTATTAATCAAAGTTTGTACATGCTGGGAAAGGCAGTTCTGTATAAGATCAGTCCTTGCATGTTGCGCATTGTAGTTAGAATAGAAAAAAAAAACCAAACAAACCTACAAATAGTTGCAGTAGTCACTTCAGAAGTGGACCCTATACGTATTGATAATATTAGCTTCACAAGCATAATTTTAAAAACAAAAATAAAATTATTTTGCCTTTTTCAATTCTAATGGAAATTGTAAAAAGTGAAATTGATTTCGTTTAGTTTTGGACAGCAACCTCTGTAGGAGCATCCGAAAAGACTATCACAACAGGAATTTTAACTTCTTTTAATTATTTCATCAAATATACTACATAACTTTTTTATAAAATCATATTTATTTCAATAAAAACATAGCAATATTTCGCAAAAGTAACTTCCTTTGCGAAATATCGTAGTTATGATGCTTTTATTGAAGTTAATATGATTTTATTTAATCATACATTTTTCAGAATTTAAACGAAGCAAAAAGTTTATACCTGTTCTTCTTTGGGGTTCAAAAAACATTAAAAT
Source organism: Thereuonema tuberculata (assembly GCA_023159025.1). Taxonomy (NCBI): domain Eukaryota; kingdom Metazoa; phylum Arthropoda; class Chilopoda; order Scutigeromorpha; family Scutigeridae; genus Thereuonema; species Thereuonema tuberculata. The sequence goes on from JAFIDM010000002.1 coordinate 63,025,691, forward strand.
AGCTTTCTTTGAATCCATTTTTGAATTTTAAGATTTTTTTATTTCCATTTTTTTGTATATCATGAATCAGAAAGTTCTACAGGTTCCTCTCAGGTTACAACACAAATATATTATTTCTGGATAGAAGGTCACTGTGTATGTTTGGATTTGATAGTCATGTACAACAATTATTTATTCTATTTAGGCTAACATTTTCTGAAGAAGTGGAACGAGCAGTTTCTATACAAATCATTTTGAAATATGCCGAAGTCTCTAAAGAACAGTGGATGGAACGTAGTAATGGTTTATCAAGTTATTCTCGTAACTTGTAACTAATTACAAATTACAAATTCTGGTTCATTTCACAATTATCAATTAGTGATCCCATCTTTGTAACATACTGTGGGTGGCATTCCCAATGTCACATTAGCTGCCCGATGCTTCACCGCATGCCTCAAGCTCTACGGTCTTAGACTGGTTTAAAGAAAGCAATGCAGAAAAGCACTACTTCGCAATGTGGCATTGGGAATGCCATCCACAGTACCAAAACAAAACGCAACATGATTGTTATTAGCTCTTTCTTAAATATTCCGTCAAGTAAAAAGATTTAAATTCGAATTCATACCAAGTCAAAGTTTCATTTCCCTTTACTGTAGTGATTTATTTTTAGGGGCTTAAAACGAACATCAAGAATTTTATTTGATTTTGGCTTTTTTTTAATTATAAAATGTCAGTTTATCGATTTTTAAGTAATAGCAAAAAAGACACAACATAAAAAATATGAAAATGCAGTTTTTCTTTACAACAGCTGTATTTACAGTGAAATAGAAACTTCGATGTTTTACTGCATGTGACTCATAGTAGTGTAGAAAGAATTGGTCGGAGGCTAGTTGTCTTTTTTTAAACGGATGTTTTTGTCGAATATTGTTTCGTTGACCCAATACCTAATTATTTATTTTTTTTAAATCTAAAAAAACAAACAAGGATGTTTTTAAAGATATTCTCAATTGTTAGGTGCGTTTATTCTTTAATATTTCTTTTACAATATAAAAATTGATAGTTGAAATACTTTTCTGTAACTTTCAACACTTATAAAGTAATTAATCGTAAATCATTTTTCTGTAGCCGTACATCTATTTACGAAACAGGATGTACGCCCGTCGCTACCAAATGAAATAAACAAAGGATGAAAACTCAAAAAAATAAAAATAAAAATAACATTAATTCTTTAGTCCTCAACATACGGAAGGTTTTTTACTGCTAAAAGCGTTTTACTGAGTTTCGGCAAATACTGATTATTATAATTAAAAATTATCGAGGTTTTGGTAAAACCCTATTACATTAGTTCAGTATTGAGAATTTTTATTTAATAATAATAAGAATATTGAGATATTTGTCCTATCGATATTTTTAATAGATTTGCAATTGATTTCTTTCTAGAAACAATTATCACATAATATATAACATTAAATAATTTACTAAAGTATCTGTTGACAATGAACTGTTTTGCATATAGATTTAATCTGACAATGAAAAGATAGCTTATCACACCTATCTTTCATTATTACAACTGAGATAGACAGAGCGATGATTTCACAATTTCATCACAATTTCTGTAGCTGAAATTTTATAATAATAATCAGCGAAATAATTTTGTCAAACTGTAATTATAAGTTATTAACATAGAACGATGGCCAAACACACATGACTAAATGTTTCAAAAATATTTTAAAACATATTAAAACTACATTAAAATCATATTCGGTTTCGTTCTTGGACGAACTTTGATAATTATATGTTCAGAGTGGATTTAATTTCTGAATATTCATGAGGTAAAAGATTAAGATACTTGTACTGTTTTATAAAAACAGGAAGATAATGTAGGCAAGTGAAATTTTCAAGTTATACATGAAAGGGCTTACGCTTGGCCTAAGAAAATTCAATACAATATTGTCTAAGCAGTTTAACTTGCAATACCGGTAACATTATTTATTATTGATCGACGGTAAATGTGAAAAATATTTTTATAAGCAAATTAAAAAGATTTTTGAAAATTAGTACTAAAATTATAGATCTTTCAGAAAATTTAATTTTTGAAATCAATTATCAAAAAAAAAGGAAAAACATCTTAAAATTTTGAGGATAAAAATTTAACGTGTGTGAATATAGTTTCGGATGAATTTAACAAAGCTAACATATGTACTTAAAACTTTTTTAAAAAACAAAAAAATATTAAAAAAAAAGCATGCAATAGAAGACCTAGGTTTCAACCTGTTAACACGCTTTCATCAGTGATTGATTAAGAACAGGAGAGAAGGATATATATATAGCTTTTTCTACAGCGATTCCATTGTTCTATATCCTCTATATATAGCCTGCTCTCCTGTCTACTTAAAATATAGAACTTGATGAGTCTACGCAGTTTGTCAAGCTTGATTTATAGAATGGTTTCTCATTTTTACGTAGGTTTGTATTATATACAAGAGTTTCCTTCCTGTGGATTCGGACTGTGATAGAGAAATGAGAGAACTCTTTTATTCATCTATTGTCCTTACTATTATCTTAGTCAGATACCGTGCTGGCGTGGCCGTGCGGTCTAAACGGCGGTCTGGCGTTGCGGCCAGTGTGCAAATACCCGGGTTCGAATCCCTGTCGTGGCACGGTTGTTTCTTTCTTCTTCTGTGTTTCGTCCGTTTCTGCGGGTATATTGTGAGCTGCCTCCTATGGCATACCCTGGGCAACGATTCTTCGGCCAACCGCTCACTCTCTCGCCCCTTCTTGTGGCCCTTATTTTCAATACTAAGAGCCCGGGCACTCGCAAAAAGAAAAAATCTTAGTCATATGAGTAATTAATATATTTGTATATATTTATCGTGTTCATTTTTTACTTTGTCTATAGAAAATGTGTTAATCAACATACATTAGGGATACATTTCTATTATAAACTGAATATAGATTCTTTTTTATTTTGGATTTTCTTTAGGATTTTCAATGAGTTTTCTTAATTTAAAATGTAGCAAATAATGGAGGGTTTTAATTTTTCCGAATTTCCAATAAAAAAAATAAAAAAAATATTCTTATCCATCAATCCTTTTGGATAACAAGACACTTAATAATTACATTAGAAGAAGTTTCTACTAGGCAACACCAAAACTATCTTTCTTGCAAATTGTAATATTGCTCTTCCGGATGGATAATGAAATATATGTCCTTATTTCGCTATAATACTTATTAGGCTTGATTAAATTAGCAACAATTAAATTCAGAACATCACTAAACAGTATCTCTTGATTATTTTAATCTCAATTCAAAATATAATGAAATTTTAGTCTTAATTTAATAATACATAATGTTATGTATTTGAAGTCACTGCTATTATTCTCTGTTTCCACAGAGTGAAACTTCCTTATATGGCGAAATCTGATTACTTACGTTCGCCAGTAAATCATAACGTCAAAATAGAAATAACAGCAAGTTACTGTTAGTGCGCCATGGAAGACATTACGCAGCCAACTAGCGGTATAAATTGAAACGTTTTTCAATATTTCGTACAAAATATATTCGTAACTAAACAAAGTACATAAGTTAGAATGTTTTCGTTGTGCTTATAAGATATAGTTAAGACTTTTAGCAATTGATGTCGCTGGATATTTCAATCCATAAGCTGATTACGTCAATAGAGATCTTTCTTTTGGGAAAAAATATACATAACTCTCATTTATATTTATTCTCCGGCAAAGCTGGAAACCTCTGTTAGTTTAAAATAAAAACAAAATTCCACTTTTAATCTTTAGGCTCGAAAATCTCTGATTCCATCATTATGGCAAAGCTTTGTCATTTATTTTATTGTCTTGTTTTGAATTTTGCACCCATCAACATGGGAACTGTATTCTAGGAAAGAAACAATATAGAAATAATTAATAGATTTTAATTTCTCGTCAACACAACTGTTGGAGTTAATTGGTGAACATATCAAAAAAAAAAAAAATACTATTTCTTGAATACCATTTATCTTGTTTTGTTTGAATCTGCAAATAAATTATTTAAACACCTGTCTAAGTTTAAATCAACTTTATTTGTATTCTGCGAGTTTTATTCAAAATATAATTGTTCCATACCTTTTGTATAGGTTCTTTCTCCTCCAATATTTATTGTAATAAAAGATCTTCACCATCTCACAATTAAATGTAATATTTAATATTATTATTAAAAAGTAAATTTTCGAGGAAATTTTCGTTCGCTCATTCTCAAGCCTACTTACAACAATATGTTAGCGAAAAAATTATTAAAAAAATTTCGCTAACTTATTGTTGTTAATAGGCTTGAGAAAAAGGGAATGAAAATTTCCTCGAAAATTTGCTTTTTAATAATGAATGTAAAATATTACATTTAATTGTGAGTTGTTCAAGATCTTTTATTTATTCAAAATATTTTTTTCAATGGCAGATTATATACGTCAAAAGAAAGTAAATTGCAAATATGCAATTTCAATTGTATATAACTTCATTAAATATTTAATATCAAATTGACATCTGTTTCATAACTGAAATAGAAGAGTATATGTATATCTATAATGTGTATTTTTGTGGCTATAATTTGTATTTTTCCTTCGATACCGCGTAGCCTACTTCTTTTAAATCTATTGATTTTGTAATAGAGTCCCTTTATCGAATTATTTTATCACTGAAAGATCACAGCATTCAAGCCTGTATTTTTTTTATCTTTCCTCCACGTGCATGTTTTTATAGAAAAAAATATTATTTAAGCTCCTGGAGCTTTCTAGAAATTAGATTTTTTGGGATGGAAGTAACTTTCAATTTATAGCGATCCATTTGGGATCTATTGTGATAGCGACCAAATCAGTGGCTATTGCGTTTGTCCTGTCCATCCGTCCGTCCTTACCTAACAACTCCCTAACGAAGGTCGGATCGATAAACGGATTTCACCATCGTGTTTCAGCAGGGGCCCAAACAATGTAGAAATGGGGTATTATCAGGGGCCAACGCCTCCCTCCCCCGATGTTCCAGATATTTGGCATTGTTGTCTTTGTACCTCCTCTAATTACTCCCGATCGGAAGGTCGGATAGACAAACGGATTTCACCATCGTGTTCCGAGACCCAAACATCGTACAAATGTGGTATTTTCAGGGCCCCCTCCCCCTCCTTCTATGTTCGAGATATTTGGCATTTTCATTGGATTTTCGCTAGCTTAGCTTAAATGTTAGAAATGTAACCATCTCATTTTAGTTGTCAGCTGTTGCTTGGTCAACAGTAAAGTCTCGGACTCGTATGCTTAAGGTTGTCGGTTCGAATCCGTTTATCTATTGTTTTTCTTTCTCTTAGGTTGGTCACAAACTGTCTCAAATCAGCTCAGAACGTCAGATCAGAAAAATTCGGAAGCCATGCATTTCAATGAAAGACCACACTTCCGCTCAGATGTGAATCGGGATCTGAACTCAGAACGCATCGGAATTTTGTTCTGATTCCGAAGCGTTCTGAAGGGATGCGCAGGAGAGTCTTAGCTGTTGTGACGCCTTTATCGCATGTTTTGAAGTGTATTTCTTTCGATATGTCTTTAGATGAAAAGCTTATTGCTATGGTTGAACAGTAACTAGTACTCTACGATCTTAGTAACAAAGATTACGATGCTATTTCATTGAAGGAAACTATATGGGAGTAAATTTCAACAAATTTTAATGAAAGTGGTAATTTACGTTATTTTTATTGAGTCATTACATAAAGAAGTTTTATCATCACTAATTTAAGAAAAACCAAAAAAATCAGAATGGTCTAATCAAATCAAGACAGTTTTAAAACATTGTTGGGTCTAGGGCTAAACGAAGCGAATGCAGTGCGTGGGAAATTACCTGATCTGAGCTGATGTTCTGATCTGATCTAAGCTGATCTGAGACAGTCTGCCTTAATCTTTTTTTCAATGTCTGCTTAGATTTTTTTTTGTTTTGTTTAGTTTTATTTTTTTAACTTTTATTTTTTCCTAACTTTTTTTTTTATTTTCCCTTACTTTAATGTACTTCTTTTTTATTATTATTATTTTTACTTTTATTATTATTATTTTTACTTTTTATTATGATTTTTACTTTTTTTATTATTATGGGTCGCTTTTCAATTTATGCTTTAGCCCAAAATTAAATTCACTTGCTTTGTTCGTTTGTTTGTTTGTTTGATTGTTGTTAATGTGCAAAAAATAACAGCAGAAATAACTTCATATTAAAAGCAAAATAAGAATAATTTCAGAATTCATTTCTGGAATAATTTCAGAAATGTGAGTGAAGATAAATAATTTTTACTATGAGATCGAACAACAACAAAAAATTATTACAAGTTGCGATATAGATAAGAATTATGTTACAATTATCTTTTTCTCTACATTTCCCATAAAATTCAGTTAATTGCTGTCTTTCATGTTGATTACAATGTTTTTCCAATAGAGCAGAGTTTTATTAGTTTTTTTTTAGGTTATAGTACTCATTTAGAAATGACTGTTAGGCCCAACACAAGAATAAACAATCAAAAT
>JAFIDM010000002.1:63032214-63111655 GCA_023159025.1 Thereuonema tuberculata
CTAGAGTACAGCTGTTTCACCATTCTACTGGATCTTCAGCTCTAGCCCTATAGTACTCATTCAGCTCTATAGTACTCATGTTTAGAATTTTTATTGGACTGTGTAACCTTTTTATTTACATGTGAAATTGTTTGGGATATTGCAGTCGATTTGTGCTTTTTCTAAAACAACTATTCATAGTTTAGAAGAGTATTTTGATAATGCAACTTCGAATACCTTTGATATAATTACTACAAAAGAGAGACTGGAGTATTTCCCACATCGTTGAGAAGATAGACAAGACATTTCGCGTCCTACTGCTCGGGAATCGTCTTCAGGGTCTGAGAAGTACAGGTGAGAGGTTTGTATAAAAATATCGTCAAACGCGGACGAGAGATGGGTAGGTCTGGTTGGAGCGGATAGCGTTGGTTTTAGCATGAAGATGGGATTTGTCGGGAAGATTGGGTTATGCGGGAAAACCGACGGACCGAAGAGAAATCGTCACTTTGATACGGCATGTTGGGGAAGAGAAGCCATTTCCAAATTTGTTGAGACCTAAACCATCATTTAGATTGACTGACGTGGGACCGGCTTTAAGAATTTGGACACATTCTTCAATGTTTCTGGAAATACCCCAGAGTCTCGTAGTAGCTTCGCCCACAGTAACGTTAGGACTACATTTATTGTCATCATACCGGATAAAGAATATATCGACTTTTAAACCAGATAAGAAGACAAAATATATTTTTAGATTTATGTATTATAGTGAACACTGACAGCATCTTGAAGTTGTATGATTTATTGTACCTGTTTACAGTCCACACTAAAAAGCACTTTGGATTGGTACAAGAAAACAAAAAAGTCTAAGTCATTTAGAAACTGGTAGGCGGAATTTATTGCATTCATCTTTATTAAAACAATGACTATTAAAAAAAGCAATTGTACTTGTAGCCTTAATTATTCATTGTTTTTCAATAAATAAAACTTATATTTCTTACTACTTGAACTCCTGATAAATGATAGTAACAATATATCAATAATATACTGTTATATTCAAAAGTGCAAGTAAACAACATTCTAATTTGGTATTTCTGTCATTGCAGTTTCAATCTTTGGTGTTCGAGTGTCCACGGCCAATGCTTAAGTTATTACTATGGATTTTAAAATGGCTTGCTTGCTTTTAGGAAGTTTGGGATTTACTGGTACCTACTCTGATCAGCTGAATAAAAATTCTCAAAGGTAAATTAGATATTTTATTTAGTCTGTATTCAGAGTTAATGCAGTGATTGGATTCTGAAAATCAGAAAATGATCGCATATTCTGGTGAATTAATTCGGCCTCTGATTCGTGAAAGAAGATAGACTGAGTCTAGCTGGATCTGAAATGGAATCTCTGGGATCTGTTTATTTTCGGGAGAATATGAGTTTAAATTCCCTATGTACAATGACTGCTATTGGTTGGTGTGCTTCATAATTCATTGGGGGATTTAAATGACACGTGATCTTTAGCTGATTTTAATTGTAGCTTTGAAATTGTAGGAAATTATGGGTAGCACGCCAACAGAAAGAATTTAAAAATAAACAATAAACTAAAGGAGGGCGGGCCAGTTGATCATAAGAAGCTTACCCTTACCTCCCGTGATTGACCTTAGAGCTAAAGTTAAAGCTTAACAGAAGTTACTAAGATCTATTGAGAACTAAGCTATTTGGTTGGCCAAAAATTTCGTTCAGTTTTTTTATCAAAAATAAAAGACACATTTTTCATTGTCACCAATAATTTTAGTGAACAACGTCTTCAGCGGTTTGTTCCACTATCTTCTGTCACCTTTCAGACAAGTTTATAATTCCATCTTCCCAAAACTTTTTATATTTTTGAGCAAAAAAATGTTCCAGTTGCCTTTGGTGTCTTCAAGGGAATTGATTTTTTTTTTCCATTAAAAGAATTTTGTAAAGACCGAAATAAATGGAAATCCGAAGGTGCAATGTCTGGTGAATACGGGTAATGAATCAGAACATCCCAGCTAAGCTGTTTTTGCTCGGTCATCATAGAAACATGAGGTCTTGTATGCTAATTGTCTTCCATCTTCAATATTAAATTGGCGACAAAAAATTCACCAATTTTAATCAGTTTTTGTTTTAATAAGATAAGACAGCTGTTACAATGTTATGTTATGTTACGTTCTGTTATGTTATGTTATGTTAAGTTCTGTTATGTTATGTAATGTTATGTAGTGAATGTAGGTAGCAGAGAAACCAAGCACTGCGACCGGAGGTCTATTGTACTATCCCACAGAAATAATGACAGATGGAGAGAAAGACTGAGAAAGTATGGTGGGAGGAGTGCAGGGGAAACGGGAGAACCCCGAGAAAACATGCCCAGCGCGGATCGTCCACCATTACGAAACCCACATGAGAACCGAACCCCAGTAGAGATGAGAGGCCAATGTCATAGCGACAACGCCAACCGCGCGGCCTGTCACAATGCAATCTAACAAAATAGTGTCGAATGACGTTAAAGACACCTAAGCGCTACAATAGCCCACATAAATTTAAAAAAAATTAAACGAACTTTTTGGCCAACCCAAAATAATTTACGAATTGCTAAGTTACTAAGAACTCATATGTCTATGAAAAGCGAAATAATGTCATTAAATAATCTCTTCAACGCTTTTAATAGCCTTTTCTAACAACAGGCCATTTCTCCCCCCTCCCCTCTGGGTAGGTATTGGTCTAAGTTTACAATTACATTAAAATTATGATGTTATACAATGAAACATTTATAATACATACATATGTATTATTAGAAAAAAAAATCACCACTAATATATTATACTTAAAATTAATATATTAATTTGTTTTATTTATGTATGAACTATGTCGTTTTACTTAAGTCCTGTCATCAATATAATGTTTTTCAATTATCATCCCACGGTTCTGTTTATTTTCCTGATCAATAAAGTATGTCATAACTATCTCATTGATTTATTTACAGACTCTTTTAAATTTAACAGTGCTTTAAGTTACGATTAAAGTAGATATCAATGTTGATGGCTATTTGTCAATTAAAGGGAATGACTATGCATATGTATCAATTAACTATATTTCTAAGACGACCAAGATATTTTTTTCTAATATGGACGGAACCTATGGAGCAATAAGGCCTTTGATTCTTTCAGTGTTTCCTATTCTTAACGTTGCTGTGACAAAAAATGTTTGCTTTCCTGCTTTGTAACAGCGTTTTCACTGAAGTCTAATATTTTCCTCTCTGTTTGTTCTCAAACAAACAGACAAGAGAAAGTAAAAAGGAAAATTTGGCATTGACATATTAAAAGTGGATAACGAAATACAAACTGCTACTCTCTGCAAACTGGGTAATTGGAGATAAAATGAAGGTCAGTGCTTCTCAAGCTCTTTTGCGTCACGACACACTTTTAGCATTAGCAGAATCCTTCGGCATTGAATTTTTTTTAATGATTTTATTGCTAACACAGAATCCTTTGGAAAAACATCTAACAGTCTGCTTGTAAATAAAAGATATCTGAAATATTTTTTAAAACGTATTTGACTTAGAATTAATACTTTATTAATCACATTTGTTACGAGTGAAGCAAAATGTAGCTCATATTTCTGTTATTTGATGTCTAGATTTTATTCTTGATGTGAGTTTGACTAGTGTGACGCTGGATGTTGATTACAGATTCATTCTCAGATTTATCCTCAAGGCACACCAAGGAAATTCTTATGGCGCACTTGTTGGGGAAACCCTGGTATAGGAAGTTCCAACTTAGGAAGATTCGCGTAAACTATCATAGTGTCAAAATATGAAAAAAATCGAATATTTTCCAAAAAAGTTGAAAATTCGCAGGGCCGAATAAGACCAGCTGGTGTCCTAAGCTTAACCCAATAACGGTGCCCCCTCGGCCCTTAATTTGCTTAACTTAATTTATTTTACATCTGCATACACAATATTTGTTGTATCTAGTGATGTAAATTATAAATATATAATTTTAAAATAAAAGCGTTTCTCTTGAATATAAATAAAATAGTAAGGTAATTTAAAGACACTATCCAAAGAAATTATCAAATATAGTGTTCAAGAAATGAAGCCTACACACCTGTATTTCTTGAACACTAAATTATTTCACCGCACGTAAAATGATCTTGAATTTAAATTATCAAATATTATCTTTTTGGCATTTTTTATTTAGAAAGTTCAATTTTTCTTGGTTTAAAGAGATGATCCCGGACGATTATGTACAAAATCATCCTCCGATATTTAAAGGTAATTATCCTTTCGTTTTATCAGTTACTTTGCCTTAAGAAATTCTTTGTGAAAATTTTGTTATTTAAAATCAAAAAAAGGAATTTATTGTTCCTCATATTAGATTATGTTTTTAAAATCTGTTTTCATTTTATAAAATCGAAAATTCAATATATTTCACCAGTTCACATAATTTTCTTAGGTTATGGACAAAGAAACGTAGAAAACAAAATGATCAACACAGATTATTTAGATGATGTTATCTTCGTTCAATTTGCAATAGATGTTTGTTTTTGTTCTTCAGAATCCTAGAAACAATAGTTCTGTTGTCTTCTTTCTCAGTGACATTAGGATTTAATTATAGAATCAGAACTAGTTTCAACATTGGGAATCAGTTGTAGTTTTAAAAAGATTAATATTTTCTTAATAAAATATCAATCTTTAAATGTCTAGTAATATTATAATAAGCTTTTTAAGAAATGACAAAAACATATCTACTTTGTTCGTTTATTAAACCAAATGTAATTAAAAATTCTAAATAAATTTACTCAGGATACCAGATAAGTATAAGGGATTAATCTTAAATAGTTGTCATAATTCTATTAAACTTTCTATTAAACTAAAGAGCTTGTGGTCTGAGATGCTGTGATGAAATGTCTAAGTTTACAAAAATTAAAATTTTCAGTACATCTTAAGAAAGAAAATGTTGGCATGGCTTTTATCCGAGACCTTGTTAAAACTCGGTTATCTAACTAATTAATCTTTCCAATATTTTATTGAAGTCAGAGAAAGCTGTCAGTTGTGGAACTATTGCACTTTGCTCAGTTAGAACTCAGACAAATATTACACTATTTGCTTTCTTTACATATAAAATTAATATAAAATATGTGAAAGGATATATAAAGATTCCTGTAAAAAAACGAATAAATTTCGAATTAAGAGTCTTTATTATAAATTTTATAGCCCTTGGTAAGATATTTTCCCAATATATTTTATGTTTAACTGAAGCCTTAAAAAAAACATATATCAGGTAGTTTGATAGCATAATGTAGCCCAAGAACAATTTATAAACAACGAATTATAGATTAGAATAGTTAGAATAGTTTATAAATTAATTCATTACGGTTGTTTTATTAAATAGTTAAACAAACCGTTACCGTAATATTTTTCTGGTTCCTTGTCCGAAATTCGATTTAATATTAAAGTTTTATTTTCAGATATTTTTTTTATTTCTTTTTCGGAATGTGTGAGGTTTTTCTTAAAGTTATAGTGCATTAAAAACAGCATTTAGGGACGGCGTAAATTACAAGGAGGGCCACTGGAATCGAACGTCATTGAACTCTAGTAGATAGTGTATAATTCCGAAGTAGGATTTTTGCTAATCATCGATCCTCTAGGTGCATTGGAAATGGATCTATAAAGAAATCATAGAGTGAAAAATCATAAACTAAAATTCACCGAAATTGAATGAGCTTCGGTAAAATTTTTTAAACATTCCTGCTCTTTTAATTAAGATGTTCGATGCAAAGTAATCCTAAATTCAGAATTTGAATCGTTGTTGACTGATGGTAAGGCTTCAGGAAAGCATCAAATGAAAAACGATATTTTTGCATAGCTTAGATAATGTGCAATACAAAGCCAAATCGAAAGTACTATTATTCAAAATACACCTTTCACTATTAGATTAGAGATTCCTTGTTGTCGATCTTATTTTCTTAATTTGAACAATTCAGAAAATTACTGTAACAAATACTTGAATAAAGCAAAGCAAATGTGTATGAAAGCTAATATATAAAATATTTTTACATTTTATTTAAAATAAATTTATATGCAGATTGATTCATATTATATAATTTATATCTATATTGACATACAAACATATATATATGTGAAATGTGCTAATAAGGATGTATTGCGGCTCAAACCTAGATTATTTTTGGGAGATTACGTACCTTAATATTCAATGTTGATAATGTCGTCTCTCCTCGTCAATGCACATGTCGTTCCATGTTCCTGGTCATTCATTGCAACATTGTGTTGTTGATATCGTTGATCTCCTTTGTAATGTTCTGCTGCAAATCATCCAATGTCCCGAGGGCGTGTACGGTAGACTCTTTTCTTCAGATAACCCTACAGAAAAAAAAGAAAATTTGGTAAAGTTAAATCTGGTGATTTCGGTGGCCACAACTTCTTGGAAATGATCCAGTTATTTCCACCATGCGTACCAATGCCAGTATTGTATTCCTCTTAGGAGGATTGCAAATAACAAATTCCCTCTGGTATGTCCTTTGCGTCGCTTTGATTGAGTTTGTTATCCAGTAATTTCTAGCACGTACTGTATCAAAACAATTTTAACAAAACAATTTTAACAAAACAATTTTAACAAAAAATAAACAATTTTTGTTTATTTAAAAAAAAAAAAAAATTTGCGAAATGTCACGCATCCAAGTAACCAGTGATGCCACTTTTTAACTCTCTATATTACCTAGAGATTGATAATAGCACCTAGAAATTGATAATAGAACATATATATTATTTGTATTTACAAAACAATGTAATTTAAAAAGATTAAAAAGTAAACAATTTAATGCAGCAATATAAACTTATGTCACATTTTAAATACTTAAATGCACATTTTATTAAAAATAAATAATCTTTTATTTATTTTGATAATTTTCGTAAGATTTGGAAAGTTATTTATTTTTAATAATATCAAGATTTTAAATTCTAACTAACAATTCCCTATCTTAAATTTCAAAGTACAAGAAAGTTGCTACAATATATCTATTTTATGTTTAATGTTTGCATTTTTAAATAATTAAAAAGTATATCATCTATTCAACCTTTATCTTCGCCTACTATTCCTTCCTTTTATTATCATTGGATCAAATATGACATTTTGCTTCAGTTAAATATTTCATATGTCTTCATCTTTCACTAACGAGTGGTAATCGAAATCCTTTGTATTGTTATTATTAATATTATTTACTTAACAATTGAATTCAACTGAATTTCTATATATCATAATACAATATAATTACGCTTCAATATATATATTATCTTATCTTATACTTTATATACTTATATATTATCTTATCTTCTGCTAGGTTATTAGAAATATATAAATTACATATAGATATATTTGTAGATTGTAATATAGTGAGAGGCTGCCCTCCCTCAAACAGGGGCGGATGTGGTAGTGCACAGAGACATAACAGTGATTCCAATATTTCGGAAACTGTGCTTTTCTCTTCAATAGTATCGCAGGTGTTCAGAGAATGGTAGTTGGGCCAAAAACCTTCAACTGTAAACGGAAAAGGCCTGTGGATGAAAGAGGCAAAAACTGTCACTGCGACAACAGAAGGATAACAACACGATAGATTGGAGCTAAATATAACGCAGGCGCACCAAAATGCATATCCGAACTCACAATACGACGAAACTTGTCCCCAATTGGTTTTAACGCAGAAGACCAGCAAGGGTGCCTTTGCTATCACAGAAAAACATGAAAGTGCGACTGCTGTGGGCCTAGCAAGGCAATTGGATACTTGATGAGTGGAAATAGGTCGCTTGGTCCGACAAGTCTCTGTTTCGTCACCATGCTGATGGCGTAGGCAGCACGAAACCATGGATCCGTCTTCCGAAGTAACAATCCTACAAACGGGTGGTGGTGGAATAATGGTCTGCTCTCCCGAGACACACACGATCCCCTAATATAACTGAAAACATCTGTTAATGCCACGGATTACCTCAACATTGTTGCCATCCAGTTGAACCCGTTCCTGGTTACAGTATTCACCGACGCAGATGGCCACTTTCAACCACACAAGGCACTTTGTCACCGTGCTCGATTGGTCTCTGATTGGTTCAGTGATCATGACTCTGATTTCCCCTTGCTTTACTGGCCGGCTTAATTCACCTGATCTCAACCCAACCGAGCATTTGTGGAACGAGGTGGAAAGATTCATTCGAAGCCAAGAAACGCCATCATCCAAACAACTAAGGGTTGCTTTTCTGGCATCATGTGTTAATATTCAGGCGCAAAAGCCCAGCACCTTGTAGAATATATGCCTAGAAAAATTACGGCTGTGATGAAAGCTAGAAGAGGACCAATTCATTAGAAACAGTTTTTTACGTGCGCTAATCATAGTTTATCTACAAGTGCGTCGGCTTTAATTTTGTGACACAGATCAATTCGTTATTAGTATGGTGTCTCTAATAAAGTGGCCACTCAGTGTATTTGTCATGACCTAGTAATGTATGTACATGTATAAATTTCAAGATCATTATTAGCTACAACTTTTCTCTTTTTATTATAATTACTTTTTAATGAAAAATGTAGCCATGAATTTTTTAAATTGTTTTATTTGTTTGTTATTCATAATTTAATTGTTTACAAGGTCTTTATAATTTTATAACTCACATTTTGAAAGGCTGTAACTGGAGAACCAATCAGCAGCACGACTTCATATTTCACCCGGGGCGATGAAATTTTGTTTGGCGCAAAAAAAAAAAAAATATTTCCGAAGATGACTGCTAAGGCCCTAAATGGCGCAGCAATACTGTAGAGCATTCACATGATTGGTTGTGTATAATGGTTTTCGCCGGAATCGGAAACATACTGAAATCGCAATTGCGCATACTCAACCACAGTACCACTCGTAATGTTGTGAATATGGCGTGTAGTATTGGTTTTCAGGTCTCCTAAGTTGGCTAGGTGATCCTAAGTTGGTTTAACAGACAAGGACTTTGAGATGCCCTCCCAGCCAAAAGTTCCAAGGTTTGAGGCCGCGAACATGCTGACTACATTGTACGAAAATGACGGCTGATGATTCTTTCATCGGTAAAAGTAACCCAAAGCAAACGCTTGATAGAGGTGACGAAGTGAGATGGAGCACCATCCTGCATGAAAACCTAAACTTTCTCAATGCTGTTATTTTGAATAAAACAGCTTTACAAGAAGTGCACGATCCTTTGGTAACATTGTCATTATGCAATGAAGTGACGCAGTCCTCACCTGTCTGCTTCTTTAGCAGTTTTTAATCACGTGTAATGGCATGTGCCTCTGTCATTTGGAAAATCTACTACAATGCATTTTTACAAATTTGTTTTTGCGCCAAACAAACTTCCATCGCCACGGACATCCTCAGCTGAAATATGAAGTCTTTCCGCTGATTGGTTCTCCAGTTACAGCCTTTCGAAATATTATGAATACCTTGTATATAGTAAACTGAGATTGTGCACTGCTTTACGTTAAACTTTCCTTTATGATTTTTTTTTCTATTTTAAATTCACATTTATCTATTTATATTCATTTTACCTATTTTCTCCTCTTTCTTTCATAGGAGAACCAGTAAAAGTGGAGATTCGGTTTGATATTAATAATATGAATGTCATTGATGTTCAAAATCAGGTTAAGAAAATCTCTTTTTTTTTTCTTCGACTTATCTTGGATTAGTCTCGTGCCCTATTACACTTTCACTCCATCTCTTTTAAACATCTTATTTTTATACAAGGAAATGAAAAGTGAAATTCTTACCATGATGTGAATATTAACGTAAGAATTAAAAAATAACCTTACGACTTACGGAATTGGAGACTACATTTCTTCTATTTCCTGTCGTAGCTTCTAGACTGGAAGCACAAAATTGATTTTAATGATCAATAAAATTTTTCGATTCAAAATTTATAAATATGTACACCATAAATATGAAACGCCTCAAAGGTGGAAAATATTTTGTAGACATTTAACAGACAAACAGATAAAGATAAACATTAAAAAAAATCAATAACGGAAATAAGAGATTATCTCAATGCTAATAGACTCCATTAAATAGTGTTTATCGTTCAAAGAAAAACTAAAACCTACTATGTAGGTTCTGAAGCTTCCTTAAATAATTAATATTCAGGAAAAGCTTCATCAGATGTAGAGCACTTATCAATGTCGAATTTTTCTACTAATTTTTCATCTAGAATTTTTCATACTGATTGATTTTGTTTTCTTTATCCAAGAAGTTTATCTAAGTTAATTATTTATCTAGAAAAAAAAGGAAAAAAACATTGTACACGAAACCATAGCAACCCTGTACAATTTCTAGCCTCTTAAAATGTGATGGACATGTTAATTTTTGGCCACTTCCTGTGAGACCAGAACTCTTACTGTCCCATCACCTTTACACGAAATAAGGGTTCCAGTAAGGTTTCACTCATGTCTGTCTGACTTATGTTTTGAGCTGTACAAGTCAGAGCTAGTGATGTGTTCCTTTTTTGGCTACTTTCTGTGAGGCAGGAAGTGACTGTAGATTCGAAATCGTATTTTTCCATAACATTTACAATTCATAAGGCTTCCAATAAGCTATGACTCATATTTGTCCGACTAGTATTTTGAGCAATAGAGATGGTGATATTTGATTTTTGGCTACTTCCTGTGAAAAGTAGCCTTCTCACACTCCGGGTACGGTGCCGCTAAAAATACACTAAACGGTAGGTTTTTATTAAAAAATTTGTAGAATGTGAACGTCCTATTGTATAGAATATAACATATATTTAATACAATCACTACACTACAGCCAGTTTCAGAAAAAGATCTGGAGTGACGTCATTGAACCAACTTACACAATATCCGTCAGCCCGAAACATAGTTCCACCTCTCTGTAAATATCGTTCTGTAAGCAAAAGGTTTTGTATGATATGAAATTATTTTTAATTTTTTACTGATATGTAATAAAGTGTTTAAAATTATTTTCTTTGAAAATTTTCAAACTAGTATAAACCCGGGAATCGAACCCGGGTGCCCGGGAATTGAACCCCGGTGCCGACACACTGCCCGCACGGCAGACCGCCGTCTAGACCGCTCGGCCACGCCGGCATGGCATACTTTAAATTATTAAATCTTAATTACGACTTTTTAGAAGCTTAGAACTTAGAAGCTGGAAGAGATTGTATCCAGCATTTTTTTTCTTTCATTGAATGTTATCTGGATTCTGTACAAGTATCTTTTATTTATGTAGTAATTGTTTTTCAATCTATTACAGTTATTTGAAGTAGATTTTTATCTTAATATTGAATGGAAGGATTATCGTCTGAATATTCCTGATTATGTGGGAAAGGATTATTTAATAATCGACAGAAAAGAAACTGATAGAATCTGGATTCCAGAACTGACCTACAGGAACTGTAAAAAATGTGACGTAATAGAATTCGATTCACGAAAGCATAAACTTGGATTACTCGGCACCACAAAAATAATTGCATTGTATATAAGGTTAGTGAAAAATACCGTCAGTTGTATTTGTATTCTCATAATTTTGTATAGATCATGTTTTCAAAATGGCGCATTTTAATTTTTGCGTATTTTGATGTTAACAAACATTTTCATATTTCTAAAGCCATAAGTTAGAAACCAGGAATAAAAAAAATTTGATTACTCTTAAATCGACAGTTTAAGTCTTTATAAACTTTGGCCTATTTTACATTAAATTGAGTGAAGTTAAGTCTTGAAATTACTGTTTTTTTAAGTCTTAACATGTTCTTTAGGAACATAAAAAAAATCCTTAAAACTTTAAAGCTCATTTTGACTGTAAAGTATCACATTTTGTCGAAACTCATAGGAAAACTTGTATGAAAACTTGTATGAAATTTACTGTACTTAAAATTCTTAAATTTTTAATTCTTAAATTCTTAAATATTTTTTTTTTTAAATTCCTAAAAAAAATAGCTCTTCATTACCGAATCATAAGATTTTAAAATAATTCAAAACGTAATGAACATCAAATTTTAAAAGTTACTTAATATTAAAAGATTACGATTCCAAAATATCAATTTTTACAAAATAATTTGAATAACAATGATATTAAAATTGCGTGAGATATAGAATATATATTTTTGTTAATGAATTCCTTTTTCTTTTGTTTTTTTGTTATTGAAAATATAGTATTTACACCTAAAAAGCAGTATTTTGTTTTTTTGGATGGTTTAGTCTATATATTTTACTTTATTTATTTGGATTTACATCAAAAATAAATGTTTTGATATAAACATTCATATTTCATTAATAAATACAGATTTACTAAACTTGGATGATTTTAATAATTGTTTTTTATGTTTGTATTATTAATATAATACCGGACAAATATTATAATATTGAAGTCTTAATATGAAAATGTTGGTCAGATTATATTAATAAAATTTATACGAATTACTTAAAGCTGTCATGAAACAGTTTCTTTGATTTACTTACGTTATGCTTTTTAATTTTTTTATTTTGTTAAACATTTTTTTTGGTACTTTTTTAATAAAGTCTTCAAAATATAAATCCAACTTCCATTAAAAATATTGCCAGTAGGTGGTTGATGTTGTTATTTTTATGTAGTATTAAAGAATATAGGAAGATTTATGGCATCTTAAGAAGTAATAATATCGACTTTATTTTTCAACAAAAGAAAATATTAAAAAAAAAAACAAAGAACAAATTCAATAAAAATTTACAAAAATATTTGCTTTTAAAATTTAATATATTTTATTTTTTTCTGTAGGCATGTGGGTCGATTTCACTGTGGATTCGACCTTCGGTTCTATCCCTTTGATACTCAAGTTTGTAAAATAATTTTAGAAAGTTGTAAGTACTAATAAAAGTTCATGCATTTAATTTTTTCTTATGCAGGGTTTGATAAAATTATTAAAATAAATAAATATACTTTTTTTTTAATTAGCTTAAACCAGCATTAGTAAAATTACAGATTAAGGAAATTTTAGACACTATATAAATCGCTTTCCTCAAACAAAAGAAAAGGATTATCAGTTATAAAATAAACGACATACTTTCGTCCAAATTAACTAATGATATTTTTTAATTGTGAGTGAAACAGTTTCATTAAACACTCTCCAGTCTTGATTCTTCCAAAGATCTTGTCTTCCTATCTAGGAAGACTACTATCTTGTTTTCCTATTATATTAACTAATGGAAAAACATGCAATATCTGCAATAAGTTATGCAAATGTCAAAAAAGTGGGGAAGCTAATTGTCCAGTACACGTAATACATGCAAATAATTAGGTTTGCGAGCCGATCAAATTGATTGGACAAGCACGAGCTGATATAACAAACGCACAGCTGTGAAATAAGTAAAAGCTCCTTGATTTGTGTCAACAGCCTTTCCAACAGTTAACAGACTTTGAGTGTGGAAGAATTATTCTCCTCAGAGAAGTTTGTGTGTCTTTCAGCCGTCATTACTGCTCCAATCCCAGCATCAGTGTACGCAAATCGTATTCAAGAATGATCCCACCGGTAAGGATTGGGAAGGCCACGGAGCGACAGGACCGCGATTTGCGATTCATGGCACATCCTGACAAGTTCGCGACTAGAATGCAGCTGCAAAGGGTCTAGAAACAGATATACGAGTATTAAATGCTGCATTAAATTGAATAGGATAAAATTGAATAAATTATATAGTATATTGTCTTTATATTATACTAGCTGTACCCGGCATGCATTGCAATGCCACTCAAAGACAGAAATGGCTCGTGAGAAGGGGCCGTAAATATAAGGTCCCAGTGTCGATCGGGACTGGGACACTTAGGCCCTTGTGTCGCCATCCCCACCCAAGTGTGGTGGACCTGTCCCCCACAGGAGAGCGAATTTTTCTCTTTTTCCAATTGACTTAGGGGCCCCGAGAAGAGGCCCTAAATATAAGGTCCCGGTGTCGATCGGGGGTGGGACACTTAGGCTCTTGTGTCGCCATCCCGCCACGCAAGTGTGGTGTCCCTGCCCCCGTAGGAGAGTAAAGTTTTCCCTTTTTGCAATTGACTTGGGGGGGGAGGCCGAGAAAGGGCCCTAAATATAAGGTCCCGATGTCGATCGAGGGTGGGACACTTAGGCCCTTGTGTCGCATCCCCCCACCCAAATGTGGTGTCCCTGCCTCCCATCGGAAAGCGAATTTTTCCTTATTTGCAATTGACTTGGGGGGCCCGAGAAGGGGCCCTAAATATAAGGTCCCGGTGTCGGTCGGGGGTGGGACACTTCAGCCTTTGTGTTGGCTTCTTCCCACCCAAGTGTGGTGTCCTGCCCCAAATAGGAGAGCGAATTTTTCCTTATTTGCAATTGACTTGGGGCCCGAGAAGGGAGCCTAAATATAAGGTCCCGGTGTCGGTCGGGGTGGGACACTTCAGCCTTTGTGTTGGCTTTCTCCCACCCAAGTGGGGTGTCCCTGCCCCCCATAGAAGAGCGAATTTTTCACTTTACACAATATGTATGGGTGTATGGGTCATTAATTTGTCTAGAATATGTGTGTAGTTCTTATTTTAACCACCAGGTGGATATTGGATTTTTCAGCGCTTTTACCCCTTTTCAACCCCTTTTGGGGGGTGGGTCTGGGTTCTAAGGTAGCCTATCTTTTGCGCAGGATCCTAAAGAGTAATTCTGCAAAGTTTGGTCCAGATAGGTCAAAGGGCCTAAGAGTGTATAAAGGACAGACAAAGAAAGAAAGAAAGAAAGAAAGATACATTCATTTTTATGTATATAGATTGTATTTATATATTATATTATATTGTATATTGGGTTATATCACTTTTATTTTCGATTTTTTTTTTTTATAAATCACTATTCAATATTGATTTCTGCTTAGCATTTACTTAATCAATCTAGTGGCCGAGTGCACCAAACTTCAATTAACTTTGATGTCTGCATTGTGGACGTAGCTAAAATTAGTGGTGGTTGCTGCTCCAGAAAAATTTTAGCCTTTGTTTTAAAATTGTGTGAAAGGAAACAAACATGCATAAAAAGAAATTTATCAAGATTTGCCTTTGCCTACTATATTGGCACAAAATTAATTAAAAGCGCTTAAAAGATATAAAAATCTATTTACCTTTAAAACACGACGTTTCGGAATCTCATTTTCAGATTCCCTTATCAAGTGGGGGTCCCACCCTTATTTCAAAGAAAGGAAAAAAGTGTGAAAGATCTTTCCTGGATGGAATTCGTTGTAAAAAGAGACATGGCGGCTGTGTTTAACCTTCACCGATATCCGGCTACCAGTATCAACCTGGCGGTCAGTTTTTGCAAAACGGAAATTGCCTTCTGCTATGAGGCGTGGACGTTCTATTGGGACCCCACTTGATAAGGGAATCTGAAAATGAGATTCCGAAACGTCATGTTATAAAGATAAATAGATTTTTATATCTTTTAAACGCTTTTAACTAATTTTGTGCCAATATTATTTGGCACATATTTGGCAATATTATTTGGCAACGGCAAATCTTAAGATATTTAGGCACGTTAAATAGTCTTGTATTGTAGAAATTTATCAAGTTTCTGAATAAATTTTCTTTTTATACATGTTTGTTTCCTTTCACACAATTTTAAAATAAAGGCTAAAATTTTTCTGGACCAGCACCCCCAAGTAATTTTAGCTTCGTCCACAATGTGTTAAAGTTAATTGAAGTTTGGTTCACTCGGCCATAGGTGTTGTTTCTTTTTACTAATCATTCATTAATCTTCAATAACAATTATATTTTTTTTTTGATAAATTAAATATAAAATGTATAGTTAACGAATTGCTTTATATCGTTTAAAAAAGCAAAGTAATTTTTAAACATAAAATAAAATTTATATTTAACTTTGTAGTTTAAACACAAAATCCGTAAGTTATAAAAGTAAAATTACAGCCAATGCGATTATTGAATTTCTAGATCTACATTCAAATGATACTTTGACGCTTGTTAGAGCAGCTGATACCTTTTTTAATGAAAAAACTCTTCTTTCGGAATTCGAAGTGAGTCGAAATCCTTCAGCTGATGTCTGTCCAACTATTGTAACTGACGATGGAAGAGGTAAGAATTTCGAAAAACAAGTCAATTCCTAGTTTTGTAGTAAGCACACAAAAAAGAGACCTCATACAATTTTCAATCTATCTATTTGCTTTGTTTAACTGACACTTTTACTGATTGGCGCGCAAAACTCACTTATTCAATTCGTTGTAATTCAAGGATCAAATACAATTTGAAGTGATGCTGGCATTGAGTTCATTTAGTATGTCTAGATCCCCATTTTCCATTATTCCACCATTAACTTTGAGTAGGGAACAAGTGGTCACCTTGAACCGGAAGTGCCTTATTGGGCCAAGTCAATACAGTACACTATTTCCTGATTCGGTCAGTGACCAGTAAAATCTGGACCGGAAGTCAGATTTTTCTCCAAACCTCTAGGACGTGAGAAGTGAAACGAGTTATGACTTATGAGGCTTTGAATTCCAGTTTGGCTGTAGATGACACAAACACATACACACATTCAGAAACGGGACCTAATAACTCCTCCCACTGTATGTCTCTAAAAACAGTTCGGTATAACTGCTATCTGTTAATGGAAGAAAGTATTTTGAAATATTTAATGGCTTTATGTCAAGGCTATAAATATTTGGAGGATTCAGAGTTAAAGTGGACCAAGTCCATTTTTTTATACTTTAAGTAAACTAGCTCATTTGGTAGGTTTAATATATATATTTAACTTTAAACGTCTTTTTCTCGAATTGAAGTTTATGGACTTGGTTCACTTTGACTCTAAACCATTCATGCAGTAATGAATATACTTTAATCACAGCTCTTTCCATTAATTATTTGTATTCCAAACTAATATTTCTCTGCCACTTCATTTTCAGTCGATTTCAACAAAGTGTATTTTACATTCACTAAAGACGAATCGTTCATTAAATGTATTGCTTTACATTTGTAATATTTAAGTCACTTTTATCACTAACATACTTTTTTGGAAATAAAGAAAGCTAAAGAGCTTTTAAAAGCATCATTAAATTATATTAAAATTAGTTTTTAGTAAGATGTTTGTGTAGTGGCATACTTCTTTGTTTTCATACATCTTGCCACCTTAAGGTCCTAGAATTTCAGATTCCAATGAAACAGCAGAAAAACAAACAAACCAGGGCTGATCCTTCTAATTAAAAAGAGGAAATTGTATACTCCACGTCTCTTTTTTACATTAGCTTGTCTCCCTAGCTGTACAGTAAAATTTACTTTTGAAAATGCGATGAAATATTTTAGTAGTTTTTTGTACTTATAAAAATCTATATAATAACAGCTATTCTAAAGACCTGAATACTTCGTAAAAAAAAGTATAGATCTACTTTTTATATTAAAAACACTTTCTTTTACTTTTATTCACTTAGCATATACATGCATAATGGTCGTTTTTCTATTTCATCGTCTGGTCGGATATCATATAATACAGACCTACATACCAAGCATTCTAATAGTTATGATATCCTGGATTTCTTTCTGGATGGATGCCGATTCGTTACCAGCCAGAACCACTCTTGGACTAACTTCTCAGTTGACTTTGGTAACTCAGTTTGCTCAAGCACAGAAATCGTTACCATCAGTATCGTACGTAAAAGCTATAGATGTTTGGATGCTTGCTTGTATTTGCATGGTTTTCATGTCTTTAGTAGAACTTGCAGTTGCTAATCACTTCTGGAAACTGGCTAACAAAAATGTAAACGTTGCTACAAAGATTAATTCAGAGGTAAATATTATATAAGAAATACTATTTCATAAGCCTTTTTTAAACTTCAATTTAAGAAATATATTATTGGTATTATTATGGTATGGTTACCAAACCCATACTATTATTATTAGGGAAAAGATTCAAACCTTGGGTTTCCCCAGCAAAGACAACATGGCGGGTTAAGGACCAAAGCACATATTGCCAAGTGTAAAGTGTGCAAGAATGGTTACGGATGTGTGGTTGTCTCCACGAATTTCCTAACTATACGTGTTGTCTTGAGTACCACAGCCTTCTGTAGTTGTGCTATTATTGATATTATTATTATTATTATTATAACAATAATATGGGTCCGGTAACCTAGTGGTAAGGCACTTGACTGTGGCCTGGAGGAGACGGGATCAGTCCCCGACTCCGGCGGAAGTCTGAAATTTTTCCAAGTTGATTTCTCCCCCAGAGGGACGGACACTAGGATCCACCCAGCACTCGTTCTTTCGGTATTAGGTTTCTTTCTTGGGGTTAAAGCGGAGAGGGCGTCGCGTTGACCACCCTATCTCATCTTAGTCCAGTTGATCAAGGAACGCAGGAGCCTTAATTCCCGCAACCCCAAGGATCACATCAGCCTATAGTAGGATACTTTAACTTAATAATAATGAAGATATTACAAACATTGTTAAGTTTGAAAAAAAGGTATTTGGGAAAGTGAAGATTTAATTCTAATATTTTACTATGTTTTTATTGAATAACAAATCCTACTTTCGGATTATTCTACAGTGTGATTCATGACTTTTCAAATTCAGAAAAATTTTTTTTTCTTCAATATCATTCATCTATTTCTGAATAGACCTTTTCTGCTTAAATCCAAATATTCAATCATGAAATTGGTTGTAAAGAGGAAATTCATGTTTCCTTTGAGTTATAAATAGTATTTGTGATCATCAATATCTGAAAAACTATATTAATATTTCATTAAGTTAAAGTATCAACAACGCTACAAATTGGCATTTGCCATTTGCCATAGCTGGAGGTGTAAGGTTCCCGTGTTTCATCTGCAACGGGACTAAGTTTAAGTTTGGGTGATCAGCCCTAAGCCCGCCAACCTTTAACCTCCAGAAAGAAATCCGGTACCATTTTTCAGAGGGCTGGGTGGAACCCAGGACCATTTCGAGGAGCATTAACGAAAAAATCCCCGATCTCCTGCCCTCAGTCAAGCGCCTTACCACTTGGCAACCGTGCACATTAATATTCCATTAAATTTAAACTAAGTTTTTTCCACTACTCAACACTCTTCAATTATAAATGGACATGTTACTTTTATTTGTAATCTTTAATTGAAAAGGGAGCCGCACAAGGTCTCCGAAAGCTCTTTGTAATCTATTATTAAACTTTATTACATATTTTTAAAGAAATTTTACAGGTTGGTTATTTTCATTTATTCTAAGCATAATTTACACTAATGATATAGAAATTTCATCAATTTTATTCTGAGAGAATTAAGTTTTATAAAAAAAAATGAATTCACGCAAATCAAAAGAAGTTTCTCTTAAATAAAAAAAAAAGAGTTCCAGTCGCATTGTTCTTCTGGGAAAAAAGTTTTATAATCTCAATTATGTATTTTTAACGGTTGTCACTAACCCGTATTGGAATCCGCGAAGAAAAATCTGATCTAAAAGAATGGTCCAAAAGAGTGTAAATTTAAGTTAAGTTAAACCTGCAATTCTATTCTAACTTTAGAAAACTTTCTTATATTTACAAGAAAGTTTAATACTCAAGTAATGATGTACAATACCAAAAATTACGTATTGAATATTAGATATGATACCTTGGATTAGAAACGAAGATTATTATTCATGCAGACATTGGGTGAAAATAGGCTTAGAATTCAGGCTTAAGAACGCATAAGGAACAGTTGTTCTGTCCTTATAATTAATAACCCTTTGAACATAAACAAAGCTTATCACATTTCCACGCTTTGAACTCTTCAGTCCTGTTTGATTTTGCAGTATTAAAAAAAAAGTATCCTTAGAATTACATATCGGTAGACGATTATGTCAAAAGTGTTTAAAGAGAATCAGTAAATTACGAAATAAATAATGGCATTAACATATCGGATCATACTTGATATGCCAAATATTCGTAACTTCATTTAAAACCTCTTTGCGCAGTAGCAATATTTCCTTCAGCCATATTCCTGAATATTGTTACGGAGTAAAGATATTTTTCATGAAGATACTCGTTTATATATCTTTATTTAGAGGATACAGCTGGAAGTCAGATAAACACTTTTACAGAGTAATTGTTCCTTACCTAGTCATTTCATACAATAGAGTAAGAGATAAAGGCCTTTTTATAAAATTATTTGTAGGTTTTGGAATTAAAAATAAAATTAAAATATACATTTAAAAGCTTATTTAAAAAATAGTGGTAATAAATTTGAATATTTTAAATTATGTGTATTTATTGTCTTTCTGCTCAATCATATTCTAAAGTAAGGCTAATTATGTGAAATCAGTTGAATAAAAACATAGAGAAAATTTGGAGTGTTTCGAAAACTTGATTTAGCATAATTTACTGGGAACGGAGTGACCATCGACAAAACAATCATGTTCCAATTGAAATTATATTAGAAATCTGATAACAACATAGCTTTTGTTCCAAATCAACTTTTTTTTTTGTTAGAAATACCGTATGGGCATAAAATAATGTGAGGTGTTCAGAGCCCTCTAGCGAGGAATATATTGTACGAATCGTAACAACATTCGGTGGACATACAGAGTAAAACATGCGGTTTCGATTTCTAAAAAAAAAAAAAAAAAATAGTACCAAAAGGCGCCAACAAGGAAAAATGTGGCGCTGTTAATGGACTAATTTGCATAACCACGTTACTTGTAGAGCGATCATGATAAAAAGAAAGGCTTGGAGAATTCACATCACTCGGCGATGAACTGTCTTTCGATGGCTCTTATCTTACTTGACCATGCTTTGTTAGTGAAGCGGGACGAGAATGCCACTGCTGCCCTTCGGGAATTTCGGCGGTTGAAGACGTTAATAAGAGGACCGATGAGCATAACAAATCTACGAAAATTGATTCAACGCTTTGAAACTAGTGGAACTCTAGCAGTGCAACCAGGTCGGGGACACAAAGCTATCAGTCACCAACACGCTGAAGAAGTTGCAACTGCTGTTGTGGAACAGGAGATGACGAATGTGCAGGGTACCAGCAGTACACGGGCAATATCTCGGCAAACGGATATCCCATACTCAACGTGCGAAAAATCCTGCATCAGATGTTGAAGTTTTACCCCAATAAAACCTGTCCTGTTCAAGAATTGCGCCCTGGCGATGCGACCACCCTCATTGAGTTTGCATTAGAATTCTTAGCGCATGGAAGTAGATGAAACATGGCCGTGGCGGATTTTATGGAGTAACGAAGCGCACTTTTATTTCAACGGTGATATTACCACACACAACTGCCGCTTTTGGGCTGCGACTAATCCACACGTGGGTCTGCAGATGCCTATCCACTCGCCGAAAGTCATAGTGAGTTGCGGCTTTATGTCATCGTTAATCATCGGTCCTTATTTTTAAGAGGAAACTCGCCGAAGTGAACCAGTGACCTGTTCCGTCAATGCTGCACAGTATTCCGATATGCTAAAGAAGTTTGTGGTTCCACTACTACAGCAAAGAGGATGTCTCAATTCGACCATCTTCATGCAGGATGGTGCACCACCCTTCATCAGATGTCAGACACAGCGTGTGTTCCGGCAACATTTCTCTGACACCAGTAGTCATGCATTTCCACAGCACGGCCACGAGGTCGCCTGATCTGAATCCTTGTGACTTTTGGCTGTGGGGATTTCTTAAAAGCATTGTGTATCAAGGACACGTCCCCGATATCCCGACGTTGAAAGATCGAATTATATTACAGGTGCGACAAATCCATTCCGATATGTTGCGAGCCGCCGTGGAGCCGTCGTGCACCGCATACAGCTCGAGGAACATCACAATGGTGGTCATATGGAACCTTATTTGTAATCTACACTACTGTAATAAGCTGAAAAGTTTGTGTGTTTGAACGCACTAATCTCCAAAACTACCAGTCCGATTTGAAAAATTCTTTTTGCGTTAGATAGCCCGTTTATTGAGGAAGATTATAGGCTATATAACATCACGCTACAACCAATAGAAGCGAAGCAGTAAACATAAACGTCAATCAACGGGTAGGGTAGCGGCAGCGACGGGGCGGCTTGGCTGCACGACGAGAACCGAAGATTATCGAGAAGGGCTGAATTTAACGCGGGTGACACCGATGGGCACAGCTGGTTACCTATAAACGTTGTCTATATTGTTATGAAACTTGATATGTTCTGTCTCATTTGGCAATTACTCATTCATTACTCATACGTACTACAGTGTCATATTTTCCCCTGTTGGCAACTTTTGGTACTGATTTTTTTTTTTTTAGAAATCGAAACCATATGTTCCACTCTTTATGTCCACCGAATGTTGTTATGATTTGTCCAATACATTCTTCGCTAGAGGGCTCTGAACACCTGACGTTATTTTATGCCTACCCGATAGTTAAAAATGGTATTGGGTCGGTGCATAAGTATAAGGCGTTTTGTAAGCTGGTTTTTTGATAATAAAAATTGCTGTTTAGTTTACTTTTTTTATTAAAAATTGTATTTTACTTTCAGGTGATAAAAATGCGTGTCAATAATCATACTCATATTCATCATATTATGCTTTATTACTTCGAAAAAGGATGGAAAGCAAAGCAGTCATTTCGTGATCTCAGCAAAGTTTTTGCCGAAGGAACAATTAGCGAAAGTCAATGCAGGGAATGGTTTGCCCATTTCAAATCTGGCGACACTAGCTGTTTTCACCAAACACACCACATTGCCTTCTTACAGTGCACGTTTCTCCGCATTCCTTTTGATGAAACGCAAACCTTCTTTCTTTTGATGTTTTTCAAGAGAGGCCATGATTCATCCCCAGTGATAGGATTCTTCAGAAATGGAGCTTGCTCGTTTCGTTGCAGCAAATCAGTAAAAATTCGGACATGTTCGGCTTTATTGCTGTCGGAGAGTTCATGAGGGACCCATCCAGCGACTTTCAATACCTTTTCGAGCTTTTTGAGACGAGGAACGATGGTTTAATGGTCAACATTGAGGTCTTCGGCCAGCATTCGAGTTGTCAAGCTTTCGTCCTCTTCCACGGCTGCCAAAAGTGCCTGGTTGTCGAAATCCGATGATCGACCTCTTCCTGGCTTATCTTCCAAGCTAGTGTCGCCAGAGTATGATTATTGACACGCATTTTTATCACCTGAAACTAAAATAATATTTTTATTAAAAAAAGTAAACCAAACAGCAGCAATTTTTATTAACAAAAAACCCGCCTACAAAAATGCCTGATAATTATGCACCGACCCAATATTTTTTTTGACTTTCTAAGGAATAAAATGTGTTTCAGTTGTTTATTACAATGTTATTAAGGCCATAAAATTCATTTTTGTCGTTCATGTTTCTTCATCACAATAGCTATGTCTGTTGAGCTATAATTCATAATGGTTTGAAATAAGCACTTGCACCTACCAGTTCTTTTGAAAGATATTTAATGTTAGAACTACAAAGCCAAGATTAAATTGATTACATTATTGACAACAGGAGTTTCATTGTTATTATAGGTTGCTATGTTATCATTATTATTCATAAAATTGTTTTGGTGAAAAAGAATATAAAAGTTAATGCTACTAACTTTAGTAATAAGAATTTCTGTAACTTTTACTTGTTTTTCAATTGCGGAAACAAACAAAAAAAAGAAGTCAATTTCGAAGACTGCTGAGAATATTTCTCGTAAGGAAATATATTTTGCATTATTTGGGCATAAATTATTGATATGCTATGTTAGACTATAGCGCCACATTTAATGAAAAATTATTATTATTATTATTAATATACTCATTGACAAAAAAAATTGCGTTCCACGAAAGAAGCGCAAGTGAAATTTTATTAGTGTCATGGTGGGAAAGGACAGGAATGATTACAATATCCCAGTAGCACGGGACGATGACATGCGGAGCTGCGGTAAGCAATAATATAACCTATAGAAGTATCTCGTTGGACCACCTGGTGCCTGGTTTCATGCTTGTGACACGGTCGGGCATAGAGGCAAATAGACGCCATATTTGTCTTGCGGCAGATTTTAGTTTTTGTAAATAACGCACAAATCACATCGCTCCAAATCACGAACACCGCTACATGTGACAGGTGGTGTCCCATGTGATCCCAGACATGCTCGATTGACGACCAATCAGACGAACTGGTAGGCCAAGGAAGTGTCGTAGACAGTCCTGTGAAGCCCAAGCTGTGTGTGGATGAGCATTATCTTTTTGGAAAATTGCTCCTGGGCGCCCAGCCGGAAAGGCAGCACCTGGGGCCGTAGGATCTCCTGAACGTATCGCTTGGCCGTCAATGTCCCTAATAGCATTACTAATGACGAACGATCATCATATGAGATGACATCCCAGACCATCACGCCTGGAGCGTGGGCTGTTATGCTTCTATAAAGTGAGGTTGGGATTGTAGCACTCATCTGTGGTTCTCCAAACCCTGGCACGGTGGTCATTCGTTGCAAAACAAAATTGGGATTCGTTGCTAAAGACGATACGTCGCCAGTCCCTGGCCTTCCATGTTGCTCTCTGCTGACTCCACTGGAAACCCAACCGACGATGTTGAGGTGTTAATGGCACAAAACGGAAGGGGCGTCTAGAATGCAAATTCGCCTCTGCCAGGCGTCTGAAAATGGTTCTGGCAGAGACAGGGTTCCCTTGTGACCCTGCCACGTTCGCTGGATAGTGAACAAAGAAGCATTGGATCTGTTGGTGCCTATCAGACGATCAAACATTCCTATTTCCTGACGGTCTGTCTGGGTCATCCAGAGCCGGTTCACCACGAAGAGTTGCCTTCACGTGTCCATTGCTCCCAACACGATTTGACATTAAAGTCAAACGGCCTAAATGGAAGGCAATAAGCCCCTCCTCTTGCAGCCCGATGATACGACCTCTTTCAAACTCCGTGAGTTGTTCGTACTGAAGTCTAAGGCGTCTTTGCGGCATGTTGATCACAGACATCAGGTCTGATCATCTTACAGTGCATATGGACTCCACTGCGTACGCCATATAAGCCCCACGGCTTCCGATTGCAGCGCCGCTGTAAGACGAACGGCCATGCGCAATCGCACCAAGCGTTATTCATCTGCATATCAACCCTCACCGTAGCTATTTACTTACTTTCGCTTGACAGAATTATTTTTTCTTGTTATGCAAATTTTTATGTCAGTAATTGTAATTTAATTCTTTATAAAATTACAAAAATGTTTAAAATTATATTTATTGATTAAAATATTTACATGTCGTTATAAACTATCAGTATAAGCCAATGATTCGACAGTTCGTCACATAAACAGTGTTAAAAGTCTCAAAATATTAAAAATATTTAAAAAAATCTTGTTTTTTAAATTTTTTTTAATATTTTGAGACGTTTTAACACTGTTTATGTGACGAAGTGTCGAATCATTGGCTTATACTCATATTTACTGAGTTCGTCATTGCAAAGGGAAAAAATTTCTCGAAAAAAATCAAATCCTTTTGCGATTGTTAAATTGTGATAAATAGTTAAGTCTTCAGTAGTTAAGCCATTTTAATCTTTACTTGTTAATGTGTTACGTAATTCATCAATTTTTAAATTTGAAACACACACAATGCTTTTTCTACAAAATCTGTGTTTTAAACGGTTTTGAAATAGAGTAATCCTAAGTCCTTATTTCCTCCTAATCATCTCTCTTTTTAGTCCTCCTATTATTATTAAAATAAATATATCTTCACACCAATAAAATATATTCAATAAAATACATTTATTCAATATATTTAATAACAGGAAGTTTTCGGAAAGAATATCTTTACTTTTTTAAGTTTATTTAACCACTAAACAATTTCGGGCGGTAACAAATCTTCAAACATGAACTTAAATATAGGTTTACAACAAAAGTAAAAAAAGTAAAAAGTAAAAATAAAAGTTTATATGTTGTAAAGTATATGCATGTTCATGTCTAATGATTTGTTACCGCCAGAAATTGTTTAGTTTTTGAATAGGCTTGAAAATGGAAGGAAGATATTCTTTCCAAAAATTTGCTGTAATTAAATGTACGAATAAATATATTTTATTGAATATATTTTGTTAGTGTGAAGATGTGGTTATTTTAATAAAGTAATCCTGTTTTTTACAAGAGTGTTTTTTTTTTTTTTTTTTTTTTTTTTTACACGGATTTAACAAAACAGACGAAAAGTCATATAAAAACATTTCCTCTGACGAAAGAGATTTTACATCAATTTAGCACAAAAAAGATGCTGTTTCAATCAAAGAGAGATGCGGATCATTATTCAAAGATCATTATTCAATCTTTGATCATTATTCAATCCTATTTTCATGTTCCTGAATGGGAACGTATATTTCGTTGGAACAAAAGCAGGATTAGATGTATATACTGTATATTATAACAAATGCAGCCATAAACTATGTCTGTTGGTATCTAGACTCTATGAAAACGTTTGAATTAGAACGATTTCTCACTACTTGGATTATGAAATAGGAGATAAACCACCTTTGTATACATTTTAATTGTGGAATTTTTCCACAAATAAAATGTATATAAAAGTGGTTTATCTTCTATACATTACAGCATCTATATTATGAAATTTTTTTTGAGTTATTTTGTTATTTTTATTAAATTGCTTATTTAGTAGGTTATTTATTGGGTGGACATCTTATTATGTTACTAAAATTATCAATTACATTTTCATTTTACACTTAATTGAAGTTAATCATGGCCTAATTTATCTTTATAATTAATCCTAATGGTTCACTAAATGAATATATTTTTATTATTCCAGTTGACCATTGTTCGACCTTTTGGAGTTCAAAGACCAAAAAGTAAAGATAATATTCCTGTTATTTGTAACGTGATGGATCGAAGAGCCAGAATCTTATTTCCTTTAGTATTTTTTATATTTAATCTCTCTTATTGGATTTATGTAATAAAAAATAAAAACTGAATTTTTTTTTATAGATTTGGCAGTGTTTATTGTAAAATTAGTTTTACTATATTTTATGCTGAAAATACCTAATTGCTGTAAAGATTTCGGCAGGAATCGTTTAAATAATAATTAAAATATATATTTATATTAAAAATTTACTAGATCTTATAGTTATAATCTAAACTTACATTCATTACAATTTTTTTTACGATAGTGACTATTTTTCTCTTTGTTGGTTCTATCTCTAAATTTATCTATAAACTTTTCATTACAGTAAAGTTCTTTTCTTTATTAACCTAATTAATAGTTAATCGATTTTAATGTAATTAATGTGCCCAGTGGTCAAGTATCTATTAAGGCGCTTCACACTGGAAAAGCCAGGTTCAATCGCAAGCGGAGATCGGGAATTTTGTACGATGAATTCTCCTCCAGATGAGTCCTAGGGTCTACCCAGCCCTCTGGGTTTGGATTGTTTTAGCGGGGGTTAAAGAAATGTGTGGGAGTCGATCTGACCACCCAATCTTAATCCCAATCTTTGGTCAAGGAACGCATAGAACCTTACCTCCGCGATTCTAAGGTCTCAAGACCTATAGTGGAATAACGATAACCTGATTTGGTAAGTGTTAGCCATGGTAATATCCGTTTCCGAATAGAAACACTTACATTCAAGAAGCCGCACTATGACGGAAAAAAAAACACAAACAAACAAGATTCGAAAAGTTAATAGTATCTTAACTGAATGAATAATATATTGTAATAAGGTCCTTCCAGAACTGGAAATCTACTATCCTTTAAATATTACAGAATACACCTGAGTC
The DNA here is from genome assembly GCA_023159025.1 of Thereuonema tuberculata. Taxonomy (NCBI): domain Eukaryota; kingdom Metazoa; phylum Arthropoda; class Chilopoda; order Scutigeromorpha; family Scutigeridae; genus Thereuonema; species Thereuonema tuberculata. Next base: position 63,059,872 of record JAFIDM010000002.1, read on the forward strand.
GTCTTTGATTCTACCTCGCCTTTTGAGGTAGAATCCATTGAGTCACATGCTAGACAACACAAAACAAGGTTGTAGGCTTACCTCGGGCACTCTGACACCATACAAAATCACAAACTTACTCTACATGGATGATATTAGACTCTACGCCACAAACAACGCGCAACTTACTGATTTACTACAAATCATATCACAGTTAACCAAAGACATTGGAATGGAATATGGAATTGACAAATGCCGCAAGTATTATTACTTTTTTTAAGAAAAATTTAATTTGATTTTTTTTTAAGTTATCATAGTACCAAAAACAAACAGTATAAAGTTTTCATTTTCTGCGAAAAAATCTTTGTTATTTACTTAATTACAATTAATCGGATTTAAACGATTTGTGTTAAAACTCGCACAGATATTAAGAGGATTGAAAGGCAAATTAATATTCAATGTTTAAAATATCAAATGTATCAGTTCTAATGCTTCTCTATAGAAAGTTTTGTCTCCTTTACTCGCATAGCTAAACTCGAAAATAATTCTGTTTATAATAATCATTATAACAAGTATTTTTCGATATGGACCTTTTTGGGAAAAACATTCAAATGTAAAACTTATATATGTCTTTAAATAAATATGCTAAATATATCCTGCTCTTTACAAGATCTCAACGAACTACATAAAAGCAGATTGATTGATTGAATGTGTCGCACTGTGCAATTAGAATTATTTTTTTTTTTACAAATGCCCGGGATCGTAGCTTGATCAGCTTTCTTTAGGCCACAACTGAGGGGCGAGGTATAATTGCAATTAGAAAATAAGACTAAAAATCATTAGAAACCTAAGTAATACTTGATAAATCTTTAAAAAGGAAAAAAAAATAGTAATACTCCTTTCTTATTTTAATCGTTATCAAATAAAAGATTACGAACATCAAATTAAGTATTGTCTTCAACTGTATTACTTTTAGTTAGAATTAGGGTTACTTAAAATGGCAGATATAATAACACTGAAGTTGTTGTATTAAATGCTATTGTGTTAGTTAGATACGATCAACCTGGTAACTTCTTTCTGGGAGCCATTTTCGAGAGCAGTTTATACGTATTCAAAGTAACAGTATCGTAACACAAGGAGGGCACTGGAATGCCCCACTTGTGTACAAGAGTGGGCATCATCTGATGTCAGTACAATTCCGTGACATTGAACGCGCTTTAGTGACCATGCGATAATTCACAATGACAGGCAGGGAAAGTGGTGCGGTATGGTTGGCGTTACAGCAGTGTGCATTTGTCAGTAAGCTTACTCATGAGTCGAAGGATAACATGTGTGCAGCAAGACATTTATTTGATAAGGAATACATGATTTTTCTCCGAAACGTGAAACAGTGACTGCAATCGATAAGAAATTTGAAGACACTGGTACTGTTGCAACAAAACATGCTGCGAATTGGCTACACACAAAAATCATTACCGAAAACCCATCATCGCCGAATCACTGGTGAAAAGTCCGAAAAAGTAGACCAGGCGATTTGATTGTTGCTATTGTATACAAAATTGACTGGGTCCAACTGATACACCCTGTACAAAGCACTAACAGAAATATATGTTCCAAAGTATTTTTAAAATCTGCAGTTTATGGAAATCAAATCAAAAGTAAAAATTTGGAGAATTTGGCTATCACAGAAAGTACACAATTCATTGTATTTCTATCTGTAAGATTGGAAAACGAAGCCAAATATAATGCACATTCACAAAATTCTTTATGTAATATTAAAAAAAAGGAATTACGGTTTATCAAAGGAAAAATACCTATCAACCACAGGCTACCAACATTAAGTACTAGTATTCAGTGGCGTTGCAAAGGGGGGGGGGGCGCCTGAGAGGGGCCCCATCAGCCAGTCTAGGTGGCCCCACCAGCCAGCCTAGGGGTCCATCCACCCAAATATCCCGACCAGCCCCTTTACAAGGTTTTTTTTTTTTGGGTTGCGAATAATGAACTTCCGCCACGGGCCCCCAAAGGCGTTGCTACGCCAATGCTAGTGTTCTCTACTAGAATATGGAAATGTCATCAAAACAAAGGGCGTATCAATTATCCCTGAGCGGAGATAATACATGGAATAAAAATACTCGTCAGAATAATTAGTATTTCAGAGTTTTTTTTTTTTAGACATCCAATAATTTTAAAGAATCGTTTTATATGGTTTCAGGCTATCTGTGTTAAATCTTAACTTTTTCATATTTTGAAGAGCATAACTACTAAAGTCTAATCACGGACTGCTAACAGTAGCTGAAATTAAAATAACATGCAGCATTTGCCATTAATTCATATATTCGTTACGGTATACTTTTTGAAAACCATCTTTACTTCAAAATTTTGAAAATCAACAGAAAGCAAGATTTCTAATTTCCGCAAAAAATCATTAATTTGTACCTTAAGACTTAAGAGAAATGTAGTTAATCTCTCAATAATATCTATCATAAATCCTTCGCCACTGAAATTGGGCATCAAATCTTTAACATCTTTTAGTATCTTAGCAGGAAAATTAATGGTTTCATTTCCACTTTTTCAGATAAGAAATACTTTTGTAAGTTAAAGAGTTACAGATATAATTACTTCATATTAATGTGCAGGAATCTAACCAGTTAGATGCATGTATGTAAATATCGAAACTGCAAAATTTAATTATGAAATTTCAGAAGTTGCTAGAATACTGATTTACAACTTTATGATAACTTAACGTGTAACAAGTCAGAATTATTAATACACTGTCAAGATGTAGTGAACTTATAGCAGGAATATACAGATGTAGAAATTTACAGATTTATTGTTCTTCATTACAAAAATGGAATTATACATATGCCAATCAGTGAACTTACATATGTGAAAAACTCAGTATTACTTTATGATTAATCTAGTTTCTTAGCATGAAATTATTAATTTAATTTTGACATTATAATGCTTATTGCCTCCAAAGGTCCTTCTTAAACCATTCTTTTCACGCTGCCATCCACTTCTGTTGTCTTCAGGGTCACTTTCACCATCTCTTCATTCAGCTGGGCCGTTTTCTCAATGGCTTCTACTGTTTCTTCATTCGTCTCCAAGAATTTTTCCTTTGCCTCCATCATCTCGATAAAATCACTAGCCATTTCCTTCATGTCTGTTTTTTGATTCGACAACAAGTTGCTCTTCATTAGAATGGTGTTAGCTTCCATCAAAGCCTCCGTCGCCTTGTTCAGAAGCCCTGTGGCTTCTTGTAACAAAGGGGTGGCCTTCGCTGCTGGAAAAAACAAAAACAAAACTCGAAATTTAAACATATCTTCATAATTTGCTTATTCATGATAAACTGATCAAGACTATGAAAACTCATGAAATTAATCATGGTAAATCAAACAAAAACATTTGGGTTTTATCCAAATATATATATATATCCAAATATATAGATTGGTCTTGAAATTGTGGCCAAACTTGAAAGGCTGGATGCAACATAACAAAATAACGAAAAAAAGACCATATAAATGTAGGTGCGGAAATGCTTTATTCATATGTTACAGAATGATTACTACATACTTAGGCTGTGGTGTAGCTACTATTAGATGCGATGTTCAGAGGAGGATCAAAAGCTTGGCCTGCACGCTCCCCTGACCTAAATCCACTGGACTTTTTTTTCTAGGGCTACCTAAACAGGCTACTGTATTCTACACCGGTTTGCAAAGTAAAAACATTGCGTGACAGCATTGTGGATGGTTGTACAACGATTCGGGGTACCCCTGGCATGCTTGAACATGTCTGGAAATTCTCTGGTGAGACGTATGTTGTGTCTGGGGATGGATACACCACTACACCATAGCCTATGTACGTGTTAATCATTCTGTGACATGTGAATAAAGCATTTCCGCACCATTGTTCATATGAACTTTTATTATTTTTTTTAGTATATTTCATCGGGCCTTCAATTTTGGTTCCTTCTATCAAAAGATGGCTCCATGAAAGGTGAATAGTGAACAACAGAAGTTCAACTGAGAATAAGTATTGCTTGTCATTATTTCTACAAAAATATTTTTATATCTGCATCTAAATTCATCACAAAATTTAAGGCCTCATGAAAATGCTGTATTCATTGGTTATTTCTTGTGTGATTTTAACCTCCTGCTTCACAAAAACGTCTTCGAACACTGAAACATCCTAGCTCAGATTAGTTTTATGAATAAATGTATTTTTTAATTATATCTAATTTTCATTTTATGAATGGGATACGTTTTATTTTTATGGCTGTAGTTTCGCTTAAAATTTCAAATAAATTCTGAAGAGAATAAATTTTTAGAATCGATTGATATATATATATATCTTTTTCTTCTCCATACGACAGTAATAATGGAATGTAGTATCAAAGAAATACAAGCAACGTATTTTTTTTATTATTTACGATAATTCCCATTTAAAGAGAGCGTTTGAACTTGAATTCCTCTATGATGATTGTTTGTGTTTTCTCTGTGCCCAAATTTTCTTCATATGTTCACTGTGTTGTTTCTTACGCTCCGCTGTCCATTTACATCCCCACCTCTTCTGTGTTGTGGTGTCAAATGTACGTTTTTTGATAGTGTTCCTGAATTTCTTTCTATCTTCTGCATCATCTATTGTCATGTGTGTCTGTCTGAGATCCTCCTCCACTTCTTTTATCCATTTCGTTTTTCCCCTGCCTGAGTTGACGACCTCAAGAATCCGTCTTGAAATTCTGTCTTCGTTCATCCTGTGAATATGTCCGTAGAACTGCATTCTTCTTTTCCTGAATGTATCCGTAATCCTATTAGTGTGTATTTTTATTATTATTTTAGATATTTTGTGTATTACTTCAAACCTTCTAACTAAAGCATTTGAATAATCACATCAAGTAACTATAATTTTAATAATAATTTTAACATTATTGGAAATTCACTGTACCGGTATCTGTATCACTTGCACTAGTTTTAAGTGAAATCTATGTTAATTTATGTGTATTATGCGTGTGTCTGTATGTTTGTGTATGAATATCTATCATTAGTCTTCTCCCTCTCACAATCTCACCATAAAATTTACATCATTTTTAAAAAAGTAACCTGCTGCTGGTTCGATTCGATTAACTTTTAATACAACATTAAAACGGGAACCACCTGAGACAATCTAATCACCTAATTTGAACGTATTTTTTTCTGTTCAGTTTGTCAATGGAATTAAAGTACTAATGTATATTCCACATTATTTCGATGCTTCACTGGATCCACGTCTTGATTGCCGATTGCTGAATAAGAATAACCTGATATAGAAATAAGTGTTCAACGAAGCCTCCATAGGTATCAAAGTAAATGTTCGAAATGTCCATCAGCTGCCTCAATCCAGGCGTGCAAATATCTGTACTATCCTCCAAATGAAATTTGGCCGGCGGAAGTTTGAACTGCGCAGCCCTTCCGGTAGCTGATCAATTAAGTTTTCCTGTCACAATGGACGATGGCGTCTGTTTTCACTGAGAAAGACATGTTGATAACGCCAAATTAAAACTTCTCTCGACTATTTAGCGTTATTTCAATACCAGTTGCTAACAATAAGTATTTATATAAATAAATAAATATATATTATTTATAAATACAATGCTCTTTTGCAAAGTAACAAGCGATTACCTTAATGGCGGCGTCCTGTCATAAAATCAGACTGAAGTGCCTGACCAGACTAATCGATCATACATGCGCAGATCTCACAAAAACAGGGCGGCCATCTCTCATTTGGAGGACAATAAGTGAACTGCTAATCCGCTAACAAATTCCCGCTGTGTTCCGAATTAGTTGAAAACCATTATCTTATCCTCTGTTTCAGCTGTGCAATCGTAGACACATCCGAATAATAAAACATGTTTTTAATAAGTCCCCATAGATAAAAATTCAGAGGACTTAAATCTAGAAACCATTCAGATCAATAGGGCCCATCCCCCAGTTATCAGCATTGTGGAAAGTAATAGTTGAAGAAAGCAATGACTGTGATGAAAATGGGCCGGTGCTCTGTTGTGCATCAACCATAATTGCCTTCACGTTTCAATATTAATATCTTCCATCTCTGTTAGGTGTCTTTTGAAGAAAATCAAGATGCATTGCGCCATTTGACGAAGACGGGAGAAGTAGGGACCCAGTTATGGAAAAACTAAAATACCGGCTCATTTATGTAAAGAATTCATCTTTGAACTACTCCATGTGGGTTTGCCTGTGCCCATTATTGAATATTATGAAAATTCAGCTTCATCAGTGAATTACAGATGAAAAGTTAATAATATCCACGCATTGAGCAAGAAACCAAAGACAGAACTGCAGCCTTAAAGGAAAATCGACTGCAACTAACATTTGAACATATTAATGATGATAAAAATAACGTAGCTTTCATGTAGAACCTTCCAAACAGTTGTATGCGAAATCCGTTCTGTTCTCGGTATTGTTGTACTATTTATGAATGGATCAGGGAATAACGCGTCAAGAATTCGATTTTCTCTTTAGGATTTTGCAACACTTTGGACCTTCTACTGTTGGCCTGTGGCAAAATAAGTAAATTTGCCCCTTTCTCTAAGGCTTCGATTTATGACAACAAATGTTATGTGGTGAGATATGTGCCTACCAGGGTAATGTTTTTGGTATAGCCGACTTGTTTCATGTCCATTTCCATGAGCCAGTCCATACATCAAATGCATATTTACCTTTTCAGAAAACAAATACAATTCATACTTCTAGGATTAAGCAAATACGTACATAAGACGACGAACGAAAGCAATTTTGTCTTTAGGTTAATAATAATATATTTCAAGCACATTGAAAATACTTTATTTGAAAGCTTCTAACAATGACTATACTGACGCTATTTACTGGTAGCATGGATGCTAGCTGTATGTTGAAACAACAAAACAATTACGTAATATATTGTTTTTCTTCCGCGCTATCAAATAGCCTCATGTTCACTATCAATATTTACAAAACGATGTATTTACGACTTACGTTTATTGTACATCTTTTACTGGTTTGTTTTGTTGAACCTATCACTGGAGTTTGTTTGTTTTGTTGAACCTACCACTGCTTTTAAAATATATCCTTTATATATAAATTCTTAACATAAACTTTCTATCTTAGATCTCTTCACAGATTCTCGAGGAACTTTTTCAGCCATTCCCATTGTAAGCAAAACACCTTTAAAAAATGGGTGCTGTGATTACGAAGCTAATCACAAATATTTCAAGAATTCTATCCAGAACATTTCTAATAACTTTAATAGTGGGCTGTCATCAGGATCTCTACAATGGGAGGGAGGTCTTAGTCAATTCCCCAGCACCGGAGCCCGATCATCAAAGTGTCCCGGGCTAAGGTCTTAACCAGAAAAAAAAATATATGAATTAGGCTACCATTTTTAGCCTTTCTTTTTATAATTAAGTCTGTATAATATATAAACTACTTCAACTTTAAACGAATGCATAGGGCTATTCTGGATTACAATATTTATATAGAGCGGATCTGCATTACAAAATTTGATCACGAATCAAGACGGCTTACTACATGTCTTCAACAATGTACTTGTAAATCATTTCGACGCTATGTGCAAGAATGTTCACGACTTCCCTAAGGGTCACCTTACTCTTGAGCTTCCATTATAACTGAACCTAAGTGCACTTCTCTTTTATAGAACTTTCTAACTGAAAACATTCAAATTTTTAAATAAATTAAAGAAACTGCAAGCTACACTAAAAAATATGGTTAATTTAAGATTGTAATCAGTTTATGAAGTCCCAGAATCAATTTATGTTGTATTTTTACCTTTTAAGTGAATATTACCTGTGTGTGGCATGTTGAACAGGGAGAAATATGTTGTTTTCGCTACATTTTGGCTAAGAATCAACAATTTCGAGCATAACGTGGGAGAAGGGTCCGTTACTGCATTTGGTACCTGGCCCCTGAATTTGATGAGCGGCGCCTGATTATATTAGTGAATGTAGTACCTTGGATCACTGCTAGGCCTTCTGTATCCTGGAAATCTTTTGCTTATTAGATGGATTGTGTCTTTGTGGCCAGATCTAAATACTTTTTGTTGAATTTAAGATCTTGTAAATTCTAACAACTAAAGTCTTAAATTCGTTGTACAACTATTTGGAAATTTTGGAAATAGTACTACACGACTGCTAACTTCACTAAATCACTGTACAAGTTTGCATTGTCTTTTCTGTACTGTACAGCAATCATAGTACTAATTAAATGTTATTGTTACTGCTGTAACTGAAGAAAGTAAGGGCGTCATTCTTCTAAACGGAATCCTATCGAAAAAGTGCCTCCCACTCTACAAGCTTGAGATTCTTTCGGTGAAACCTATCTAATCAATGAAGTCGCATAGTTTTTTAGTTGAAAGTGACCCTGGACTGAGAGACAAAACCACGGGCGTAAGTGGGGAAGAGGGGGAAATCTTAGCTCTCCTCATGAAATTTTGAACATTTTTTTTAATTGTTGCTGGTTAGTTCGATAAGTTGCCCCCTCCCCCAATATAAATCCTATATAGGTCCCTGCACAAAACGAATATATAGTAAGTTCTATATAGATATATAAAAATCACACATTACCTTTGCAAAGTAAAATTAGTTGACTTGTTTTTAAAGTATTCTAATTTGTGTCTGATAATCAAAAGGCTAAATTAAATTAATTCATTTATTTATCTGAAAACTTTTTACAAAACAAAGTTTGTTACGAACGTGTGATTTTGAAGCATTAACAATCTAGATTGCTATTGTACGTAAAATTATTGCAGTTATAAACTGGCAAACTCACTTTTAATTCATTAAAAGGAAAGCATTTTAATTGAAATCATCCAATTAATGCTGAAAGATCCTATTCTTATCATTCATCATCTTATAATACAATAACAGCTACAAATATTTTTACAATTTTAGCCAATAGATGTCAGCACGTATATGGCAAAAAAATGTTACTGAAAGAATCGATCGGCTGATGTCGAGATAGAATTGCACTACTTAGTTAAACTCAAAAGAAATTGAAGAAAGTAAAATTAAAAAAAATTCTTTATAAACATTAAAACATTTCAATTATTTCAAATGTGTTCTTTAAAAACATCGTGAATCGCTAGATTAAATTGATACAGTTTTTATTCTGTCTTACTATTGACAGTACAGGGCACTTGCTCCTTACAACTTCCAAGACGCTTCATGATTACAGCAAATGTTTCATATCATATTAGGGTTGTCATCTCAATTTAATGAAATAAGGGATATTTTACAAGGTTTTAATTTATAAAATACTGGACTTTTGGGGGGCTTTTTTTTCATTTGTTTAAGTCATTCTAAGTCCGTTCTAACAAGGCCGTTTTAACAAGTCTAAATCCAAACAAATGACTAACTTAAGCATTTTTTTTTAATTTCCAGTAGTAAGATTTAAAATGTAGCAGGAGTCTTCTTAATTTAATAACAATAATTTATGCTGAAAAATTAATTGCTAATTTAGCTAATTTCTTTTAATACATTTAAATTATTGAATTAAAGTTTTAAAAATTCACAATTGTTATTATTTCGTACTTTTTTTTACAGTTTATTTAAATACCATAGTTATACGGTTCAATCAACTTATAAAATGCGACATACAATGCCGACATCTCTATAAGTAAGTGGCAACCGTATTTTATACATACAGCAAATTTACAGAGATCAATATGCAACCTCTTTTATTTAATTAACTTATTTATGGATATGTTAAAATGTCATTTGAAGTATGTCAAAGTATCTTTGTATACAAATGTTGCAAATTTCATAACAGTTTATACAAATTATAATAGCAATCTTTGAAATTTTGACCATTCTGTTGGTAGGATGTTTTGGATTCAGTTTAGATCGCCAAAAATTTGTAAAAAACTCTTACTTTAAAATTACCTAATATCATAATTTTATGAAAAATATGCTGTAATTCATTTTCTAACTTAACATTACCAGTAACTTGACTTGCTTAGTCATCAGAGTAATGTTATATTGTGGAAAGAAGCATATTTCGTGGATATCTAATATTGAATACTGTACAGGAGAGAAGGTCAAATATTCTGGGAGGTTACAGCATCGCCATTCAACGAAAAGAAAAATATGTGCATATATTCTATTTCGAACGGTTTAAAGATTTGAAAGATTTGAAAGATTTGAAAGATTTGAAAGATTTGAAAGGCAGTATTTTGAATTTAGGGAGCAATATTGCCCTTCCCTACCACCATATTGCACAACTGTCTGAAGCATGTGAATTAGTATAAATTGAAGTGGAAGTATTGAAAATTTACTATAAAAACAAATTTGTCACGTAAACCATAAATATCATTAACATTAAATAATATAGTTTTCTTATCAATAATTTTGAATTTATAAATTCAATTTTCTTTAACTCCGAGCCGTTCGGTTTAGGACACATTTAAGAATTTTTTTCTTATAATGGCAGATACTATGATCTGCCATTATAAAGCGAGTGAGAATGTTGGAGGAGCCAGGAAAGAGAAAACGTGGGAGACCTAAGCTGAGATGGAGAGATAAGGTGGCTGAAGATCTGAGGGAAAAACGATGGACGAGAGGAACACCTAGACATAGAAGTGGAGAAAAAGAATAAAAGTAAGGGAACGCCGACCCCACATAGAAGTGAGAAAAGGTTTAGAGAAAGAAGTACACTATAATCTCTCAGAATTTGGATCTTTTCTCCTGGGACCGTACCATAAGTGCTTAGGCGAACCTTACTACTCCATGTAAGGTCCTCTTTTTCTTCTATTTGTCTTAATGTCTGTTTCTCTTTTTTTACGTTAAAACGGTTGGACATACTTCTATAAGATTTGGCATGTAACTTACTTAAAGCCCAACTTAAAGCACACATATGTTAATTTAAGACCTGTTTAGAACCCTGTAATCGCTCGCTAAAATTGCAAGAAGGAATTCTTTAAAAATTTGATACGATATTTACTTATGGCAAGACTTCAAATAAACAGCCGCTCTCCCAATCTCCAGACTTGATCTCCACTGCTTTATGCTCTGTTCTCACTACGCTAAGAAAAGCTGAGGATATATCTAGTGATTAATTATAATAGTTGAATAGTAATTACGTAATTTAATGCGAAGTAAATATAGAGTATTTAATAATCCTTTCACACTTAACAACACTTTTTTTCTTAGGTAAAGAACAAATAAATACTAAAGCAAATCTGATTACAACTATCCTTTTTTTCCCTTTTTTTAATAAGTTCATGCGCGATTATATGGCGCTTCAGAAAATAGAATCTTTACAGATACTGTCAGTAAAGATTCATAAATAGGCCTACAAAACGGAAAGACTAAGAACCTGAACCTCAAATTATCATAAAAACTTTAGAAATAGTAGAAATTACACTAACGCTCATTTACTTTTAAAATAGCTGCTTATCTTAAGCAAATATATCTTACCTTCAAATGTGTTAGCCATGGTAGCTCACATCTTTTACAAATCCTCCAGATTCTATATGAGAATAAAGACAACATCACCTTAGTGATCTGCTATGATTCATTATCTCCACGCCCCTGCATTGTTGCAGAAACCTTGGTTGGTTTGTTATATCTAAACACAACTTTTATCAATACTATATAGATTAAACAAAGCCAACTTTGATTGTTAACATTTCTTTAACAAAGATCACTTTTCTATTATTAGAATATTAACTAAACGAGATTAAGACTTCTAAATATTATTCCCTTTTTTTACTCAAATTCTAAAGGTTACTGAGGTAATCAATTTGCAGTCTTTCTATCATTCCAAATGTTTGATATTATAAATTACATACTTTTCCTGTTTCTTATTTTCTTTTCGTGAAAATTTATCTGTGTTTTGTTTGATGGTGGAACTAAAGCATTTGGAAGTCATTCTGATAAGTATCACTATTAATTCATCTCAATCTTATATAGCGAAAACTATGAAGCTTCAAATATTATTGACTGAGCTGGCGAAGCATAAACTCTTCACTTGAATATGGAGAAGAAGAAAATGGAGAAGAAAAATATTCTTCTCCATTTGCCTATTTATAAGCGTATCACGTTAAAACGTCTGAACGGATTTCTATAAAATTTGATAGGAATCTGATTTATTGTCCAACTTAAAACCTAAACACATTTATTTCGTTAATCAACTTCTCCCATCCCTCAAAAATAACACTTGAAATGACAAAAAGGCTGGGATTATTCATTATTTAACTTGCTGATGTTTGTTTATGGTCCAACTTAATAAATGAATTCTTTATTATGGTCTCTAGCTCCCCGCTTTAGGTTTCTAGATTTTGGTTCCTAGCTCCTCAACACTTACCCGCAGTATGCCACGAATACCTACGTGTAAACCTAGTATTAAAAATGCACACCATTTCCTTATCAGCATGGGCGTATTGTATTGAAGAGTTTTGAAACTGATTTCATAGAATTTTCATTTTGTTCTGTTATGAGTGTAAATGTTTAGCAAGAAAATACAGGAGAATAAGTAAACCTCTTTCAAAACATAAAAAAATAAGGAAGTAAATATAGACAACGGGCTACGAATAGGGTATAAACATTTACGATGGAACTGAATGCATTGCGCTTTCACCATACTATTTAAATATAAGTTATTGTTTTCTAACTCAAGACAGCAAATCTAGAAAAGATAAAATATTAAAAAATGAAGGTATAGCCTTTCTTTTGTAAAGTAAAAGAAGGCAGAGTGCTTTGAGAAAAGTTTAATAGATTTCCATTGTGGAAGGTTGAAATCAATCAACCAAACAAAGAATAATAATCATGTCTTTCTATTGGTTTAATTCCTTGCGTTGAAAGATAATTCCATCGACGTCAAAGATATTCAAATATGGCTTTATTCCAAGGACTGTTCTCCAAAAATTAGCTTACGACTATCGATTCATTGATTGTTTTTATCATTTCTTAATGACGATTCCATACACATATGTTTCTGTTATGCCCAACGAATACTGAAATAATCGACCATAATGAAAATGTTAATTTGGGAACTGTCCAAATCCAGCTAAAGAACTATCAGAGCCATTGCCAAGTGCTAACATTAGTCCTAACAGTAATACAAGGAAAGGGTAGACATATCAATGTGATGAAACAGTTGGTGATTTTCAAATCAGTTGATGCAAAATTTGTTATCAATCAACTCTACCAGATGAATATCTGCCGTCTCTAAGAATTGTTGGATATGACTCGTACAGCAAATGACATAAATGTAGGATATGCAGAAAGATGAAAAAGGCGCACTAGCAATTTTGCAGCAAACTTTAACGTACCTGTACTTTTGTAGCTGTATGCAAATTTTGGCAATTCAACTATTCTCGCCACACGCCAGAATAGGCCTACGGGGCGCGGGAGGTCAGGCTCCCAGCGATTCATGACCAACGGGATGAAGTTGGAGCCGGGTGGTCAGTCAGACGCCGGCCCGCCTTTAACTCCCGGGAAAGAAACCCGGTACCCATTCTATAGAGGGCTGGGTAGACCCTAGGACCAGTTTGAAGGTGAAAGTAGTGTGGAAAAATCCCCGCCCTCCGCCGAGGCTGGAATTGAAGCCGCCACCTCCAACCCGCAGCTTAGCGCCCTGACCACTCGGCTACCGGGCCCGAAATTCAACTATTATCTAACTATTATCTAAAATGTATTATAAAGTTTTCGGAAACAGTTGTTCAGATACTTCTTGAACTTTGTTATATTTCAAACTAAGACAATGAAATTTCAAAGGGTGAAGACAACAACTTGATAAAAATGTATGTTTTACCATCCTTCTTTCTTGAGATGTGAGTTATGACTGAAATAATGAAAAGAAAAAAAGTAAAATTAATTTCGTTTCTATACGATGATTTCGAGAACTTCCCCAAAAAGAAGCCAAGAGATGATGATCTACTATCACTTACAACAGATCGTGAAATCAAACTGGTAAAGGAGAATGGGCAGATCTGCCCAACCACTATATAGCGATAAGACATATACGTAAGGAAAGATCTTCATCAATAGTACATTTTTTATTATTATAACTTGTCGCAATTATTAGTCCGTTCGGAGTTATATTAGTCTAAATATATGTTTGAATGATTGATTGTGGTGAATGTGGGTGGCAGGGTAGCCAACCACCCACAGGCGGGGGTTGCTTGGATGTAGGTGGTTTACTTCCCTGCCACCCACATTCACCACAATCAATCAAACACATTGTTAATAAACATACGTAATTAATATAATCATTTATTTCAAGTAAATAACAATTATTTACATGTAATAAATGAAAATAATATTTACTGTTACTGAAAATAAGTATTAAATGATAATTAATACATCCGGGAAGTAAGATGTCAACTAGATAAGTCATATCTAGACATATATAACTCCGAACGGAATAATAATTGCGACGAGTCGTAATAATAACATATGTTCTATGTAAGGAGATCTTTCTATAGGTATATATATTATTACTATACAGGGTAGGACAATTTCCCATAGAGTTTGCCCATTCTCCTTTGACATATAATGAAACATTTTGAATGATTGGAGTAAGGTCATCTTTTACGTCTATGGAAAAGTGAAACGGGTCTCCTATTAAAACCATTCTACTTCAATAAGTTAAAACACTGTTATCCTGTCGCCCTAAAATGCTTTTTTTTACAGAATCAAGTGGAGTCTCATTTCTATAAAGGCAAACTGAGGTTAAAAATAAACGACTGCTGTGATTGAAATCATTTAGACAGGAACAAACGTTTGGAATATTTTCGAAGGACAATACCTTGAACCATATTATAATTTTGTATTCAAATTATAATTCCTTCACAGATACCTGATATGATTGATTTTTTTTAATAAAACATAAAGATCAAAATTAACAACACAATTATCTTTCAGGAAAATTTATCCATTACATGTCAAAATTCATGTTGTGTTGATCGTTCTAAATTGAGTTCATGGATATCTTGAAAGTATTTGAGAATATTGAGTTAATAAAATAAAGGTTAATAAAACAAAGGGTAAAGAAAATAAAGACTAAAGGGTGAGACCAAATTGTATACTAAACGACACTAAATGACATCATTTTTATTGCTTATTTTAGTTTTCCGGGTTCCACATTGATTCCCACAAATATTAAGTTATTCAACATACATTCCCAAATAAATACGGTTCAATTAATAGCGGGCAAATCTGAAGGTAGGAAATTATTCTAAATAATGTATTCATAATATAAGAAAAGTATTTAACCTATAAAAGCAACCTAAAAAAAAATTTTAAAAAAATATAGACCGGAAGAAGGAACTTCAAAATTATTTCGGTTTATATAATTTAAACAAATAACTTCCATGATTTACACAGGAAAAATTGATTCATATCAATTTCACCTCCAACACTAAAACAAACAGTTACTAACGTAGAAAAAATGACCTTTTTTTTCTAAGAAGTCAGAATTGCGTGACTGAAAGGTAGTTATCGAAATAACCACAAAACACGACAGGAAATGGATGTGAAAGGAAATGGCTTTCTATTAGAAACAAAAGATTGTAACTAATGCAGAAGTTCAATTGCAAAAAACTAAATCTAATTGGTCAGTAGAAACTGAATAGAATTCATACTGAAGAATGCCACTGTTCAGATCTCAGTAATGCAGAATATGATATTAAAAATTCTGTTATCTCTGTTGCTTTTCCGGTAAGTGAAATAATTTTGTTGAAATTATTGAAATTTTACTTCGCTCAAACTTACAAAAGAACCATCAATGTTTTCTTAAAGATACGCATTTAGATTTCCGCATAAATTAAATACAAAACTTTCTGATGAATAATTGAGATTTTATTTAAAATACAAAAGGTCAAAAGTACAATGTTTTAAGTCTTCCCTTGTATTAATTTGAGATTAGGTCTATTACAAGGAATTTCTGTAGAAAAGTAGTTATTGACGGTTAGGAATTAACATTAAACCACATTAAGAAATGGAACATTCTTTGAATTTCTTCGTAGAAGTAAAGGAATAGCCTGAAAACTTCTCTACCCTTTTTTTCAGACATCTATATCCTTCCGAAAGCAATGAAAAGTCATAACAGTGTCACCAATTTTGAATCTAAGTAATACTTAAAGAATTAACACTAAAGCATTTTTATTTCCAACATTTTTTGTAATCTGACAGATTTCTCCGATATGCTAAAACTTTAACGTTAGTGAATGTAATAACAAATAAACAGCATTAAAACAGAGCATCTGTTGATATTGGAGAAGTTTGAACCCGTGCGAACATCATGCAATTTTTCTGCAATTTAGTTGCGCGATTTTGACGTCACGAGTTCATATAAACTTTTGTCAAGCGCGAACACGATGCAACCCGAATATGCAACTCGAAAATGCAACCGACCCATGACAACGCAGATTTTAAATACGTTACGTGTGACGTCAAGCAAAATTCGGTTATTTCGTTTCAAACATAATATAAGAGTGAATGATTTGCAACCTATGATAAATATTTTTTTTTTAAATTATTAGCCGCTATGGAATTTAATTTCATGTTATTATTTCGAATGAAAAGTAACGAATGACCAACAGCCAATAAGAAACAATGCTTCCCTGGAAACAATGACGTCGTTACTTTTGCATTACTGCGTCAGCAGCCTTGCGGTTCCCAAACCCGATGTGGAAAATCCGAAAAAAATCGAGGTTTTTAAACCTCTCTGATAAATTCTGCTGCATACAATTACTGCATTTCAGTATAAACTTTATTTCTGCATGAAAGAAACTCGCAATACTCTGATATTAATTGAGTATGAGCCTGTCTTCAAAACGAATCGACAGATAAAATTTTCGACGCCATTTTTTTCATGGGCGTGGTTTCACAACTGACGTGTTCGACCGCTGCCCTGTGATTGGATAATCCCCAGTGACGACGATGCAACTTTCAGAGTCGCAGGTGTCAATGCAACTCGAGTAGGATGACAAAAGTTGCAAATAAATTGCATAGAAAAGTGCTAAGCACTTTTTATATCAACTCGTGACGTCAAAATCGCGCGACTAAATTGCAGAAAAATTGCATGATGTTCGCACGGCTTGAGGTATGACTGAATTGTAACTAAAAGATTAAAATATATAAATAAATTATAAATGAAATATCAAATCGTATTTAGCTTACTTCACTTACTTCTTTAACTTGAGTTTAATGATGTTTAACATGATTTAAGAAGTATTCATCTGTATTACGAAGTCTTTTGTATTAATAATTTCAACTGGGATGTTGATAGAGGCATCGGATCGATCTTTGTTTTTAGGTTGAGTGTCTTTCGGAGCAGAATTCGGTGTAGATTCGAACTGGAATCTTTTCTGGAGTGAACTCTAGTTTAATTTAGATCTGCGCACAGCTATCTTGTCAGGGATCTTTGTACGTTTCGAAATGTACGATGCATTATCGTCAAGAAGAATTTATCGTAACTACAACATCTTATTATGTTTCTTTTAGTTTTGCTATTTCCACTACAGAGAATGAGACACTATCAACTGATGACGATTGGCTAGATTCACTCATCCCACCTGATTATTTACAGAATGAATCACCACCAGGTAGTCTAGAGTTTTCATAACTTCTATTGTTATTTTAAAAATCCTGTGCTTAAAATATTGCAAATATAACAAGAGTTTAAATTGTATTATTATGTCTAGCAGAAGAGAATACTTTTATTTCTTCAAAGAAGCTATGATTACTGAAATTCAAGTAAAAAGCCTTATCAAAATTCAACAAATTTTGAATTTTTTAAATAAGAAAAAAGTTGTTGGTTTTTTGTTTTTTTTTTTACTTATTTAGTGCAAACTAGTTACATTAAATCAAAAAACAATGCTCTTGTATTTTGATTACACTTTAAAATTGAAATTCCTTTTTCTCGCTAGATGGCGCTTTTTAATTTTAATTTATGCATTTCAATGGAAACTTTTGAAAATCTATTTTGTTTTTTTATAGCAGACTGTTTAGATTATTTAGATTTAAATAAAATAAATAAATAACAGAATTGATTTTCTATTGATGAATATTATGGTGTTTTCGAAATATGACAATACACTTAGCTAATAAAGCTAATTCAAAATAAAGACGCCTTCGTGTGCCGTATGCAAATGATGGCTGTAATGTGACGTCACTCCTGCAGATAAAACGCATGCTTTGCAGTCTACAAAGAATCGACGACTATCGAATATTCCATTAATGACTACGTAGTATCTTGTAAACAAAAGATCATCATTTTCATACGGCACAAAAGGCGTATGCTCGCGACATCTATAGCCTTCTATTGTGCGATTCGGTTCTGTAAAATGCAATTTCCTACTAATTCGGTGATGCTTTCTCATTTATTTTTTTTCCGTACCTCTCATTGTTTTCGAAATAAGGATAAATAAATTCCATATTTTGTCGCTAGGGGCGCAGCCGTCAATCTCATCTGATATGGCGTGATCGCTTTCCAATACCAATACCTAACTTTCCGAATTAGTTATGTTAGTTCAAAAGTTTATTCGGTGACTTAGAACAGCTTGGATAGTACTTTAATATTTCTATAAAATGTTTCTTCCGTTATAACTTAATCCTCTTCAATCCGACTGATTAAAGAAGAATTATCTCTTTATCAGTTTTAGGTTAAAGCTGTGGTTCCCAAATATTTTGACTTTTCATCTGCTTTGATGGAATCCTTAATTCTCCCGTCCATTATATTAAAAAAATATAATGTTTGGTCCTTTGTATTAATGTTTATACACACAGAATGGATAATATTAAAAAAATTAATAACGAGATTTGCTTTTTAATATTAAGGCTTTCTTCTAGACTTTTCGATTATAAATTTAAATATACCAAAAGATAACATCTACATAGTGTGTCCGACACAAATCGTTGTTTGTATTTCCAGCACAAGAAGACAATTTGAAGTTAGATAAAATAAAAGAAAAGTCCATTTAAAATCACTAGATTTAAAAACTAAAAATATTAAGTTTTATTGAGAGTGTTGACGCACCTCACTGGAGAACCACTGATTACATAGTCCAATCTATCTCATTGTGTGGAAGAGGAAAGTAACGTATTCGACTGTAAGTTGCCAACGTAATCGCAAATAATGATAATGTAAAATCTGCACATTAACTTGAACCTATATAGGGAATTCTAAAAAAAAGAATGACATAATTTATTTTTTTAATTGGCTGCCATTACCGAAGTTACCTGAGGCTCAAAGCTACGACACTATCATTAACAGTCTTCAGTTAGTAGTGAGAGAAGTGGCAATAGAATATAATGATAATCCATTCGAGATGGAAACAGTGACCCCTCAATAACTAAAACCAAGAAAATAAAAAACAAGAACAAAATGTGGAATACAAATTCCTGGGCAGCACTCCGGCTACATCAAAAGGTGTTTGACCACAAGAAAAAGAAAAAAAAAGAAAAATAACAAACCCTTCCAAGGGTGAAAGGAAATACAAACAATTCATAATTGAAATAAGAATAACTTTTTGAGTAGAACTTAGACTCCGGGACGGCCGTTTCGAAGTAGTTGAGCTCTCCTCAGTCCCTCGGTCGCCTTTTCAGTCGTGCACCGTCTGAGGAGAGTTCCAGACTCTCAGCTCGACTCAAAATGGCATTCTTATTTCAATATTATGATAATAGATGACAATTCCTGAATTTATAGACTACAAAAGGTAAATGATTGCAAGAACATACAAATTAATTTAGCACTAAACCAATATTCATAATACGAATCGTATTGTGATTGTAATGTGATGTCAACATTGAGTTTTGAATGTAGTTAGTTAAGAATATAATTTTTTTTATTGATATAAATTTTTTAGAAGTCATCTGCTACAATTAAATGTTAATGTGTTGATATTATTTTAACTCTTTCACGACAAAAAAATAACTTTTTTAGGTATTTTCTTTGAAAATAAGTATTTAAACTGTTTATGTTTTACACTGTTTTACGCTATTTAGCAAGTGATATTTTATTTCCTTTATTCAGTTAAACCTGGAGCTCCACTATTTGTCGGAGGAGAAGTGGGAATTTGGTTTTTAACCTCCATATCAATCGTGGAAATGGTAAGTCTGTATAAAAGAGTTACTTAGTTGTAAAAGGAGATATTTAATTTGGAAGTCAAAACATCTTTTTTTAAATAAATCATACAACAAAAGTCCAGTATTTATTGTAAATCGTTTTAGAAACTAAACTAGAGGGAGGAATTTTCTATGTAGCTTTGTAGAACTGTAAAACTTCTTAATAAGATAAAAGCGAATAGGAAATTCTTAATGAACCAAACCTACTTATCCCAGAGTTTAATCAACCACTTTATGCTTTTAGGAATTCGAAGGAATTGTATACATCAACGTTCATTGGAAGGATGATAGACTTAACATTGTAGAAAAAAACGATATTGTTACCCTGGGATCAGACATAGCAAGTAACCTATGGACCCCTCAGATGATCTTTCGAAATTCCAAAGGAAACAGTGAAATTCATTTCAGTCCTTCTCTTAACAGAATTGACATTGACTGTGAGAATAAAAGTCTTAGCACTTTCTTAAGGTAAGATATTCGTATTTCAAAGATAGATAAGTAGTATAGCAGATAAGAAATTTGCAATCTTTCTATTAAGATAATAAACAAGAATCCAGTTAACTATTATTGATTATGGCCAATAAGGTAATATGATAATAAAAGTATTGCAGAAAAATTAATTAGTTCGGGAATACGTAGACATTAAATTGTTAAAAGTAATAATGTTTAAAAAGAATAAATAATTTCATGACATGTTGCGAAGGTACACTCAATTCTTCATCTGATGAAGAAGGAAGAGTACCTTCGCAACATGTCATGAAATTATTTATTCTATATATCTCTATTGTTTTTGTATGTTTGGTCCTTTGTATTAATGTTTATACACGGAATGGATAATATTAATAATTTTTATATCAAACATCAAATCTGAATATAAGAATTCACGATTATTACTCTTGTGGATCGTTCTGCCGTAAATACAATATAAAAGAAACCAGAATTAGTATACTCTTCAATGACAACTCAATTAACAAATCACTTACTGAATACTATTCTGCAAATAAATTGCGTGGTATTTGCAGAACAGTAAGTGATTTGTTAATTTTCCTGAGATATTAAACAACTTAGCAACTATTAAAAATAGTTTGTGAAAGTGTGATGGGTGATTTATTATTAATGCTGAACAGCTCTGAAAAAAAATTCATTTGACATTAAGTTACAAAAGTTATCACGTGATTAATTATTTTCTTGTTATGAAGCTCAGTTATATTAGATAATATAACTTTTAAGACAAATCTTTGTCTTAAGACTTTTTTTGAATGAAACTAATTGCTGAATCTTTTCTTGAACAAGTTAGGAGCAATAATCCCAGTAGCGATCACATAATGCCCCACGGCTTCTACACAGAATATTAAAATCTATAGATTTTTGGGAGATCACATTACAATAAAAATAAAACAATCATTGTAAGATATATTTCCAGAAGAGAAAATGAATTGGCTTCATATAACTAATTCATTATTCTAGTTGAAGTCAATATAAAAATGAAGAAATAAATTTTTATAATGTATTAGAGTTTAATAAAACTTTAAGATCAAATTAAGATCAAATTCTAGAGGAGACCTATAACTTCAGAATCAAACAAACTAGAAACGGCTATCTCAACGGCTATGAACTAGCTTGGCAATACCTTATATACCACATATTAATACAACTTAAAAAAAAATCCTAGATCAAATTCTAGAGGAGACCTATAACTTCAGAATCACGAAAGCTAGAACTACTTGTCAACGGCTATGAGCTAGTCTTGGGAAGACCTTTTTAAAGAGGTAAAGATCATGTTATTAGCATATGTCGTTCCCGAGATCTGAATTTCTCGGACGGACAGACAGAGCTGGATATAAGGATTCTCCTTCTATGAGTACGCTCTATGTTGAAGTCTAAACAGCAGAAATGCATGAAACTGAAGAAGATGATTAAAGTATAGAAACTTGCAAAAAATTTTTAAGTTATAGTAAAGAATAAAATCAGGAACTCGACCATCAATTGCACTTACTTCTACTTAAACAACAATTTTGTTTACTTTTCATTGAAAGCATAATTTTTCAATCAGATGAATCTAACGCTTTATAATTTATAATTCTAACACTTTAACCAGAATTATTTATAATCATGATAAGGCCCAATTTAATAATCTATATTTTTTTAAGATATCCTATTTCTCTTAAATTTTCATTGTAAAGCAGAACTTTAATGCTTTCATGATTCTAACGCAGCAATTTCTTTTTATTTGCAGGATGCCTGGCAAGTTCTACTGTAACTTCAATTTAAGAGCTTATCCATTAGATTCTCAAATATGTTTCATACAACTTGAAGTTGGTAAGTTTAAAAACTAACTTAAACAAGTGCGTTCTCAAATAGTTTAAAAAAAACAAAACTATTAAATTTAATTGCTTGTTTTGTTATCAGTCACGTCGTAGTTCTTTAAATTGATTTATAAATACTTCTTTTATTTCTTTAAATAGCTTACGATAACCTAACTTTCGTACAATTAAAATATGATGCCATGAGTAAGGGCATTTTGAGTGGAACGTCACATCCTGAATTTCTAATTAAATCCATTACTATGGGTGATTGTACTGTGTACTTTACTCGTAATAGTAAGTTATTTTATTTTTTAAATGTTATTTTAATTAAGTTATCATGCACAAGTTAAAAAATATCGTAAAGGCAAACTACAAAAATAAGCAATAGAAAAATTAAAATCAAACTTCTTAAGATTACTTCTGAAAATTTAAGAAACTTCTTAAAAATTGCTGAGGAAATTCACGGAACTAAATCACAATGGCATTTATATGTGAACTTCAATAATAAATTCAGTACTGTTTTATGAAGAAGCTCAAGGTCTGGAACAGTTACTACATAATCTCAGTTTCCTTTGGTGTCCAAGTCAGTGTAATATCTGGATAACGAATGGCCATATTTGAGAATCATGAATTAATTCAATTATATGAAGTAATTATATGAATAGAATGTCGGAATAATATTGGACTGACAGTGCTTCTACATTGAAGGGACTTTTTTTATAAGAATCCTTTATATATAAATTTTAAGAACTTCACTTGACAATTTGTGAAAAACCCTTTTTAATTTTTCCAACATTGCAATTGTTGCCTCCATCAAGAATTTTTGTTGGTTAGCTTTGTAGCTTTGGATTTTGTAGCTATTCTGTCAGATATCGCTTTAGACAAAATAGGGATTATATGCAATTAACACATTAATGATTTGATAGCATCAATTCATTACATAGTATTTTATGTATGCCAGCTCACGCTTTATATAAAGAGTTCAAGAATATTAATAAGATAATGGACCATGATCACACTAAGCATTAATAATAAAAAATATATAAACATGACATGTTTCGATGAGCCCTAAGAAACATGCCATGTTTATATGTTTTTATTATTAATCTTTAGTCTGGTCATGGTCCACTACCTTGTTATTATTACAATCGCAAGTTAAATATGTTTATTCCAATTCAAGAATATTAATTAAATAGTTTCTTGCAAAAGGCCTCCTGCTTCATAAAATGTTCAACATATTATGAAGAGATTTTTTTTCTGCCTATACACAGCTGGATCATAACACAATAAAAATGTAATACAAACATGAACCTTTTAATAAAAATATACTGGGTTTTATAAATTAGTTAGAATTCATTATCAGAATTTACTTTTTTAATTTCATCATTTTTTATTTTATTACATTCACTGCAGTTATTACATCCTATAGAAAAATTCATGAGTTTTATTCTTATCTGTAATTATATTCATAGGCAGCATAACAGTAACAAGCACAAATTTTATGATAATATAAAGTTTTATTTCGTATTCTAAGAAACTCCGCCTATGTTCTTATTAAAAAATAAATTAATCATATTTGCATAGAAATGTCCTGTGTTCAGCTGGAGATATCTTTGGAACGTCTGGTAACCTATCATATTCTCAACACTTACTTACCTAGTCTGCTGGTTGTTGTGCTGTCGTGGATTTCATTTTGGGTAGATATTGAAGTGATTCCTGCTAGGATGGCGCTTGGATTGACATCTCTTCTTACTCTGGCCACGCAGTTCTCTAACGTCAACAAAGGTCTTCCTGCTGTGTCTTATATTAAAGCCATTGATCTTTGGATGTTTACTTGTATGTTCATGATCTTCGCTGCACTTATGGAGTTTGCTTTTGCTTACAACAAGAACAGGAAGAGGAAAAAAATGTTGGAGGCAGTGAAGGATATAAAGGTAAATAATTGTATAAGCAACAATATACAGTGCTCGCGCTTAAAGTTAAAACTCCCATAATGCAAAGCAGATTATAGATTGTCCTTTCCTGGCCGTTCGCTAACATTGAAATAGAAAAGAGGCGACCTCTTCTATTTCAATGTTAGCGAACGGCCAGGAAAGGACAATCTATAATCTGCTTTGCATTCTGGGAGTTTCAAGTTTAAGCGCGAGCACTATAATTAATAAAGTTAAATTATTCTAAATCACAACAAATCGAGAGTAGTTTACAACTTATTTACTATTTGGATAATTTCAGATTGAAAAGGATAACGTATATGAGTCTGTGGCATTTAGACGTCAATGTAATCCATTAAATTATCTATAACACTTATTATATTTAATTGAATTTTTGTCAATTTGTTAAACAAATGACAGAATTTACTGTTATTCTTATCATCAAGGATTTTTTAATATTCTTTCTCTAAATAAATAATGTTAAAAGTAAAACCTAATAATTTTTCTTCTAACAAAATAAAGCAAAATAAAGCCTTTTACTTTTTTCAAATTGTGTACTTCACGATTCTTATCTTAAATCAGCCGAAGATGTCCGTGGTATTGTAGCAACTGTAATTAAGAAGTATTTAAAAAAAAAATTATAATGAGACATACTGTTACTTAATAAATATTGAATGTATAATGTTGAACATTACAATACTAGTATAATTTTATGTTATTATTTTACAATTACTTCTAGAGTGACTCTTAATATTTGTTACCTACAAAAAAATGAAGTGGTATCAAGACGATATAGACATTGTAGTCTCTCGTAGTATTTACAATTTTTTATGAAAATTTTCTTAAAAAAACGTATTTATCTAAATCTTTACTAAAGCAACCATATAAACAACAAATCTTGCTACAACAGCAATTTCAAATGTAGTTTTTAAAAATTCTTTACAAGCTTTCGTGTTTCATAGGCTTAAATCGTGTAAGTGTGGGATTGTCTCCAGCAAACCTCATATTCATTGTATTAAAATTGAGTCAATTTAAGATGCTGATGATAGAGGGTTAGAAATAACTGTACTCTTGAAAGAGATATTATTCAAAAGTGTTAGCATATTATGTAAGGACTAGAGTATTTGTCCGTCATGTATTAACGGATAAAAAATTAAAATGATTGCATAGTTAGGAACCTACATGAATTTGTTTATTGTAAGGCTTGATGCGGGTATTACTGGGAAATGATGGCGCTGCAACTTGAATGGCAAATTGACATCACTCGGTTCAAAATCGAGAAGTAGTGACGATATCACATCTTTTACTTTGTGAAAGAACTTCTACCGTGATTAAATTGCGATGACACTCCCCAAGGGCCAGTCCTGTGCCATTGCAGAGTCCCTTCTTTGGACTGGGATTGCGAAGAAGCAACACAATTGATCCTTTCTTCGGGCTCAGCTGTTCACGTGGCATCCTGGAAAATGTGAGTGTGAAGAAACTGCAGGAGGTTCATCACTTGGATCATTCGACACAAGTACATCTGCGCTGCAGTAGATGTGAGACTTGCCGGGAAGCTTTCTGATCTCTTGCAATACACAGAAGATATACACACACAGAATTGGAAATTACACGTATTTACGATTTATAAATAATTATTTATGTTAAGATGTTCTTAAATATTTTTTCGTTTTTAAATTTAAAAAAAAATATTATAAAAAACATTGAAAGCAAAATTAAAACATTTTCGAAGTGAAGTTAAGAAGAAGAATTAAATAGAAATAGTTGATAATAATGAATGACATGTCATCTTGTTTTCACTTGAATTTCTCAACCTGCAAAGTTCAAGTGTAGACGGTTAAGAATTAAGCAAAAAGAATTATTGTCTATTTTAACTTCAAAAATAAAAATTTAATGTAATTTGCTACAAATTCTACTGGAATTTGGTGTTCTTTCATTGAGTTCATTTCTTATTTCATTAGTTTTTCTATCAATATGAGATTTTATTATATGATATTGTTATGGGGATGTGAATTTTTTTCTTAGAAAGCAAAACATTGAAGCTATTATATAAAAGAAAAATATGTCTGTCTGATCTCTCTATTCTCCTTTTCTGTATCTATGACATTGGGTAACAACCAAATAAATTTTCATCAAATTAAAATTGTCTTTTAACATACTATTGTTTTTGTTTTCTAATATGGAATGTTTTCATTGCACTGTATTATTACTTCTTGCATAAAATTAAAGGTATTATTTTACGCTTAAGTTAAATTGCAAAAAAAAATTATGAAAGTAAAATCTATCACCCATTAAAAGTGCAATTTTTCTTTTGCTATGTTTAATAATTTATCTGAATTCTTTTTCCATATTATTCTCTTTCAGTTTGGCTATGGAAATTCTCCCTCCCTTCCCTTGGCAGCAATACAGATAGACGGAGCATCAAGGATTATATTTCCAACATTCTTTTCATTTTTTAATTTTGCTTACTGGGGTTATTTCGTAGTTTTCAATAAATTATTAGCTAATTAGCGCACAATGTAATGAAAAACTAGTTTTTTCCTATTTATAAGTTTTTGCTGCGAAATTAAGTTTAATAAGAAACATTTCTTTTGATCCTGTTTTAATAAAATATTTCATTTCAATAATAATATTTTTTATGTTTATTTTCACTAAAGCTTTCGTAAAATTCACTTTCACTCTTAAAAATAAAGTTCTTTTATCATGAAATCATAAAATTCAAACTATTTTATTCAGTGACGTCCTGTCTTTGGCAGAAATATCGAGAAGGGTTTTCTGAAACAATTTTGCATTTTACTAAGTACATGAAAATGTTAATAGTGAATAAATAATACATTATTAAAAATATTTCCATAATACAAAAAAACCTCTGAGAATTCCGCCGTAACGGTGATATTTCGCAGAACAAATCTTTATGCTTTTTTAAGCCCTTGAATATAAACATAACAATAAGAAGGTTTACCTCCTATATACCAAATCAGCACATTACCAGTAGATCTTAATAAAATAAATAATATATAATATGATCATTATGTCATTATATCTTACTAAGTAAAATTATATATAACAATAAATACATGACAACAAACTCAAGTAATATGAAGAACATCTAATTTAAATTTTTCTTTCTTTCCCCTAATCATGTCTTGAAAATAAGAAAGTGTATTAGCATTTACAAAGTATCCCTTATCCTTATTAATATAAGGGAATGTTTTTATAACACATGCTTCCACTATATATCTTGAATGTTTATCTAAAATCCTGAAAAGTATTTCTACCTTAGGGTTCGGATCGTGGTGTTCGTGAAGGCAGTGTACCGCCCATTGGGCGATTATTTCGAAAGCCGCAGTATGTTCTCAAATACGTTCGCTAATCAATCTGCCTGTGTTTCCAAAGTATACCTGTTCACAAATCCCGCGATTTAATTTGTAGAGTATTCCCATGATTTATATTCTTGGTAAGGGCTTGAAAAAGCAGAAAGATTTGTTCTGCGAAATATCGCCATTTTTCGGGAATTCTCAGAGTTTTATATTATGGAATATATTTACTAATAATAACGAAGAATTTTATGTAATACATTTTTGTATTGTATTATTAGGTTCTTACGGTACTATAGGGACCCATTCTTTATAATCGATTCCTTGTGCGTATTTTAAATCATTAACCACTCCAAATGTGTACCAAAAATAGATGTTACGTATTATCTGATCTCGCTTGGGAATAGAAAAAAAACATTTTCCTTTAAATTAACTCCAAGTCAGGTTAATTGAGATGGGATCCTTGCCACGATGTTTTGTTTGGAAATACTTTCCATTTCGAAATGACCATCGATATCAAATAACGACAACTACAGTCCGTTTCGATATCCGAGAACCACGACAACACAGACGATTCTACTCCACAAAGGGGTGATACGCTGAGATGGGCACTTTCTTAAAACCTGTTTTTCTTTTAGTACCTGTTATTTTTGCAATAGTATTTATTCTTTCCATAATTCTTTCCCGAAAAGCGCAAATAGAACCCAGCTACTAGTAAACTAAAACTATAAAAAGTAAACCACCCATCTTCCTCGCCCCTATTTGGAAGAAATCGAACGAGACCTGACGCATGCGCAAAAGCGCTGAAGGCTCTCCTAAACCATTGAAACGAACAGCACTAATTGTGTTTGTTTGTTTTGTTTTGTTTTGTTTGTTTTTTTTAAAAAAAAAACAGACAATAAATGAAAAAGAAAGCACCAGAAACTGACTATAAAAATATGAATCCTGTTAGTACATAAGTACCGACTATTATTATTAGTATTATTAGAAATTAAATTTTCATTTTTATTGTAATAATAAATTAGTTCAATAATTTTATAGACAATTATATTGACTTCAAAGGGATCCCCACACCATCCCTTTCCCTACGCTCCTTGTATTGACCGTATTTTATAGTTCTGTCAATAGTAATGCCAAAAAACACAAATTTTTCTTAAATATTATTTGCCAGTGGTTTAACATAACTTCACTAAAACTTCAATAAA
Organism: Thereuonema tuberculata; assembly: GCA_023159025.1. Taxonomy (NCBI): domain Eukaryota; kingdom Metazoa; phylum Arthropoda; class Chilopoda; order Scutigeromorpha; family Scutigeridae; genus Thereuonema; species Thereuonema tuberculata. Next base: position 63,088,729 of record JAFIDM010000002.1, read on the forward strand.
GACGGCAGTAGTATGTGTTGTAGTATTAAGGTGCTTAAGAATTTATTTATTGCAGACAAATTGGAACAATAAACGAATGATAACAATTAGCATTAAAGCAAAATAGAAAAAGAAGCAAAAGAGATTAACGTTAATATAAGTTTGGATTGTTCGTGAAAGTGGAAGAATAAATAAAAAGTTACCGGCTAGTGGGGGTAACATATTCTACAGTTTAGCCCAAATGATTTCGTTATGTAATTGCATTTCACTGAAATATCATGAAAACAAGCTAATGTTAAATATGGAAAGTTAAAACCAAAACATGTAAAGATTAAAATTGTAAGATATCGAAACGTAGTAAATATCAATAGTCTCCAAAACGATAATCTTCATTCAATCATAATATACACAATACAGCTAAAATGCCTTCTTAAATTCCCTTTTTTTATCACGATATTTCGTTTTATTCAATAGGAACCTTCTTCAGGTTTAAATTCAGGACAAGCTCTTTCTTCATCCTCCAGAATTCGTTATGATACATTTTTAAAATTATTATTACAATCCGTAATAACATGTATCATAACGAATCCTTGAGGAAGAAGAAAGAGATTTCTTGCCCTCAATGTAACCTGAAGAAGTTTTCTATTGCAGAGAACGAAATATTAAAGATGGAATTTAAAGAAGGCATTTAGTTGTATTGTGTATATCATGATAGTAAATATTTAGTTTTGGATGAAATTACGAGATTGCATATTTAAACAAGAATATACATTGTAATTTATAACATATCATAATGATATACTAGAAATTGAAAAATAATTGAAATTTCGAATTTCTAGAACTTGCTTCAAAACAATACACACATTCAAAAATGAATTGATCTGATTGTAAAAGAAGTTGTAGTTATAAAAAAATTCTAATAGGAATTATCATAGTTACTGATTTTATTATCATTAATAATATTTATTTATTAAATCAAAATTTACTTGCAAACAAACAGAAAGTACACAGCAATAATACAAAAAAATATAAGACCCAAATCATGAGTCAGGCCATTCAGCTAAACCAATACAAAGAAATACAAGAATGATCTCTGAAAGAGACTTTCTTTTCCTGGAATATTTCATTTTTGGAACATCATTACCCTCATTTAGGTGGTTTTAAATGTGATCCCGAAATAAAGAAATCTGAAATGAGAAATAAAACTTTTAGTGACAAACTAAGCTTAAATCTCGTTTAGAAATTTACAATTTGAAAACTCTAAAACCAATATTAGGCCTATATTGGGCCTAAGCGTCAGAATTCTTATTACTGTAGTTAGAAGTCGCAGATATTTCCTTTAGCTCCTATGTATTATAAGCATACAGCAAATGTTTTACACAATTATTTTTAAGTAATTAAACAAAAATTATTTCCTTTTAAATCGAAGTATTCATGCATACACAACTACTGTATAACAAATTATATTACTTGCTATTTTAAATGTTTAAAATAGAAATGTTTATATATTTGTTAAGTCTGTTTACTTAATAAAAAGCATAACAATTAAAAGAGGATAGCAATTAAACAAATATTTAAAAAAAATGTCAATTTTCACCCACAATGGATTGAATCTATATAACATCACGAGGCTCGGATCATTGGAGTCGTCTATTGAATGAAGGGGGCGGCCTCCCAAAACAATTAAATATTATCGAACCGAAACTCTTGAACATGTCCGACAAAATTCGTAATTTACAATAGAAAACAAATTGAGCAAACGCCAAAAGCATGCAGCACACGTCTGTGAACCTCTACCACAGCAACAAAAACAACTTAATAATTATGAACAAGTTAATAATTAAAAATAAATAAAAAGAAATAAATCAAATGGAGATGTTAACATTTCTGGAATTCCAAATTTTTCCGATTTTTATTTTCGCGACAATTCCACCACAAATTTCTAATATATGCTAAATTTAAAGTGAACTGTTCTGCGATCAAAAATAAACTAAAACATTAAAGAAGTTTTAAATTAACTTTTAAATTTTTGTGGCAATGTATTCTAGATACCAAACATTTCTCAAGCGTAAGATCCCCACTACTTGAACAGGAATCTTTATTATATTTGAGCTAGTAAGTTCTTTAGGATCCAAACAGGATATCATTAAATATTGTACTTTAAGATTTCTTTTATTATATAAATTTAAAGTACGTAAATTTCTTTAATAAGTAAAATGATAAACCAAGGAAACCACAAAGGAAACCATAAAGATTTCACACCCAAGCTATCACCGGCGTTATTCTGGGAAGATATGGTTTCGTTCTCTTTAGGACTCCTCAGTCAGAGAAATACCCCGATGATAGGCTGAGAAGATGTGAAAGATCTAGAATCCAACTCTCGCTCCCGAATGCGGGATTCCATCTGGTAAGTTTAAATGTTGTCTTATTTTGTATTTGACAGTTATTGTATTATGGTGTATTTTTTTGGTTGTGGTTTCTTTTATGGGTTCCCGCTTTCGGGAGCGACAGTGGAATCCTTCACCTTTCGCAACTTCTGAGCCTATCATCGGAGGGGTTATCTAGCTGATGTGATCTAAAAAGGATGAAACAGCCGTCCCTGACTCACACTGATGATGCAAAATGTTTATGGTGTCTTTTGTGCCTTCCTTGGTTATCATTTTACGCATTATTAGACACGTTAAATTCTTTTTTATTTCCTAAATATTTTACCTCGTGCTTTTCCTTTTCCTTCCCTGTAACCTCCTCGTCTGTTGATTTCAAAGTCATCTTCTCCTGTTTGTACCATATCATCTAACATTCTATTCACTTCCCCAAGAATTGTCATATCGAATTCTTTGAGCGGAAACAACGATCCAGAGACATCATGTCTTCTCTATAAATTTAAAAGCATGATTAATTATTTCTGGAATTTATTTGTTAGGGAACAAAAAAAGAAAGATTTATGAGCAGAAAATCCACAATGCTGTAGTAGATAAGTCGTAAGCTGTAAGACCATTTTGTTAAGGAAATCGAGAAGTTATATTCCAAATGATTCCTCTCGGTTGACTTAAAAGTTTTGTTGGAACAAACGAACAACGGTCTGTGTCTGTTCAGCAGCCGCCATGTTCAGAATCACGTTCAAAACGGAAGTATGCGGAGTAACTAATGCTCAATCGTTTACCATATAAGGAGTTGTCACGTGTCTTCACAGATATAATGAACGCACTATAGCGCTTAACTAGTTAAAAGTTTTATTTTAATTATTACTACTAGGTGCAACCCGTGAAATATTCACGGAAGTAAAGCAAATTCTACATTTTTGAAATACCGTCAAATTTTTCAAAAACACAAGATTGAAAAAGATATTCTAAGCTCATTTTTTAAAAGGAATAAAACATATAAACTCTGCTGGATTCTATCTATGCTAAAAAAATCAAATTATCTTTTATTTTATGTTTTGCCTTGCATGGGATTCGAACCGAGGACCTCCATCCTCGCCGTTACGAACTCTAACCACTGGACTACTGTTGGTCTTTGAAATATTTTCACTCCGACTCTCTCCACTGTGATGACAAACAAACATCCATACGTTTTTTGCCTATTAATAGTATGATTCTTTTTATTGAACAAATTTTGTTCAAATTCATATGTATGTTTTAGAACTCCAATAAAGCGAAAATTTTGTCCTACCATTTTTTTCTTTGCTGTAGTTATAGTTTGATTTTCTATATTGCCATTTTTTTAAATCCAATTGTACAAAAATACTTCTGCTTGCAAAGAAATTTGTAATTTTTGATTAGAGAAAAACTTCGTTTATCCCCAGAGTTCGGGAACGAAATCGCCATTAGGATAATAGAACCATCGAGGATAATATCCTGTGTACATTGCAACATTATGCATGTAATTGTCGGCTAATGTGTTTATTTCATTATACAGGGTGACTGATAAGCCTTCACATTCCTTCCAAGGTGTAATAGTAAAGCTTATTTGCAATTGGTATAATCATAATATCCATTGTACAAAACTCAATAGTTTTTGAGATATGTTATTTTTTTTTAGAAATATACTCCCAAATGGTATAATAGCAAAAATAAAAACAAGTATAAGTCTATTTTTTTTGTTAGATTTCCGTTTACTCGTTAGTTTACAAAGTATTGCAGTTAATGTAGCAAACAGTATGTTAAAATAGGAATGTAAATAGGAGGTTACAAACCTCAAAATGATAAAAATACAAGATCTAAAACCTACACTCGTGGTAAAAACCTTCAACCCAATGGTATATTCAAGTGGATTTATTTCGGAAATATGATAATACAACAAACGTAGAAAAGACTAAGAACTTCTCTGTTTTAGGTGTAAGGTTTAAAGGTTTATGAAATACCTTCACTATTTCTTAACTTTTGTTTGTTTCTCTTATTGTATTACTTGGGAGTACGGCTCTAAAAAAACCATAAGCATTAATATATTTTGCAAAATGTATATTATGGCTAAATCAATTGCAAATGAGCTCTATTATCACGCTGTGAAAGGAATATGTTCGCTTACCAGTCACCTTGTTTAATTTACAAACAAATTTAATAAAACTTTAATTATTATTTAGAATTTCATGACAATGACAATTCATTTTTTAAGGAATCTAAAATTCTTCTGATTTATTCATGTTTTTTCTTAAGTTATTTCTGTTCCATTTTTTTTAACCTTGTGTAATCATTTCTTTAAGAACTCCCATGTTACTGACATTTGTTCAGTTTTAATGTTTTCCGTTGATACCATTTTTCTAACAGAATATAATTTTTAAATACAATTTTTTTTAAAAAAAATGTAATTGTACTGAAATTAGCAAACGACAAATTTTAATTTTAATTTTCTTAAGAGAAGAAAAGCATACAAATTAAAATTAAAAATTATAACACCTGATATTGCGCATTAAAATTGTTTTTATTTTCAGCAGTTTTCTTGCTCAGATGGAAAAAACAGAAAACAATTGACGAATAAAATCGAAAACCCATTTACTGTCTTTTGATATAAGGATTTCACCAAAGACAAAGAAATTCAATGTGAACTACGGAAAAGAAGCAATTGACTTAGATTTTGAAAAGCTCTTGCAGCTTTGTAGTCGCAGCCCTAATACACAATAGAATAAATTTTTAAATTGAAACGATTGTCTGAAGATTGTTCGTGTAAATAGCGAAATAATATAAAATGAATGAAACATCCATTATTTCGGCAATTGTGAAATTTCACCTGTGAATTTTGGTTTGGTTTTATTTTTTTGGAAGAAGCCAATTTGTTAATACGTCCTAGGAATAAAAGTGATGGAAAACTATGGTTTTTTGTTGTTTTTTTTGCTAGTTTTTTAAGAAAATTGGATTTCAAAGTTCCACGAAAGCACACGTATAAAATAGTGAAAATAAGTGTCGTATTTCCCATGTTTTATATGTATCTTATTTTGGCGATCTACAAGCATTTGGAAAACCTCGGATCTTTCCGAAACGGAAAATATTTTTTAATGGCGTTTTTCAGAACGAAACATCCTGGAAACTATCCTACGTCACTAAACCTAACATACTGTTAACTGCACGGAAAATGTTTACTTTTTTTATGCTTTATTTACAAACGAAAAATCATTTCCGCCAGTGTTTTTTTTTGCATGCTTGATAACGGAGTCTCTTGCTTTAAAAATGTGCACAACCAGCGCCCGCGAAAATGTTCCATCTCAAATTTTCTTAAAAACTAACAAAAAAAGCCGGGGTTTTCCATCAATTTTATTCCTAGTACGTATTTATGCTTTCATCAAAAAAAAAAAGCAAATTAGCCACAAAACTAGCCACACGTGAGATTTCATTCACAACCAGCATTATTTCTGTAATATTGATATTCTGTTTGACATTATATATTGATACTAGCTGTACCCGGCATGCGTTGCAATGCCACTCAAAGAAAGAAATGGCTCGGTGAGAAGGGGCCGTAAATATAAGGTCCCGGTGTCGATCGGGGGTGGGACACTTAGGCCCTTGTGTCGCCATCCCCCACCCAAGTGTGGTGAACCTCTCCCCCATAGGAGAGGTTTTTCCCTTTTTCCAATTGACTTAGGGTGCCCGAGAAGGGGCCCTAAATGTAAAGTGCCGGTGACGGTCGGGGGTGGGACACTTATGCCCTTTTGTCGCCATCCCCCCACCCAAGTGTGGTGTCCCTGCCCCCCATAGGAAAGCGAATGTTTCCTTATTTGCAATTAACTTGGGGGGCCCGAGAAGGGGCCCTAAATATAAGGTCCTGGTGTCGGTCGAGGTGGGACACTTCAGCCTTTGTGTTGGCTTCCTCCCATCCAAGTGTGGTGTCCCTGCCCCAAATAGGAGAGCGAATTTTTCCCTTTTTTGCAATTGACTTGGGGGGTCCAAGAAGGGGCCCTAAATATAAGGTCCCGGTGTCGATCGGGGGTGGGACAGTTAGGCCCTTATGTCGCCATCCCCCCACCCAAGTGGGGTGTCCCTGCCCTCCATAGGAGAGCGAATTTTTCACTTTACACAATATTTGTATAGTTCTCATTTTCACCACCAAGTGGATATTGGGTTTTTCAGGGGTTTTACCCCTTTTCAACCCCTTGGGGGGGTGGGTCCGGGTTCTAAGGTAACCTATCATTTTCGCAGGGTCCTAAAGAGTAATTCTGCAAAGTTTGGTCCAGATAGGTCAAAGGGCCTAGGAGTCTATAAAGGACAAAGAAAGAAACAAAGATACATTCATTTTTATATATATAGATTATATCAAGGTGAATAATGCTTTAACGTGTGTGTATTAATTTTTTTCAACAGGTTTTACACTTAACACACATAATAAAAATAAAAAATATATTTACAATTAAAAAGAGTTCATACTAGTTTCGTCCTGCTAGCAGGGCATCATCAGTGTGAGAGAATGTTCTGCCTTCCCGGCCTTTTTTATAGAAATCATGGGAAGCATTTAGCCAATCCTGCGCACTGACCAATCAGAGCTTGGTGTGTACCACCAATTGTCGTGGGTATGCAAAAATAGAGTTGCGCTCTTGCGCTCCTAGCGGCGATCGATGTGAAGCTTGTATGATGATCGAGTTGTAAAACGCACATGGTGATGTAAACAAGTTCTGATTCCCTAGTGTCATTTACTAAAATTACACTGGCATTTTTTTTTTTTTTTTTTTGTGGTGAGGTTGTTTGTTAGAAATGTAACAAGTCTTTAGGCTTTTTTTTTAAATCCATACTGATAAATAGTTCTCACCGATACACAGTCATTGATGCATTGTTGAGATGTGGCAATGAAAACGGACTCCTTGCACTTCCTTGCAAAATCTACAGATTCTTTGGTTACTATTTTTGTATTATTGATGTCAAATTTATGTCCCGTTCTTTGTTGATGCTGCACAATATTGTATGCTAAGTTTTTGTTTTTCAGGGCTCTTACGTGCTCATCCAGGCGTGTTCCCAGCTCCCTAGAGGTCTCCCCCAGATAAACTAAACCGCAATCCGCACAGGGTATGGAGTACACTACTCCTTTGGTTTTTTCTTTTTCTTCTTTGTTTCCTTCTTTCCTCGGCTTCTTGATGATATCCTTCGTTGTGCTATGACATGCCGCCGTGATTATAATATTGTGTTCCCTTAACAACTTGTTGATTTTAGGAAACAACTTGGGATGGAAATCTATAGATACGAATTGCTTCCTTTCATTATTACGTTGAGTATCATTATTATATATTTGGTCATTGTGTTTTTTATACGCTTATAGATGAATGCTGTGGGATAATCATTGTTTCTTAAAATACTATAAATTTTTTGAATGTCCTCATTATATAAGTCCGCCGAACTGGATAGATTGAATGCCCTTCTGGTTGCCATTCCAAAAATGTTTATCTTAAAATTAAAAGGTACAAATGAGTTATAATTCAATGTTAAATCTGAACTTGTTTTTTTCCTATACACCTGGGTCTGAAATTTCTTGCCTATATTAGTTATTCTGACGTCCAGAAATGCTATGGTTCTGTCCTGTTCATGTTCGATCTCGAACTTAATTGCTTCATGCACATTTTGAAAGGTGTCGTGAATCTTTCTAATGTTTTCCTCCTTAGTATATAGAATCAGATCATCAACGTATCTGCAATAGAATCCTATATTTAATCTATCCTGATCGAAAATCATGAAGGCGGCATCTTCAATGAAAATCATTGCCCATTCAGCCAATAATGCTGAGGCCGAGAGCCCCATGAAAAGCCCCTGGGTCTGCTGATAATAGGTCCCATTATATTCAAATATCTGTAACTGAAACAATGTATTAACCATAGTTATTAGTTCGTTGAATTGGTGCTGGAAACAATATTGCTGCAAAGATTTTGATTCAATGTGCGCCAAGGCCTGCTTTATAAGACCAGGTGTGATAGAGGTGAATAACGCCTTCACATCTAATGAAAACAAGCTGGCATCCTCCATCGTTGGCATGTCTTTTATCTTTCTTACGAAACTTAAACTATTCTTAACACTATAGTGTGATGAGACCTGTAATCGCTTCATAATTGAAAATATATAGTCTGAAATAATTTTTATGGCAGAATTAGTACATACTATAATGGGTCTTATCGGATAGAGGTTTTCTTCGTCCTTATTTTTATGAATCTTAGGCAGAGCACGCAACTTAGGGATGCTGAGATCATCGTCTTTCATTTTTTTAGCCATTTCCTCAGTGATTAGTTCCTCCTTACATAAGCTCCTAACTTTTAATCTAATATAATTGATGACCTTTTTTCTATTTTTAGTAAATAACTTAATGTCATCCTGTTGGTTGAGAATTTGGTGGTCATATATTCATACGTAGTCACATCCAAGATGACCGGGTTGTTCCCTTTATCCGAGTCCACAATAACAATGCTAGGATCACTTTTTATTTCCTTGAGTCCTTGTAGCTCTAATGGATTCACCATGACTTTAGTGGGATTGTGACAGAACTGCCGTACGGTGTTTCCTATTCTTATCCTGCATAATCTTGCTGCTTCCTTGTCATTCAAATTATGAAGAGCCGTTTCTATGGGGGCTAAGATCTTATCCAACCTGGGTTTAATGGGCCAATTGAAGTTGAGTCCTTTGCCTACGGCTTGCAGCTGATAGGGCTTGAATGATTTATTACTAAGATTGGTTACTCTGTTGGTGTAGTAGTCCTTAATGGGCCATCTTTGCCCATTATATCAAGGTGTTTGTTAATATACAAAATAAGATTCTAAGAACCGTGTAAGGATTGACTAAAATTAGTCAATGAAAAACTTAAGAGCTTTCCAACAAATAACTGTAGCTAATATATATATATATAAATACAAAATTAAAAAAAAAACAAATTAAGATCGATTTCGCAAGGGATACCGCCCAACTTCTTCTGGTGAAAAAACACAATAAAACGACCAGTCTTTTAGGTAGCAGAACGGAATATGGCCAATGAATTCCAACTACTTCTAAAGTAGGAAGGAAGATCATTGCTTGGTTATTTGTGGAATGAGTTCATATTATCTACTGAGAATATTAAGTGTCAAAGATGTATTCGAAGTAACCAGTCTTCGGTTGAAAATAAAAGTTAACTGTAGAAGTGTTTGGAACTTATTGACATCTTCCAAATTCACTAGCCAGAAGCCAAGCTGTTACTTATAAAGACTGGACGTTTTATTGTGTTTCTTATCAAAAGAAGCTAGGTAGTGTTCCTTGTGAAACCGATCGCGAGTTTTTAATTTTTAATCTTATATTTAGATAAGTGTATTGCTTATAGTTGTTTTTGAAATATTTAATACATGTTATTATTTATGTTCTTAATATAAGAGTTTGTTGGGTAGTGAAAGAGGTTAATAATAATGCTAAAAACATTTCTTAGATTAATTGAATCCACTTACTAGTTGCGCTACTAATGGAATAGTCAAAAAGTAGATAAAAAGAAATAGTACTTTAAAAATTTGCAAGTTGTTCATATTTATTCTTCAGATAAGTTTTAAATGAGATGTGAAGTCAGACCTTCAACAAAAAAAGCACTATGAAAGATTATTGCGTTTTTTACATTCCTTGTTTTGAAACCGAATTTTGAAATTTCAGTACTATTATTACATTACTTCCCAGAAGAAATTTTTTCGTTCTTAGAATTACAGGATTTACAGAATCCTGTTTGGTGTAAAAGGATATCTTAACTGTTTATTTATTATAATAGGTTAACATCTATTCAATTAATAAAAATCTAAAATTGAAGGAAAAGCAGTAAATATTTTTTTGATAATCAGGTTTTGTAAATTGTGTATATTTCTGGATTTGCGAGAAATTTAGCTAAATCATTATTGAAGATGGACATTGAAATAAAAATAGTTTGCATGGCTGATACATTTGGTGAACTAAGAAAATACGCTGTTTTTGACTTATTAATGGAAGGACTCAGATTAAAACAATTGGATCATTCCATGCCAAATCATACAGCCAAAACTTGATTTTAAACCCAAGGTACTCAGATTGTAATGAAAACTTGTATACATTATGTGACTATAAAAATAAGAAAAAATGCTAAGTTTCACTCAATTGTTACAAGTAGTTTCTGAGTTATAACCGTTTGAAGTTTTAGATGGTTTTAATTTCCGAGGATGGTTCGGATCGGAAACAAGCTTGTATGTATTTACTTTTTTTGTTACCAAATTTATATTTATGAAGGTAGAGGTTTCAAACTTGACTCATTTGTTATAGATTGTACATAGAATCAGATGACACTATGAGCATTAAAACTATAACTTTCCATCATAGTTAAAAAAATTCTGAAATGTAAGAAAAAAATATTTTACGGAATTGTGTACCTCACTTAGAAAAAACATTGTAGCAAAAATCTCTCTCCAGATAGCCCTACACAACCATATATCACTGAAAAGAGGATAAAATTGTCTTTCAAAAGGTGAAAAAAAATTGGTGGGGTTTTGAGTTATAAAGTTTTATTACCATATAAATTAATAAATTATTTTTAGCGCTACAAAATTTTATGCCTCACAATGTTTTTTTTTTTTTATTTTTATTATATATATCAATCCCATTAGATATGCTTATATAAGCTGCGTACCTGTGTTATGTGACTAAGAGTTTACTATATTATTAAAAAATTAAATCTAATAGTTATCGTTTTTTAATATAATTTTTCCATCCACCATGTCAGAGATTAATTTGTGTTTTATTTCTTTAAATGTAATATTGTCTTATTATTCTATGTTTAATTGTTTGAAAATTTTGTATTTGACATAATTATTTAATCTATATCCAAAGTTATTACTTATTTTATCTATTTTAAAGATTTTATTCCAATCATGTCTGAACATGAACCCCCTCACATCTCCAACAGCCTATTCTACTGTCAGTGTTTAGCTAGCTCTGCTCAGTGAACATCAATTAATTGCTGTGCTTTTTTTTAAGAGTTAAATTTGCTTATTAGTTTCCTGTGTTTTAAAATCACTTTGAAGCCACTATTATCTACGTGAAGTGATTTACGTACATTGTAAAGTGATTTAAGTTAAGTGTTTGGTTTTTTTTTAGCCTTGTGTTTTAAATTATGGAAGAAATGGCTATAGACTAGTGACTATAGACATAGTTTGATATGTACTGTTAACATTTTATTAAACTCTTGCTGTAAAAACACTACATTAACAAAAAAGAAGGATGTTTTTGTAATATTTGAGAAAATGTCCAAACAAGAAATAGATCTTTTGATGTGGCGCACAAGTAATCAGTATACGTGAGAAAGACACTATTTGTTCTCATCACTTGTGTTATTTTTTAAAATATTATGAAAAGAACCAAAAAACTTGTTGTGATCCATTTAAGAATCACTCTGTCCCCTTATCAAAGAAAAAAGACTTGACGGTAATAACTTTAGAAAAACCGAAAGAGGTTAAGGTAAGTAGAAACATTACTTTAATGCCAGGAAAGATACTGTGCAGTAGCTGTCGAAAATCAGTATTAAAAGCAAAACCTGACCCACAACCAGATAATGAAGAAATGGTTTTAAGTCATGAAAGTGATGATGAAATTGAAGATGAATTAAAAACGGCAAAAAGAGTTTTTGAAAAAGATAAACTGAACGAGACACTTTTAGGATTAGATGTAACTCCATTGAAACTGAAATCATTGTCCGCTTGCTCAAAGGTAAAATATGCAAAAAAAAAGTTTGAACAGGCTAAAACCCAAGTTTAAAAAAAGCTATCATATGTCTTTTATAGGACTCTCATGGTGAATCCCCAAGTGAAGCTGAAGGTACAAAAAAAAGAAAATTATTTAAAGAAACAATCTGCTGATCTTGATTATTTAGTTAATGTTATGAAAGAAAAGTTAAAGACAGACTTGAGTAGGCGTGAAAAATTACAGGTTTTAACAATCGCTCCAAAGTCTTGGTCTCGCCGGAAAGTAGCGGAGGAATTTAATGTATCAGAATATTTGGTGGAAAAAGGTAGAGCTCTCGTCGAATGAAAAACGAAGTGCAGTCTTATCACTGGAGCCACTTAAGCTGTTCAATACATCCAGTAGTGATTTATTCAAAAAATGAATATAACACAGCAAAAAAAACATCACTGTGTTTCATTTCAGATGATTTAAAACATGATCTAGCGTTTGCTTATTCAGTAAAGAAAAAACTATGGAGTTTGTTAAGTTAAACTTTCCTCAAGTAGAAAAGGCTGAATACTTTACTGATGGCTTCAGTACGCAGTATAAAAATTTTAAAACTGTGATGAACTTGTGTTGCCATAAAAAGCAGTTGGTCATGTCATGCAACTAGTCACAGCAAAACTGTGTGTGATGGCATTGGGGGGCACAGTTAAAAGGACCGTAACGAAGAAAAACCTTCAAACCACTAAAGAAAGTGATAACATAGTAAATGCAGAACACATGTACAATTTTTGTAAAAACCTGTTTTCAAAAAAAAGTTTCTTCTTTTTAAGTGAACAATATATTGAGATCAATAGGAAAGCTCTTGAAAGTCGCTATGAATCTGGCCAAACCATTACAGGAACAAGAAGCTTTCACTTCTTTAAACCTGCTACAAATGAAAAAAATCACAGCAAAAAAGAGTTAGTTCAGACATTGATATTTGTTTGAGGCAAAACATTTTAAAAAATATACGACCAACTGTAGATCCAAATCTCCACTCTTTTGTGGCCTGTGTGTATGAGAGCCACTGGTGGATTGGAAGGGTTCAACATTTTAATGAGGAATATGGTGACTATAATGTACAATTTATGCATCCCCATGGACCAGCTCAAAATTTCTTTTGGCCTCAAAAAGAAGACCAGTGTTCCACCAGCTCATCTACTGTGCATCGAACCCTCCAGAAATAGCCTCACAATTGGGCAGGTTATATACGATTGATTCCAAGTCGAGGAAGGAAATAATCAAGAATTGGAACAACTTCAAAACTTCATTTGAGAAAGACTTTCAATAACTTACACTACTAAGAGACAAATTTGTAGGGTAAAAATTGGATACTTTGTTAACCTGTAGGGTAAGTGAAAATAACTTAAAAAAGCCCTATGGTTACCTTATGTACAATATGTACTCGCTAATCTAGACCCAACTGCAGACAGAGTTTCAAAAAAATTGTTAAATAATTTTGTAAATTCCTAATTTTGTAAAACTCTTTATTGAAACTATGCTCCTTAATGTATTTTTCTTTTCAAAAGTAAAAATTTAAATTCCAACCGTCTCAAACTTGTTTTACAGCTGATTTTATTTAATCCAGACTTTCGGTGACTGGGAAAAATCTAGTCCTACTAACCATAGTCTGGCATGACCATAGGCTTATTTATGTTCACTTTTACCCCTATATTGTTCCATTTATAGGCTAAGTAGACTTTTTAGAATCTTCTACTTTTTACTGTAAGGCCATAAAACCATATTTTACTCCCAGCATTGGTGAGTGTAACAATTCCTAGCGTAACTTTATTATTTGCTACTTTACATTGCTATAAAACTCTTAAAACTCAAAACCCCAACAATCTTATTTCACCATTTGAAATATAATTTTATACTCTTTCCAATGATATATGGTTGTGTTAGGTATCTGGAGAGAGATTTTAGCTCTAAGTTCTTTTCTTTACGCATGTCACAGTTTCTAAAAAATATATTTTTTTATTTTTAGTACATGTTTTCACTATGATGGAACATTAATTTCAATGTTGATAGTGTCATCACATTCTGTATGAAATTAAAAACAAATGAATGAAATTTCAAACCTGTAGCTTTATAAACATTGATTTTATTCAGGAAAACGCAAATACGTAGAAGCTCGTTCGGTGCCCAAATTAGCCTCGGAAGTTCAAATCAACTAAAACTTTAAAAGGCTATAACTCTGAAACTAATTTTTAGAATTGGATAAAATTTTGTCTTTTTTCTTAGCTTAGTGTATACATTGAACATATAAATTTCCAAAAAAATCTGTGGCAGGTGGGTGTCAGCCCTGGATGACTTGGTATGGAATGGCCCAATTGTGTTACTGTCTTACTTACGTTACTGTTAACTTTTTTTAGAAATCCAAGTTTCTGTGCGATGATGAGTTTTTCCAAATTCTCAATTTACATTCTCCAAATGGATGAATTGGTTTATTCGTAGATCTTAGGGGTTGCAAGAAGATTATTAATATCGAGTAAATGATCAATCAATTTTTTTGCCCCCATTCTCGATTATCCCTTTTATTAATATGAGTATCTCTACAATATTCTTGTGGATATTAATTTAAGAATACTTTCTTATTTACAAGACTATAAACTTTTTTGAGTGCTTAGATTATTCATTATTTTGTTTAACAGTTTAAGAATTAAAATCAACTGATGTTAATTAGCTTATCCTTTTTTTTGTAGGTATTGGCACTTTCTTGTCTTTTAATGATACGAAAAACTCATGATGATAAATTATGATGCATTCGTTTTTGCTCTTTTTCCTTTGCGTATTGTTTTATTAAAATAATTTATGGTTTTCAATAAAGCAGAAAAATATTCATTGCTATCCAGAATTATTTCTTTTAAAAGTTTTCACTCTTCCTTACTTTCGAAACTCATTAGTAAAAACTAGGAAAAGAAATAAACAAGATTTAGATTTTAATGATTTTGGATTAATAAAAATCAACACTACAATGGGTATGAAATTCATTGAAGGAACATCGGGAATGAATTTCTACACTCGTCACAAAAAGGATGTTCTTAATCTTAACAGGATTGTGTCAGGAGCTTCCTCAAAGATCACCTGATTTCCACTCGGCAAGCGGATCAGCTTAATGACGACCTTTAAGAATTCCCTGTCTTCGTATCCTTCCTAAGGTGCACAAAACAAAGGAAGAAGATGGTTTGTACCCAGTGCGACCCATTGTTGTACGAACTCTGCTATATAGGTACTGTCTGACATCATATTTCATAAATTACAAAAACTCGGAATTGTATTTCGTTTTACTGTTGCTAACAGCGCTGAATTCGCTAAAGAAGCTAAAGAAACTAAGAGCCCTGACTTTTATCCCTGAATGTTTTCTCGTTTCGTTTTAACAAAAACATGAATTTCTTACAAATTGTCCATTTTCCCCCTTCCATATTTCCTTATATAAAAATCCCAACGAAAAAGTTTGTAAGACCTTTTTTTGTAGACAATTTTATGTAGATTAATTTAGTATATGGACATTTTTTTGCTAGAGGCCGCAGGTTTCGAGTTATTCACGAAAAAGTGAAAAAAGGGACCTTTAAACCCCCACCAACCTCTTAGCTGCACCCCCACCCATCAGTACTTTTAGTATGTTGTTCAGGACACCTTCCCCTACAACTGTGCCAAAATTGGCTTTTACACGAATTATTTTCCCCTATTCGGTCGTTTTTGGTCTTCGTTGCCTGGACTATTGAATTCATGTCTTGTCCCATTTGTTTTTCTATGATACTAGGCCATCCCCCTGTCTCCCCCTGGTAAGTATGAGATAATCCAAGATGAATCGATTCCAAGCGGTTATGGCAAAAAAATGAAATTTAAATTTTAATCTTCTTCTTCTTCACGTGCCATCTCCATCCAGGAGGTCGGCGACCATGGTTTCCATGGTTTACTATAGGGAAGTTTCCGTGGTAAGGCCCCAATCTTTTCCACGCTTGCAATAGCCATCTTACTAGGCTCGGTCTGCCAGCCATTGACCATTAATTGGTTCATCTACCAATTTTAATCTAGTAGGCTAAAATTAATGTGTTATTTTCTTTTTTCTCTGGCTCTTTTCTCATTGCGCCACACTCTCACAAAGGGAGTAATAAGAAACAAAAATTTGAATGTAGTCCCCGTGGCCTAATGGATAAGACGTCTGACTTCGAATCAAAAGGTTGCAGATTCGATTCCCGTCGCGAACGTTTATTTCTATTTTTCACAGGAAATTAACAATTCTGCCGGACAGACAGACAGAGAAATGAAAGATTTTAGTAATATAGATATGATTTTATTAAATGATATTAATATGAAGATGTGAATTTTTTTTCTTCGAAAGCAGAATTTTCAAGCTGTTCTATAAAAGAAACATATGTCTGTCTACCTCTCTATTCTCCTTTTCTGTATGCAAGACTTTGCGTTACAACCAAATATATTTTCAAATTAAAATGTGTTTTAATATCATGATTTATGGAATGCTTCCATTGCAGTATAATATTACTTCTAGCATAAGCGTAAAATAACTTTAATTTTAAGTGAAATTGTAAAAAAAATCATGAAGGTAAAATAATTTATCAAGCATTAAGAACGCAATTTTTCTTTTAATATGTTTAATACTTTATCTTAATTCTTTTTCCATGTTATTCTCTTTCAGTTTGGCTTTATTCTCCTTCCCTTTCCTTGGTTGAAATACAGATATACGGAGCATCAAGGATTATATTTGCTTTTATTTTTCATCCTTTTAAAAAATCTTCGGTTTCACCGTATTTATACTAAAAGTTATCTTTGTAGTATCATCACACAATAGCTCGCAATTCAGTCATTCATGAGACAGTCCATTTATATATAACTTTAGATATATCGATTCCATTGCATCGATTAGAAACTCTTTTGCTATCAATTTTCTCCATCATTCCAAGTTGTTTGCATTCACCATCTTTTCATTTCTTCTTCCCCTTTCACCAACAATCCAAACTTATATTCACGTGAATCTCCCTTCTTTTTCTATTGAGCACTCGTGCTAATTGTAATCATTCGGTTGTTGTTCCAATCTTTCTGCAATAAATAAATTCCTAAGCGCCATAGTACTACAACACATACTACAGATGTGCTTATTGAAGTTCTTTAGCTTTAGTGAAATTATGTTAAACCCATTCTTTAACATAACTTCACTAAATGGAATGTAACACTTCGTAAAACATCAAATCTGTTTTAAGACTCTTAAAATATAAAAGAATAGAAAGTAATACAATCTTGTATTCGTCGCTGAATTACAACTTTAGACTCCACATGGAAAATGTTTTTGCGGAAATAGTCATGCTGGAAAGTAAAAGATAGCAGATACCATTGTAATTTATTGTTGTTTTTTTTTACAAAATACCCGAGCTCGTAGCTTGATCGGCTTTCTTTAGGCCACAACTAGGGGCGAGATATGATGCCTTTAACCGACGAATCGTTTACCAGGGTACGCCAAGGGAGGCGTATCCGCATTAATTGATACCCACTGGAACGTACAGAAGGAGAAACAGAAGAAGAAAGAAACATCCACGCCACGACCGGGATTCGAACCCGGGTACCGGCACACTGGCCACAACGGCACACCGTCGTCTAGACCGCTCGGCCACGCCGGCACATCCATTGTAATTTGTTGTAGAAGTAAAATGCCTTCATTGGTTTATCATCCGAAACACATAATGTACTTTTTTACAACTCTTAAGGCTTACAAGCATTCATCAACAGCAAACAACGAAATAGTTGGATCCTTACGAGTTTCGATAACAACTTGCAGCTTCCAGTTTGAAAATTTACCGTATTTAGTAAAAAAAAATCAGACGGTAAATATCAGAAAAGTCCGATATGAAAGAACATGCCATATTAGTTAAACTGACATCAACTAAGAGGTTTTGCATTTGATAACGATAAAAATATGAAGCTTTAATTACAACTTACAAGACCTTTTAATAATTAAAAACTCCGAATACTAGCTGACATCGATCGAGTAAAATCTAAAAAGTAATTGGCTCAGAAAATTCCAGTTCCTAAAATCATGAATCCGAACCATCAGTTCGCATGAAGCAAACCAAATGGAAATGGTTGTACTGGAATGAAGAAAGATAATACGAATGTCAGTGCAGAAATTATCATGATAGGAAATTGCTAAAAGAAAACGAGCAAATCAGTTCCATATTTTCTGTATCATTTACTGCTGAGAAGGATATGAAGTTACTCTTCATGATTATGGGGATTTTCTGAAGTTTCCAATGGATAATTTTTATGGTATCAGGTATATGATTATTTTCAATTGCCATGACTTCACTGTCTAAATATTTCTGCTTTGAATAGATAAAATCTAACTATTAATCTAGTGTTCACAACAGAGTAACTACAAATTAACGCATCATTTAAATTGTGAATTAATATACTGTGAATTGTGAATTAATATCACAATTTGAATAAGTGTCTTTTGGTCGGGCAGGGAATGGTTAAGGTTTTGACGCTACAGAAACCAAGTCGCCTCTAGAGACCTTCCTGATTGTGCACTATATAAGAGCTATAAGAGATCTTTCCCTGAACTTTATGCCAGCATTGATGACTGATAAGAAGACTTACTTTTCTAATTTCTGATTATAAACCTTTAAAGCAAAACTTTCAGGATATTTCATCTGGTCGTGGTAAATCACAATGAGGTCATTGCTTACGCAATTCCAGAATACTATGAGAACTACTTGTCACATTAACTTATGTTTTGTGAAAAGCAGACGCTGTGATGCCACTATTTAGTTAACAAAGAGAACGAACTATTTGAACCAAGACGATCAACTAAAATTGACAATACGAATTTCGTACGTGAAATTTAAACCTCATAGGGCGCATGCGTCGGCAGGAGCAGACATGCAGGTTTTCGCTCTTGAAGCTACCATTGAGATTTCTACTAATTCTTTTTATATTTATTGCTCTCCTCTACATATTGATTGACTACCTACAAAGAAAATGAGTGAGTATACTAAATTTAATATAAAGTGTGTGGTTTGTAACAAAATATTGAAAACGGGTGAAATGAGATGTTTTACATGTGGTGCGGAACAGCATATAAAATGTGCATCTGAATTGGAACTGGCAGATTATGATACTCCAACTAAGAAGAAAACTTGGAAATGTAAAAACTGCAAAAGGATAACAACAAGAGGAAAAAAACTAGCTAATTTTGGAAATTCAGAAAACGATTTAGATGAAGAAACTGAAAAGAAAAGCAAAATTAATGAGACACCTAAACACCCTGATGTCAATATGAACCCTCCCAATGACAATTTAGACAGTAACCAAATGATACTCCGAGAACTATCTGAAATAAAGAAATCAATTGATTTCATGAGCACTAAATATGATGAAATAATAGAAAGAATTCAAACATATCATAATGAAAATAAAGAAATTCTTGAAAAAATGAAAATACTTGAAAATGAAAATACTCTTCAAAATAAAAAAATTTTTGATTTAGAAGAACACATACAAAACCTGGAATTACAACAAAGAAAATTTAATATTGAAGTAATAGGAGTAGAAGAACAGGAAAATGAACAATTAAGTGATGTTATAAATGCAATTGCTCGAAAACTCAATATACCCGACCCCCTTCAACAAATTGACATTGTCCATAGATACGGAAGAATTAACAAAAGTAAAGGAAGACCAATTATCATCAAATTTGTCAATAGAAGAGATAGAGACAATTGGCTACTGAAATATAAACAAAATAAAAATTTAATGAATAATGATATATTAAACAGTAACAACAATGAAAGAATATATATTAATGAGAATCTAACACAAAAAATGAAAACTCTACTATGGAAAGCTAAGAAAGAAGCAAAAGATAAAAATTACAAATTTGCCTGGATAAAAAATTCTAAAATTTTTATCAGAAAGAATGAAAATTCAAAAATAATAAATATTAAAAGTGATACTGATCTAATTAATTTGTAAAAAAAAATGACAGATTATATAAACAATCAAATTGAGTTAGGTAATTTAAATGTAATAGACAATTTCAACAAATGGAATCCTAAACAAGATTGTAAAAATATTTTCTATCTAAATATAAGAAGTTTAAGGTCAAACTTCTTGTATTTGATTGCAAATATTAATTCTAAAATGCTAAATATAGATATTATTATCTTAGTAGAAGTTAATATCAAAGATGAAGAATCTCAATTATATAATATTCAAGGATATAGCATGATTTGTAATCTGAGAAAAAATATAAGAGGAGGTGGCATTATAATATATTTTAAAAATATCTATAATGTAACTATGAAACAAGATGATACTGTTACCTACGAAAATATTATTTGTCAAATAAATAAAATCTCAACAAATAATTTTATAATTTATACGATATATAAACCCCCACACACTAACAAAAACTTATTTAATAAAGAATTAAAAAAAAAATTAAAAAATATCAAGATTGATGAAGGATCTGATATAATTTTAATTGGGGATACGAATATCGACATAATAAAAAGTAACCTTAATAAAACTACAAGTAAGTACCTCCAAATTATGTACAATTTAGGTTTCAAAAATTTTTGCTATAAAACCACAAGAAATGTCAATACAACTGTATCTCTATCTAAAACTTGTATTGACCATTGTTTCCTATACTCAAAAAAGCTAAAAATGATCTCTAACATTATTGAATGTGACATTTCCGATCATTATGGCTTAATACTTGAGATTGAAAATAATAATCAAAATTTAGATTTAAGAAAAAATTTAATACAAAGATATTACAAGATTAATGATGATTACTTATACAGTAAAGTTATTTTATTAACTTCTAACATTGAAAAAAATAAATATACAAACCCTAATATAATTATTAATAAATTTCAAAAAATAATAAAAAAAGCTAGAAAGCTTTATAAAATAAATGAGGATAGTAACCAAAACAATTTACAGACAGATTCAAAACAAAATAAAATAGTATTTAAAAATCCGTGGATGACTCATGAAATCATGAGACAAATTGAAGAAAAAAACAGATTATTTAAAAAATATAAAAATAATAAAACAAATAAAAATATTGAAAAAAGTTACAAGAAAAAAAGAAACTGGATCAAAAACTTTATTAAAAGACAAAAAAGACTTTATTTCAAAAACTTAATTGAAAAGGAAAAAAAATCCAAATATAAAAATTTGGAATATTTTGAAAAAACAAGTTACTAATAATAATAAAAATTCAAATAATGAAATAATTAAGATGTTAGAAAATTATGATGTAGAAATAATCTTTAAGGATTTTAAAAAATTTTTTACACAAACACAGGAAATCAACAAAAATAGCAATAAAAAAGAGATGCTAAAATATGAAAATCCTTCGTTAAAAGATTCTATTATCTTCTTGCCACCAAATACAAATGATATTTTAAGTATAATAACTAAACAAAATATAAATCATTCAGTTGGTATTGATTATATAAATATAACTGATATAAAAAAACATAAAGAAATTTTCGCAGATTTTATAGTTGAATTATCCAAGAAAATTTTGAATACCAATACTTATCCAAATTTATGGAAAATTGCTTATGTTTCACCTATTTTCAAAGGAGGAAATGCTGAACGTTTTGAAAATTACAGACCAATTTCTTTGCTTTCAAATATCTCAAAAATCTTAGAAACATATATTACAAATACCCTTTATAATTTTATACAAAAAAATCATCTTATTAGTGAAAATCAATATGCCTATCAAAACAAGAAGAGTACAACGCAACTTTTAATAAATTTAAATGAAAATATTGCAGATAATTTAAATAAAGGAAATATTATTTACATTGCTTTTATTGATTTTAAAAAAGCTTTCGATTCTGTTGATCATGATTTGTTACTTGATAAACTTTATTTAATGGGTATAAGAGGCGATACTTATGAATTGATTAAAAGTTACTTAAAAAAAAGAAAATTTCGAATTAAAATAAAAAATTATAAAAGCAACTTATTCAATATAAAGTGTGGTGTTCCTCAGGGATCAAATTTGGGTCCTTTGCTCTTCAATATCTTCATAAATTCAATTAACAATTGCATCCAATATTCAAAGATATATATCTATGCAGATGATGTACTCTTGATGACTTAGGATAGGAATCAGGAAGATGCTTTTAATTTTTTGCAAAATGATATAAATAATATTCAAAAATGGACAAGGAATAATAAAATGACAATAAATAAAGATAAAACAAAAATTATTGTGATTAAGAATAAAAATAAAAAGTTAAATTATAACTTAGATCTACAACTACATGATGAAAATTGCATAAATTCTAAAAAACTAAATAATTTAATTAAATCATGTAATTGTACTACAATTGAAAGTGTTCATAAACAAAAATATCTTGGTATTTATATAGATGACAAATTTTCTTGGAACTTCCACTATAATTATATCTTAAAAAGACTGAATACTTTATTATATTTTTTCTATCACATTAAAAATATGTTTCCTTTTAAACAGAAATTGGTTGTTTATAAGGCATATGTTGATTCGACACTAAATTATGGTTTGGACTGTTGGATATTTATAAACAGACAACAAATTAAAAATATAAATAAAATTATTCTGAAGATCTTTAATTACGTAATGATTAACTTTAAAAACAAAAAACCTGAGGAACAACAAAGCATAAGAAAGAAATATAAAATACTTTTATTAAATGAAAAATTTATTTATAACAATATGATAAAGAATTTTTTGATATAAAAAATAAAAAAGATAACTTACAAAATAATTCCAA
>JAFIDM010000002.1:63114061-63130422 GCA_023159025.1 Thereuonema tuberculata
GGCGCTGAGCCATATAAGGATCCTCCTCCCAGTGACGAAAGCAGTTCAATTGTGACAGTAAGCCATATGCGGATCCTCTCCCAGTAGCAGCCAGCAACGTAAGAACCACCAATATACGAAGAAGAAGGGATCTCCTCCCATTGAAGAAAAGAGAACGTACTCGGCATGTAGCTGAAGAAGAGAGAAGTCCATTCGGAGAGAAGTCGAAAAACCCTTTGAAGAAGGTTTCAGTTGCGGGACGAGCCCAGGGAAGCAGTAGCCCGCCTGGTGATAGCAGGTTCCACTTGACTATAATTCCAGGAGGTGTTGGCCCAGGGAAGGCGAAGAAAAAAAATATAGATCCAGTACAGGAACTAGAAGACGATACAAGGAGAAGTAATTCGGAAATCACAACCGAATTGATTTCTTCACTAGGAGGATGATCCTCACGTGGCTCACTTGCCGCAGACGCACTGCTTTCTTTATAAATAATAAAGAAAATACTGAACTGATTTGCCCCTTTTCTTTAACCAGTTTCTTCATAATTTTTGCACTGACTCTCTTATTATCTTTCTTCATTTTCATTTTCTTATTTGTTTTACTACATTTAGTTATTTATCAAAATAAGAATTACTTTATTGCAGAAAGGTTGGGACAATAAACGAATGATAACAATTAGCACCATAGCACAATAGAAAAAGAAGCAAAGGAGATTCACGTGAATTTAAGTTTGGATATAGTGAAGAAATTAAACAATGGTGAATGCAAAGAACTAGGAATGATAGCTAGGAGTGATAGAACTAGAAGAAACTTGATAGCAAAAGAGTTTCTAATCCATGTAGTGGAATCATTATACCTAAGGTTATAACTGTGTCTCATGAATGACTAAATTGTGAACTATTGTGTGATGATACTACAAAGATAACTTTTAATAGTACAAATAGGGTGAAACCGGAGATTACGGTACCAGGCTGTTTTAGACTACTTTTGACAAGTTTTGACAAGATGGCTTTCTTGGCACTACTTTTAAGATATGAATTTTAGTTTTTCAATTAACTAGTGTAAAGTAGAATGAGGTTTGCAGTTAGGCTTATTTGAAAATAGTTTAGCACGATCTTTTACTGGAAAAACTAACTCTCATCTAGCTAACTGCGCTGTTGACATAACAGTATGCACCACCCTGCGTGGATTCGTAAACAGATGTATTGTTACGCAATTCCTATTCTCTGGTTTAGCAGAATGGAATTTTATGCTATTTATTTCGGTAAGACTGCGGAATATGGTACCCCCAATGGCCGCCCAACAGCCAGAGGCTAGGTACTATTTTGAAAATGGCGGATAATGTGAAACGAACAATTAACTAATAAGTAGTAGAAATGGTTCCAAAATGGTTTTGCACGATCTTTTACTAGCAAAACTAATCCTCATATGGCTAACTGGGATTTGAATAACGGTATCCACCAAATCACCAATGACGCCTGCTATTGCGGGTAACATATTCTACAATCTAGCCCAAATGGCTTCCTTATGTAATTGCATTCCCTGAAATATCCTGGAAACAAGCTAATTTTAATAACGGCACAGAAAGTTAAAAGCAAAACATGTAAAGATTAAAATTGTAATATATAGAAACACAGTAAATATCTATAGTCTCCAAAACGATAATCTTCATTTAATCTTGATATACACAAAGCAACTAAAATGCCTTCTTAAATTTCCTTCTTTTATCACGATAATTTTTTTATTCAATTGAAACCTTCTTCAGGTTTAAATTCAGGACAAGCTCTTTCTTCTTCCTTCAGAATTCGTTGTGATACATTTTTAAAATTATTAATACAATCCGTACTTCCATATATCATAACGATGGTGGACGAAGAAGAAAGAGATTGTTGCTCTCAGTTTAACGTGAAGAAGTTTTCTATTGAAGAGAACGAAATATCGTGATTAAGGATGAAATTTAAAGAAGACATTTTAGTGCATCATGATAATAAATATTTGTTTTCGGCTGAAATTACCAGATTGCATATTAAAAAAAAAACAATATGCATTGTTATTTCTAACATTACATAATGATACTAGAAACTGAATAACAATTGAAATTTCGAACTTCTAGAACTTGCTCCAAAAACAATACACACATTCAGAAATGAATTAGTATATGATTGTAAAAGAAGTAGTAGTTATAAAAAAATTCTAATAGGAATTATCAATGTTACTGATATTATTATTATTACTACTTACTTTAAGCGATCAGGCCCAGAGGTCTTCAAGAGTACTTCTTCAAGAGTACTTACCCAAGCCGCTCCAAGTCTTTTTGCATTTCGTCTACCCATCCCGGCCATTTCAGAGATCTTACCATATGCGTTTTGTCTGTTGGGATTCAATCCATTGCAATTTGGATCAATTATTATTATTATTACTATTATGGTAAATTGTAAAATTTTAGGAATGACTTAAATTTTAAACTTGATTATCCGCAAATATATAATAGTTATGGAGAATGTAATATGAAAAAATTTTTACAGGATATAATTAATAAAATAGGAATAAAAAACATAAATAAAATTGATAAAATTTGTTCATTAAAAAGATTTCTTAAGATTTGGTTAATAACTAATATTAATCCTATGGTTAAACAGGAGGAAAAAAAATAAAATAAACTGTTTTTTAAGAATAATGATAATTTGTGTTTGATTTTGTCTGTAACTCTTTGATTGCATCAAATCAGTGATGTATCATTTACTTTGTTTTATATTCTGATTTTTGTATGTTATTCTATTTTTGTTTAACTAATGTATTAGAAACTGTTGATGGGATTTTTTTTTGTTCAATCCTAACAGGACGAAAAGAATTTAATGAAAGTAAATAAAAAATAAAAATAAAAAAAAAAATATTATTATTATCTCGAAAAAGTTTCAAACCATGGGTTTCCCCAGCTAAGACAATATGGCGGGTCAAGGACCAAAGCACATATTGCCAAGTGTTAAAAAAAAAAAAAAAAAAAAAAAAAAGTTTGGAAGAATAGTTAGGGATTGGTGCTTGTGTCCATAAATTTCCAAACTATGCGTGTTGTGTTGAGTACCACAGCCTTCTGGAGTTGTGCGTAAGTGTTTTTTATGAAGTCCAAGCGTGCTGAGACTGTGGTGCAATGTGTGAGGCAGCAGACCAGTGGCGGACAGGATGATGGGTACAACACGTACTCGGTCCTGCCTCCACTGCTTCTGGAGGTCGTGTGCTACGTCTTTATATTTACTGATCTTGTCTACGTGAGTTTTCTGCATGTTCTTGCTGATAGGCACTGCAATATCAATGAGATAGGTTTGTTTGTTGACCTTATCAACAAGTGTGATGTCAGGTCTGTTGTGATGTATAGTTTTGTCTGTGTGAATGGGGCGGTCCCAGTACAGCTTATGTGAGGTTGACTCTAGTACGCTTTGTGGTATGTACTTGTAGTACGGGACCGTGTTCTTAATAAGTGAGTGTTTGTGTGCTAGCTGTTGATGAACGATCGACGCTACCTGATTGTGTCGGTGGAGGTAGTCTGTTTGGGACACAAGGGCACAGCCTCATATTATGTGGTCGATCGTCTCATGTGTAGTGTGGCATTTCCTGCATTTGTCATCGTGTGTGTTTGCATCGTGTAGAATGTGTTTCTTGTAGTTGCTTGTGGGGATGACTTGGTCCCGTATCGCGATCATGAACCCTTCGGTCTCCCCAAACAGCTCACCACTCGTCAGCCATCTGTTCGACGCTTTCATGTCGACATGAGGCTGGCTGAGTTCGTGGCAATGTCTGCCATGGAGTTCCTTACGAGCCCATGATTCATGCAGCTGCTGTGTGTGGGTGTCGGGGATGGTGAGTGTTAAAGAAGGGTTTGCGAGGTCCAGGGGTATGAGGTGTGTGTCAGCCTTGACAATGGCTGAGTGGAGTGAGGAGTGTTGTGTTCTTTGGTGGAAGTGTTCCCTAAGTGTGTGTACTTGTAGGGTGAAGAGATTGATGAGTCCTCGGCCTCCCTCCTTGCGGGGAAGAGTCATCCTTTCCGTAGCGGACTTGGGGTGGTGCATGTTGTGTTTCGTGAATGTAGTGCGTGTTGTGCGTTGTAGTGTTTCGAGTTCAGTGTTTGTCCATGGAATTATGCCGAACGAATATGTTAGTGTGGGGACGGCAAAAGTGTTGATGGCATTAATTTTATTTCTGGCATTGAGTTGTGTTTTGAGGATGTTGTGAACGCGAGCACGGTATGTTTTCTTGAGTGCGTTTTTGATGTTTGCGTTGTCAATGACGCGCGCTTGCTGGAAGCCCAGGTACTTGTAGGTCTCTCCCTCTTCCATGGATTGGATGGCCAACCCATGGTCCAGTTCAAAACCCTCCAAATTCGTAGTCTTCCCGTGTGTTATATGAAGCTTAAGGCATTTGTCGATTCCAAATTCCTGTCTTTGGTGAACTGTGTTGTGACTTGTAGTAAATTGGTAATATTATTATTATTATTATTAGTATTATTATTATTTATTCAAAATATTTTTTCAAACAAACAAAGTATACAGAAATAAATCCAAAATGTAAGACCTAAACAATGAGTCAGGCCATTCAGCTAAACCCATACAAAGAAATACAAGAACGATCACTGAAAGAAACTTTCCAGGAATATTTTATTTTTGGAATACCATTTTCCTGGTTTTAAATGTCATCCCGAAAATATCTGAAATTCTGAAAAGAGAAATATTTTTTTTTTATTTCAAACTAAGCTTAACTCACGGTTAGAAATTTAAAATTTGAAAAAACTAAAACTATTCTATATTAGGCCTAATCACTCAGAATAATGTAGTTAGAAGTCGCAGATATTTCCGTTGATTCCTACTGTATTATAAGCATATAGCAAACGTTTCGCTTAAATGTTTCACTCAATTTTCCAAAGCTAATTATTCATTAATTATTTTCTTTTTACAACGAAGTATTCATGCATACATAACTACTGTATTACAATTTCTGTTATTTGCTATTTTAAATGTTTGAATTAGAAATGTTTATATTTTTCTTAAGTCTGTTTACTTAAAAGCATTTACTCAGAGGATAGCAATTAAACAAAAATTTAAAAAAATATCAATTTTCAACCACAATGGATTGAATCTGTATAACATCATCAGGCTGGGGTCATCGGACTCATCTATTCGAGGAAGGGTGCGGCCTCCCAAAACATTTAAATATTGTCGAACGCCTGAACATGTCCGACAAAAGTCATATTTTACAATAGAAAATAAATTGAGCAAGCGCCAAAAGCATGCAGCACAGGTCTGTAAACCTCTACCACAGCAACAAAAAGGAACAAGTTAATAATTAAAAATAAATAAAAAATAAATAAATGAAATCGCTTTGAAAGATAAAGATGTTGACATTTTTGGAATTCCAAATTTTTCAGATTTTTCTATTGACGAAAATTCCACTACAAATTTCTAGTATATATTAAATTTAAAGTGAACTGTTCTGCGATCATAAATAAACTATAAAATTAAAGGCGTTTTAAATTAAGTTTTAAATTTTTGTGGCAAAGTATTCTAGATACCAAACATTTCTCAAGCGGAAGATCCCCACTACTTGAACCATCCATCCATCCATCCATAGTTTTCTGTCCGAAGACAGGTCCAGTTCTATGGAGGTCTCACATGGATCTCCTAGAAACACCTGAGGAAAGATACTGGGGGTGGTTTCCCGTTGCCCCCAGACTACTTGAACAGGAATCTTTATTATATTTGAGCTAATCAGTTCTTTAGGATCCAAACAGCATATCATTAAATATTGTATTTTAAGATTTCTTTTATTATATAAATTTAAAGTACGTAAAGTTCTTTAATAAGTAAAATGATAACCAAGGAAACCACAAAGGAAACCATAAAGATTTCACAACCGTGCTATCACCGGCGTTATTCTGGGACTATGGTTTCGTTCTCTTTAGGACTCCTCAGCCAGACAAATTCCCCGATGATAGGCTGAGAAGATGTGAAAGGTTTGGAATCCAACTCTCGCTCCCGAATGCCGGATCCCACCTGGTTAGTTTAAATGTTTTCTTGTTTTTGTATTTGACAGTTTTTGTATTATGGTGTATTTTTTGGTTGTCTTTTGTGGGTTGCCGCTTTCGGGAGCGAAAGTGGAATCCTTCACCTTTCGCAACTTCTGAGCCTATTTCGGAGGGGTTATCTTGCTGATGAGTCCTAAAGAGGACGAAACGGCCGTCCTAGACTTCCACTGGTGATGCAAAATGTTTATGGTTTCTTTTGCGCCTTCCTTGGTTATCATTTTATGCATTATTAGACATGTTACATTCTTTTTTTTATTTAATAAATATTTTACTTTCTACTGTTTCTTCGCTGTAACCTCTTCCACTGCTGATTTCAAAGTCAACTTCTGTTTTATTCTCTCCAAGGGCATCATTTCTTCTCTACAAATTTAAAAGGATGATTAATTATTTCTGGAATTTATTTATTAGGTTATAAAAAAAGAAAGATCTATGAGAAGGAAGTCGAAATTCCACAATTCTGTAGGAAATAAGTGTTAAGCTGTAAGACCATTTTGTTAAGGAAATCGAGAAGTCAAAAAAAAAAAAATCGAAGAATATTTTTTAATTTAATACAATTTGGTGGTTTTTAATTTGTTAATGGATAAGTAAAATTATATTTTCAATTTCTGCATCCATGGAAAACACTTTTTCAACTATATTTTCTTTTTCAATTTGTAAGTAACCATAATTTTCCTAAGAAGTTAATAAAAAACAGGTTTGGCAATTTAAAAAATAAAATAAATTTTTTAACTGCCACAGTAAAAATTATGCAATTATCTGAGCAATTAAACTTCATGATTACAGTAATAAAAAATAAATAAAAAATAAAAAATTCAGAGTTCAACCTATACTTTTAATACTTAACTATATTCCATTCATTATATTTGAAGACACGTGATCTCAGTTAACCAATCACTGTCATTTCCTTTCTTCATTAGTTATTGCTCAGTCGCATATGAAATATATGTGTAAGTTACTTCTGGTGTTTCCATCAAATTCGTCATCGCGCTACAATGTTCAATTTTTCAATACTATTATTTTTTTTATTTATTTATTTTCGATCTCATAAAAAGTTTGTTATTAGGCAATTACAATTAGATTAATGTTAGTTTTAGATTTTGTATGTGCAGGTTTTTTTTTTTTTTTGTTGTTGATTTGTTTTAAAGTTTTATTATAATTTTGTTTGTATTTATAAATAGAGCACAAATGTGGCAGTCTTTTCAGCATCATTTGTTGACCCTGAAAATATTTTTTTTTTACAGTAATAAACGGTTACAGTGTTAAACGTTGTCGTCCCAATTAGAGAGTTTTTGCCCAGCTCGCTATTCTATACGGTAACGCTTAAGTCACATGGCTGGTATTCTGCGCATGCGTCACTGTCCCGTACAGGAAATACCGTTAACGTGACACGTTAACTTTCCTCGAATAGCGTATCGCTTTAGGGTAGAAACACGAGTTCCGATAAACATGAGTTCCGACACTAGCGCTCCTGGTGACGAATTGTAGAACTTGAAGTCCAATCGATTTGTATCTATTTATTCGAAATTACCGATTACAAAAATGATTTTCACGATCGGAGGGCATCTTTTTCTTATGTTTTCGTGGATGCTTTCAGAAAACATTACATTAGTAATCAAAATCATTACAGAATTTCGGCTTGAAAATTTGAATCGACAAGCGATTGAAATCTCGAAAACTTATCGTTGTTGATCGAGATTTAACGACACTGAATTATTTATCGACTGATTTATCGAAACTGATAACAAAGAAAGACAAAACGATGAAAAGAAAAAAGAATATTTCCTATTTTAACTAATTAAAAACATTCTTTCATCTATTCGATGCATTGACTAAATGATATTTATAAAAATCAATACTATTTTTTTCTTAAATAAACCGTAGGCATGATGACAACTGAGAAGTGTAAATTTTCACGTTATGGCAAAAACTCTCTTCATGACAGAGCCCACTATTGTGGTTACCTTATTCGTTCACGTGACATTTGCGTTTCCCATATATAAATCATGTTACGGCAAAAACTCTCTATTACCGCTTTCCGCTAACGATATCACAAACGGTTCAATGGCTTCTTCACCGAAATGCATTCCCAATTTTTCAATCAAGATTCTCCAGAGCGATTTTTTGCATCCAGTAAATTCTATTTTGTCTCTAATCCTCACCATGACTTCATCCAATATAGAAAAACTAGCTTCGTGATAAATTTCACCAACAGTGGCATGTACAGTTGATAGACAGAAGTCGTCCAGTTCTGCTATCGGCGCCAGCCGCTGTCTTTTCTTGCCCAGCGTTTCGAAAAATGGGCTAGGCTTAGTGGTAAGTGAGGATTAGGCTTCCATAACAATATTGAACACTGAATGAGATAATACACGTGTTGTTGCAGTCGTTTTACGATAGAGATCCTTTTTGGTAGGACTACTTGAAATAACAAAAAAATTCCAAATGATTTCTCTCGATTGACTCTTAAAAGTTCTATTGGTACAAACGAACAACGGTCTGTATGTTTCCAACAGCCGCCATGTTGAGAATCACGTTCAAAACGGAAATATGAGGTGTAACTAATGCTAATCGTTTGCCATATTTGGAGTTGTCACATGTCTTCACAAATATAATGAACGCACTGTAGTGCTTAACTAGTTAGAAGTATTATTTTAATTATTACTATTCTTTTGTTGATCAAAGTTTGTTCAAATTCAAATCTAACGAAGCGAAAATTTCGTTCCTACCATTTTTTCTTTGCTATAGTTAGTTTGATTTTCATCGAACTATTGTCATTTATTGAATCTATTTGCACAAGAATACTTATATTTGCTAAGAAACTTGCAATTTTTGATTGCATAAAACTTCGTTTATTCCCAGAGTACGAGAACGAAATCGCTATTAGAACAGAGGATAATAGCCTGTACACATTGTAACATTATCCATTTAATATTCGGCTAAAGTGTTTATTTTATTGCGCAAGGGAACTGATAAGCCTTTACATTCCTTCAAGGGCGAGATAGTACAACTCATTTGCAATTGGTATAATCATAATATTCATTCTACAAAACTCAATAGTTTTTGAGACATTACGTTTTTTGTTTTGTTTTTAGAAATGTACTCCCAAGGAGTATAGTAGCAAAAATAAAAAAATATGAAGCTTTTTTTGTAATATTTCCGATCAGAAATATTATCATATTTCAGAAATAAATCCATTTGAATGTGCCATTGGGTTGAAGGTTTTTACAACAACTGTAGGTTTTTTCTGATGAAAAGTTTCAAAGCTTTGCAACAAATAACTGTAGCCAATATACCAATCTAAATACAAAACTAAATATTAAAAAAAAAGATTTCGCAAGGGATAATGCCTAGCTTCTTCTGGTGAAAAACGTAATCAGATGTCCAGTCTTATTGGTAACAGCACGGATTATGGCCAATGAATTGCAAGATGTAAATGAATTCCAACTACTTCAAAAGTAGGGAGGAAGGTCATTGCTTGGTTCTCTGTGGAATGAGTTCATATTATCTACTGAGAGTATTAAGTGTCAAAGATGTATTCGAAGTAACCAGTCTTCGTTTGAGAATAAAGTTAACTGTAGAAGTGTTTGAAACTCATTACATCTTCCAAATTCATTGGCCAGAAGCAATGCTCTTACCTACAAAGACTGGACGTTTTATTGTGTTTTTTACGAGAAGAAGCTAGGTAGCGTCCCTTGTTAAACGGATCGTGTAAAAAAATATTTTTTATTTTTTATTTTATATTTAATACAAATATTAAGTGTATTAATAAAGTTATTTTTCAAATATTTAATATACACGTTAATATGTATATTTTTAATTTAAGAATTTATTGTGTAGTGAAAGCGGTTAAAAAGAAGGTAAAACATTTCTTAGATTAATTGAATCCACTTACTAGTTGCGCTACTAATGGAATAGTCAAAAAGTAGCTAAAAAGAAATATTACTTTAAAAATTTGCGAATTTTTCATATCTATTCTTCAGATAAGTTTAAATGAGATGTCGGACCTTCAATAAAAAAAAGCAATTATGAAAGATTATTGCTTTTTTTAATAATCCGGCTTTTGAAACCAAATAGATGAAATTTAAGTACTATTTTTACATTATTTTATCGAAAATTTTTTTTCATTCTTAGAATAATTATTGTGATTGATTTACAGAATCCTGTTTAGTGTAAAAAGATATCTTAACTGTTAGTTTATGATAATAGGTTAACATCTACAAGTTCAATTAATAAAAATCTAAAATTGAAGGAAAAGCAGTAAATAATTTTAATAATATCGAGTAAGAGATCAATCATTAGATCACTGGTCATTAGATAATTCCAGAATATTCCATCAGCTACTGATCCACAAAGTAATTTAAAAAGTGCAACGTGTGCAATTTGCTTACCTTTATTTTACTTCAAAAATCTTGTTATGCAGCATATACCATCACTGTATATTAAGTAGTACATAAAATTGAAATGTTTGTTAAACGTAAAAAAAATTCAACTAATATTACGGAACTCCCCCTAGGATTGTGAGGCTATACACAGCAGAATACTTCTCTTAAGACAAACGAAAGGCTACACCCAGAAAGATAGGTGATGAAAAATAAATAAAGCTGATGGAACGCTGGGCCCAAAAATTCCACAGCTAAAGCCAGATAAATATTACACCAGGAAAAGAAAAGATAAACAATTCAGGTAGATCAAAAAAGCACATGTATTCATAAATAAATTCAATGGAATACAATAGCATACAATAAGATCAAGCAAGATAATTATAGTCTTACAAAATTACATATCAAAATATCAAATGTAAGGATAAATACACACAACTTGTTGATAGATGCAATTGCTAAAACCAATAAAATAATTATATTCAAAAAACGTTAATCAAGAGAAGTAATTTATATTAACATTGATCAACAAATTGAACAATAATATATAAGTTTAATCTACAATCTCACAATAGTTAATGTCTCTTGTTATAAGAGGAGTCCGATAGAGAATCGCTTTATGAAGCAGAGTCTCTCTCAAAGTTAACACCTGACTTAAACATCCAAAGAAAATACTACTCACAACTTGTGCACCTTGACTTGGTCATACTGGAACGAAGTATTGGATAGCTTCAAAGAAAATCACTGAGTTGCTTTTTGAAGTATCCACACAATCACAATGAAGCACAACACTAATTCTTTCACTTTGCGAATGTTTCATACAAATATCAAGGGCGGTTCAAAGTCTCCTGAGTTGTCTCGGGAGTACGACTCTTCCTAATATCCAGGAAGTTGACATTACGTCCAGAAGAAATGTCAGAAGTATCCGGAGACGCTAAACCTACAGAATAGAACCACCACGGATTTCTATTGAACTGGATGTAGAAAAGTGAAGAAGAGCTCCTTCATCTCCTCCGAGTTCTTAGCTCCTCCACGGAGAAAGCTAGCCACCGTCCTTTACCCATGAAGTTTGTTGCCACTCTGCCCCGAAAGTTTCACGTAACGTATTTATAAGCACTGTGACGTATTCATGCTGGACCAATGGCTCTTCCAAAATTCAAAAGTGTCTCGAAACTCCAAAATGATGTCATCATGGTTTTCGTCATAAATAAATATGGCAGAATTCTCTCGGCAGCATAAAATTTACTCCAAATGCAAACAAAATTTAAACACAATCTATATTACCAAAATCTTTTGTTTCTCTATCTGTCTGTCCGGCGCAATTTCCTGAGCGAATGGAAAATAGAAATAATTTTTACAATGAAACATCCGCGACAGGAATCGAACCTCCAACCTTCTGATCCGAAGTCAGATGTCTTATTCATTAGGCCAAGGTGACTACTAATCACTTCATATTGTTTTTTGACTTATGTGTCCTTCCCCTTCCCCCAATCAATAATGAAGGAATTCAAACTTTTTTTTTTTTAATCTGAAGATTTTTTATTTATTTTCGATCCGTCTGTTTATTTTTAATTCGAAAATGACAATTAGAACTATAATTGCCGAAATGTTGGAATATTTTAAATATAATTTTCTTACTTAATCAATTCTAGCCCATACGATATTGAAAAACAAACACGTGTACACAGGAGATGTTTGAATAAAAAAAAAAGAGTCAAGAAAGAAAGAAGCACTATTTCTATTAGATAGAATACCGAAAAATCACTATTTATAACTCAAAAACCACTGAAAAGTATATCTACATACCAAGAGGACTACATTCTAATTTCTATAAAAAATAAAAATATATCATATATATATGATTCACATGCTGGTTCTAAAAGCAGTCTTGGATTGAGAGAATTTAGGCATCAAAAATTGTAGTTTTAGTTTACTTGATGTAATTTGGGTGTGTGTGTGTTTTTTAATAAATAAAAAGTTATTTTCCGTTACATAAGCGAGGCTTCCGAAGCGAAGCGACGGGTAGCCGACTAGTAATCTACAAAATCATTAACAGGTAACAATAAGAAAGTTAGCATAAGGTGATTGGAGATAAGAATAAAGAAAAACAATAAAGTAAGATATTTTCTTTAATGCAGAAAGCCTTCCATTCCAAACCTGAAAGGAAAGAGAAAAAAAAAAAACATGGCGTGAAGCTTCTCACTTTGCATCAGCATCTCGTTTTTCCGCACGTCGAGACATTTTTTTCAATTTCAATCACAACAATTGCAACAATTGCGTCTTTTGCATTCGCAACAATCACATTTATAATAGAGCTCTACAGCAATCACAACAATCACAATAAATGCAATAATTGCGCCTTTTGCATTCGGAACAATAATAAGGAAATTAAAACAATATTAATGATAAAGTTCCATATTTCTTTAGTAGATCTTTTCTCCTAAAGCCTCTACTACTAAATATTTCTAACATCACGCCAAAATTAAAATGTAAAACTACATTTAATATGAAAAAAAAGCAAATTTTCGAAAAGATTACACGTATATTCTTTTTCAAGCCTATTCTAATATTTCTAACTCCTTAACCAAGTGGGAGTTACAAATATTAACTTTTGCCCCCCCCCCCCTTGGTTAGAGAGTGCTCCTAGAGGTCTGATTTTTTTGACATGTTCACCTCTTTTTGATGCTGAACACTGGTGAAGTTTCATTCTAATATCTCTAACATTTGCCCACTACAGAGTGTGACAGATTGTGACATCCAGCAGACATAAAACCAAGAGCAGTCACCTACGTTTTACAGGCAATCTGTAACAAAGGGGCCGCTAAAAACAGCAAAAACGAATGCATTATACTTTATCAGCATGAGTTTTTCGTATCCACAGAAAAGGATAAGCTAATTAACATCAGTTGACTCCAGATTAAGAATATTTAAAATTTCTTGCTGACGATAATAACACTAATTTCCGTCATTTGTTTAAATAAGTGTTACAGGTAATTGAATGGATTATTTTTAAACGTCTAAATGCCACAGGCTCATAAGTTATCCTTTCCGTTCTTAAATAATCCAAATAGTAAATCAGTTGTAAACTACTCTCGATTTGTTGTGAGCTAGAATAATTTAACTTTATTAATTATATTGTTGCTTATTCAAATTACTTACCTTTATATCCTTCACTGCCTCCATCATTTTTTTTTCCTCTTCCTGTTCTTGTTTTGAGCAAAAGCAAACTCCATAAGTGCAGCGAAGATCGTGACTTGGTAAGGAAGTGTTGATAATATAAGCACCAGAAAAAGTGTTTAGACTAATAAACAAGGCACTATCCTCTACGTATCCCATACAAATATCAGCCAGTAACATTTAATAACTAATACTCATAAAGAACTACAAACTTAAAAGGCGATATTTCGTTCTTTTTACAGGACTTTGACGAGCCATTTTTCTTCAAAAAAATGGCTCGTCAAAGTCCTGTAAAAAAGACGAAATATCGCCTTTTAAGTTTGTAGTTCTTTATGAGTATTAGTTATTAAATGTTACTTGAAAAGTACTTGAGAAATTCAGTAATCAGCCAGTAAAGCTGAAGCTGACAATCTCATAAATAGACCTAAAGATTGCTTATACATATTGCCATGAAACGAGAACATTTCAATATTATTCAATGGTTGAATTAATTTCAGTAACTAAGACAATGGTGGGGATTCAATAAACTTCAAAAAACGTTTATCATAAAAATGATAAAGAGATTTAGAAATGAAATCCATAGGAATGGAAGTGAACAGAGCCTCTACGTCCAAGGAAAAGAAGGAACAATGACGGATAAAAGTCAGAGCTCTTAGCTTCTTTGCGAATTCAGCGCTGTTAGCAACAGTAAAACGAAATACAATTCCGAGTTTTTGTAATTTATGAAATATGATATCGGACAGTACCTACATAGCAGAGTTCGTACAATAAACGATGGGTCGCACTGGGTACAAACCATCATCTTCCTTTGTTTTGTAGAATATGAAGAGAGGGAATTCTTAATGGTCGTCATTAAGCTTATCCGCTTGCCGAGTGGAAATCAGGTGATCTTTGAGGAAGCTCCTGACGACCATCTTGTTAAGATTAAGAACATCCTTTTTGTGGCGAATGTTGAAATTCATTCCCGGTGTTCCTTCAATGAATTTAATACCCATGTTGTAGAATTGATTTTTATTAATCCAAAATCATTAAAATATAAATCTTATTTATTTCTTTTGCAGGTTTTTACCATGAATTTCGAAAATAAGGAAGCGTGAAAACTTTTAAAAGAAATAATTGTAATTGCAATGAATACTTTCTGCTTTATTGGATTGGAAACCTTAACTTATTTTAATAAAACAATATGCAAAGGAAAAAGAGTAAAAACGAATGCATCATACTTTAACATCTTGAGTTTTTCGTATCATTAAAAGAGAAGAAAGTGCCATTATCCACAAAAAAGGATAAGCTAATAAATAAAGTTATTAATATCAGTTGATTACAATTCATAAACTATTAAGCAAAATAATGGATAATCTAAGGACCACAAAAAGCTTAATATTAGTCTAATGTATATGAAAGTATTAGTAAATTAATATCCGCAAGAATATTGTAAAGCTATTAATAAGTGAGGTAAACGAGAATGGGGGCATGAAAAGGGACATTATTCGATGACTCCTACCTACCTCTATACAAAAACGCCCAGAAATTTACCAATTTTGATCGACTTCACAAGATACAACGAAAAATTGAATTGTCTGTTTTTCCAGGGATATTTTTCAAAAATGTTAGCATATTATGTAAGCATTTACAAACAATTATTTTATGTAACTTGCTATTAAATACTACTAAGTTAATTTTAAAAAAATAATAAAAACATTTAAGGCAAAATTAAAAGCTTTTCGAAATTAAGAAGAAAATTATTAAATATTATTTAATTGATACTAATGAATTACATGTCATCTTGTTTTCACTTGCACTTTCCATATTGAGAAATTCAAGTGTGAACGTCTAAGAAATAAAAAAAAATTATTGCTTATTTTAACTTCAAAAATAAAAATTTGATTTAATTTGCTACAAATTCTACTCGAATTTGCTGTTCTTTCATTGAATTCATTTATTGTCCCATTTGTTTTTCTATGAGATTACATGATTTCATTACATGATATTGTTATGGAGATGTGAATTTTTTTCTTGGAAAGCAAAACATTCAAGCTGTTATATAACGGTAAAAATATATCTGTCTGATCTCTCTATTCTCCTTTTCTGTATCTAAGACATTGGATTACAACCAAGTAAGTTTTCAATGAAAATGTGTTTTAACATCTTGTTTTGTTTTGTTTTTTCCAATATGTAATGCTTCCATTTTAGTGTAGTGTGAAATAATTTTAATTTTAAGTAAAATTTAAAAAAAAAACACCATGAAGGTAAAATAATTTATCAAGGATTAAGATGCAATTTTCTTTTAACATGTTTAATAATTTATCTGAATTCTTTTTCCATGTTATTTTCTTTCATTTTGGCTATGGAAATTCTCCTTCTCTTCCCTTGGCTGCAATACAGTTTTCAGAAAGTTTTTAGCTAATTAGAACACAATGTAATAAACAGTAGGTTTTTTTTCTTATTTATAAGAAAATAATTCTATTGTAATAAAATCATTCATTTCAATAATAATATACACTCATGGACAAAAAAATTAGCGTACCAAGAAGGAGTCGTCAAAATGAAACGAAAATTTACATACGTTTACATACTTTGATATAAGTAAATGATTAGAAAATCAAAGAAAAAGGATAATTTATTTCAGAGAAAAAGGCAAAAGAATGGAGGAGTTAATACTCCGTTGGATCCCCTCTAGCGCGAATCCACGATGCGATACGATCGGGCATCGAGTCATACAAGTTCTGTATGATGTCTTGAGACATTTCGTTCCATAT
>JAFIDM010000002.1:63130822-63147518 GCA_023159025.1 Thereuonema tuberculata
GAAACGGCCAAGCCATACTTTTTGACCAAGATATAGGGTTTTTATAGTTAGGGCTTGTAGAGTTAGGAGCTTGGCTCTACATGAGATCTCATATCTTTTTAACAGTGAAAGCATTATGAGCGTGTGAGTCTTGGCAACTTATTTTACATGAAATGTTTTGGGTGGGATTTCATTTCTTTTTGTAGGATGAGATCTGATAACTTTTTTACAGTGAAAGCATTATGAGCATATGAGTCTTGGCAACTTATTTTGCATGAAATGTTTTGTTTGGGATTATCTATTACAACTAACTTTAGTTTTAAGATTATTTAGAAACTGGATTTTTTTTTCAATACCCTACTTTTATGTTTTTCTATTGGTCAACTTGTAGATACAAGCTGTTTGCACTTTTGTAAGAAATCACATTATTACACAGTATTATTTAGGCCGAAGCATTGAGGGTACGACGTATTTCAGATCTTAATAAAATCTAAAGTATAAAAGCTAGATAAATGAAACTTAGCGTATTTCATTAGTATGGTAACTTCATCTTATCCTGAAAATTTGAGCTCTCTAGTATTATCCAGGCCGAAGCTATGATAGTTCGATAATACATAACCAGACCCCCCCCTTTATGAGGGGTTGGGGGATGAAAGTAACGGATTTCTTAATTTTTGGTTGTTTGTATGCTAATCCTAGCCTGCATACCAAATTTCAGCTTTCTAGGACATCAGGAAGTACCCTAGAGGTTTTGATGATCATGAGTCAGTCAGTCAGTCAGTGAGTGAGTGACGGAATCGACGTATTTTAGGTATTAATAAAATCCAAAGTATAAAAGCTAAATAAATGAAACTTAGCGTATTTCATTAGTCTGCTAACTGCATCTTATCCTGAGAATTTGAGCTCTTTAGTATTATCCAGGCCGAAGCTATGAGAGTTCGAAAATACGACGAAACACTTCAGAAAAGGTACGTAGTGCCCTTCCTGCCTTCGGCTCGTCTTGGCGGGGGCACTGCCGTGTCCCCAGATACAACTAAAATGCCTTCTTAAATTCCCTTCTTTAATCGTGATATTTCGTTTTAATTGTGTTGTGTAAATCATGTTATTAAATATCTGGTTTTTGGATGAAATTACGAGATTGTGTACTAAAAAAAAACCAATATAAATTGTAATTTATAACATCCCATAATGATACTTAAAATTGAAAAATAATTGAAATTTCGAATTTCTAGAACTTGCTTCAAAACAATACACACATTCAAAAATGAATTAGTATCTGACTGTAAAAGAAGTTATGGTTGTAAAAAAAATGTAATCGGAACTATCATATTTACTGATATTATTATTTCTAAAAGTATTTATTTATTAAATCAAAATTTACTTGCAAACAAACAGAAAGTACACAGAAATAATACAAAAAAATATAAGACCCAAATCATGAGTCAGGCCGTTCAGCTAAACCAATACAAAGAAATACAAGAATGATCTCTGAAAGAAACTTTCTTTTCCAGGAATATTTCATTTTTGTAATATCATTACCCTCATATTATTACCCTCATATCATTACCCCTTAGGTGGTTTTAAATGTGATCCAGAAAAAAAATGCCAACCTGAAAAGAGAAATAAAATTTTCAGTGGTAAATTACGCTTAACTCTCGTTTAGAAATTTAGAATTTGAAAAACTCTAAAATTAATTCTATATTAGTTATATTAATTCAATCGTTCAGAATTCTGTTCAGATACAAATCGCAGATATTTCCTTTAGCTCTTACTGTATTATAAGCATATAACAAACGTTTCACTTAAATGTTTCACACAATTTTTAATTAAAAAGAATAAATATATCAATTTTCACCCACTATGGATTGAATCTATTTAACAACACGAGGCTGGGCTCATTGGACTCCCTTATTCGATGAAGGGTGCAGCCTCTCAAAACATTTAAATATTGTCGTACGGAAACTCCTGAACATGTCCGACAGAATAAGTAAAATGACAGAATAAGTAACCACAAACGAAACCAAAAAGATTTCACACCCCGAGCTATCACCGGCGTTATTCTGGGACTATGGTTTCGTTCTCTTTAGGACTCCTCAGTCAGACAAATCCCCCGATGATAGGCTCAGAAGATGTGAAAGTTTTAGAATCCAACTTTCGCTCCCGAATGCCGGATCCCTCCTCGTTAAATGTTTTCTGCTATGCTTTTTTTCAAAATCCTTTTGAGCCTAGCAGTCCGAAAGCCAAGATTTTGACACTTTTTGTATTACGGTGTATTTTTTGTTTGTGATTTCTTTTGTGGTTTCCCGTTTTCGGGAGCGACGTGGAATCCATAACTTTTTGCACCTTCTGACTCTATCATCGGAGGGGTTGTCTTGCTGATGAGTCCTAAAGAAAATGAAACGGCCGTCCCAGACTCCCACTGGTGATGCAAAATGTTTATGGTTTCATTGGTTATCATTTTACGCATTATTAGATACGTTAAATTCTTTTTTATTTAATAAGTATTTTACCTCGTCCTTTTGTTTTCCTGTAACCTCTTCCATTATTGATGTAAAAGTCATCTTCTTCTGTTTGTATCATATCATCTAACATTTTATTCACTTCCCCAAGGATTGTCACATCCAATTCTTTGAGCGGATTTAATGATCCAGAGATATCATTTCTTCTCTATAAATTTAAAAGGATGATTAATTATTCCTAGAATTTATTTACTAAGGAACAAAAATGTTCAATTTCATACAATTTTGTGTTTTTCAATTTATTAATGGATAAGTAAAATTACATTTACAATTTCTGCATCCATGATAAACAGCTTTTTCTTTTCTTTTTTTCAATCTATAAGTGACCATAATTTTTATAAGAAGTCCGTAAAAATATATTGATATAATCATGATATCCATTCTACAAAATGGATTTTTGAGACATGTTACTTGTTGTTTTTTAAGAATTTACTCCCAAATAGTGTAATAGCAAAAATAAAAACAAGAATCAAGCTTTTTTTGTAATATTTCAGTTTCCCTCGTTAGAGTGCACAGTATTATAGTTAATGCAGCAAACATCAAGTCAAAAACTTCAAAATCTATATTACTAAAATTTTTTATTTCTCTGTCTGTCCGGCGCAATTGTTAATTATTAGTTTCCCTTGCTGAGGAAGTCTGATTTTATAATATCCTTTTTTTTCGCCATGGATTGGATTCGAACCGAGGACCTTCGGCCTTGCAGTCAGGAACGCTAACCATTGGACTACCGCTAGTCCCGCAATATCCAATCCTACTTTTATTCTATTTGTTCGCGCGCTATCAAATAATGAGTTCATTCAAAAGGAATAAAATATCACTTTTTTGCCATAACCGCGTGGAATCGATTCTTCTTGGATTATCTCATACTTACCAGTGGGAGACAAGGGGATGGACTAGTTATAAAAAATACAAGACCTAAAACTTACACTTGTGGTAAAAACCCAATGTAATCCAATTTTCAACCCAGAGGAAAAATTCAAATGGGTTTATTTCTGAAATATGATAATATAACAAACGTACTAAAGACTTTAAAAAAACTTTCCTATGAGGAAAATGAAGGTTATGAGGGAAATAAAGGGTATAAATACCTTTGCTGTTTCTTAATCTTTGTTTATTTTTCTTATTATACTTCTTGGGAGTAAAAGTACAAACCTGGAAACACCACCCCCAGGGCTGAAAAGGAGTGAATTCCACACAGATATTGTTAAGCAACAATTGGAGCTCGGCGACAATGACAACTATACCCATAGTGTTGTGCAACAATTGGCACGAAACTATTGTTGTGCAACAATTGAACCTAAAGTATGGTTGTGCATAATAGCGACGTAATGAATAATAGTACATAATGATCAGATGAATTTTTACGAACTAGAAAAGGTCTGACGTGATAGGATTATGATGTCACAAAATTCGAATAATCTCGTAGGGGTATAAACGGGACAGAAGAAGGGGTGGGAAATCTTATATTTTACGATCTCTATATTATTTTCACATCTATGAATGTCGAGTTACAAAATTCAAATAACATGGAACTAGGAGTGTACACTGAGAGGACGGTGAGTGGATGAGCAAACATCGTTCAAAGATACTTCTACGAGGGATTCGGGATAGCTACAGATTTGTAATGAGATCAGACCTTTTGAGTTGTTGTTGTTTTTTGTTTTGTTTTTATACGGGAAAGTTTCGAAATAATCTCGCAATTGCAATTTCTTTATCATCCACATTTGGACATTGGTTTTTTGTAACCCGAGCGAAGAACGGGTCTTTCCGTTAGTATACAATAAAATAGATTTTTAAATTGAAACGATTGTCTGAAGATTGTTCTTGTAAATAGCAAAACAGTACAGAATGCAAAATTCAACCATTTTTACGGATTTTTTTTTTTTAAGAAGAAAACAATTCGTTAATACATCCACGGAAAAAAAAGGATAGGAAAACCTCGGGTGTTAGGTTTTGAGAAAATTTGAATTTAAAGCAGAACTCTTTGCGGAACTACACGTATAATAGAAAGAAAATATGTTTCTTATTTTCCTTGTTTTATACGTATCTTATTTTGCCATTTGGAAAACCTCGGATCTTTCCGAAACGGAAAGTATTTTTTATGACGTTTTTCCAAACAAAACATCTTTAAACTATCATACCTCACTTTACCTAACCTTCAGTTACTCACTTAACCTAACTGCACGGAAAATGCTTGCTTTTTTATGTTTTATTTCCAAAAAAAAATCGTTTCCTCCAGGTGGTTTTATTTCCCCGTTCATAACGGCGCTGCTACCTGTTGCCTTGAAAATGTGTACATCCGCGGCCCGCAAAAGAGTTCCAAGGAAATTCTCGAAGTTTCTTAAAACTATCAAAAAAATCCGGAGTTTTCCATTACTTTAATTCCTAATATGTATTTATGAATATTGTTGCCTGTGAATTTTATTGTTCAATAAAAATGTTCAGAGCAGGTGGGTGGGAATTCTTGCGACCGGTGGCTGTTGACTTCACCGTCGGGGTCTGGATTGGCTAGCGGTCCTCGATGGCTCGGCAGCGGGAAGAGCGGGCCGGCTGTCTTCGCTGTTCGGGATCATCTTTCTCACCGGCAGTGGTCGTGGAAGCTGGCGGACTTCGATAACTCGGCAGCGGGAGAGCGGACTGGCAAACCACGCTGTGGGATCGCTTCGTTGTCTGCTCTCTTCTTTACCGGCAGTGCCTTTAACGTCTGGCGGACTTCGATAGCTTTGGCAGCGGGAGAGCGGTCTGGCAAACCACGCTGTGGGATCGCTTCGTTGTCTTCTCTCTTCCTTAATGGCTTTTCTCCAAACTACAGATTCTTTACGGCTCCGTGCCGCTGAATCGAACTCTCCAAGTTCGGCTTTGGGCTCCTACCCCGAGTCGACTTCTTA
The DNA here is from genome assembly GCA_023159025.1 of Thereuonema tuberculata. Taxonomy (NCBI): domain Eukaryota; kingdom Metazoa; phylum Arthropoda; class Chilopoda; order Scutigeromorpha; family Scutigeridae; genus Thereuonema; species Thereuonema tuberculata. Next base: position 63,136,209 of record JAFIDM010000002.1, read on the forward strand.
ACTCTCTCTTTGGGCTCCGGCCCAAACACGAACAACTGCTCCCTTCTCGGACTCCTGCCCAAAACGCCTTCCTAACTCCGGACTGGAGTCTCCTTGCGGCTTTCTACCGCTGTCACGAACTGATCTCCACCTAGGCAGATCTCCACCTTATATCCCCGATTCCGGACTCGATATCATCTCTGGAACGGTCGACTATCCTCAGAGGTGATGAAGAAATCGAGAACCGAGTCAAGGTGGAGTCTATCTTCCTATGTCTTTAGGGAGGAATTAGTTAAAGTAAAACCAACAGGTAACAATATTCTCTATTATTTCTTCTCTAAGGAATGAGTTCATTTTATCTGCTGAGAGTCTTCATATTATCTGTCTTCGAAGTATCCAGAGTTCGGTTGAAAATAAAAGTTCACTGTAGAAATGTTAGGAACTCATTTACATCTTCCAAATTCACTGGCCAGAAGCCACGCTGTTATCTATAAAGACTGGACGTTTTATTCTGTTTCTTATCAAAAGAAGCTAGGTAGTGTTCCTTGTGAAACCGATCGCGAGTTTTTAATTTTTAATTTTATATTTAGATAAGTGTATTGGCTACAGTTATTTTTAAAATATTTAATACACACTTGACTGTTTATATTCTTAATTTAAGAGTCTGTTGCATAGTGAAAACTGTTAATAAGAATGATAAAAGCATTACTTAGCTTAATTGAATCCACTTACTAGTTGCGCTACTAATGGAATAGTCAAAAAGTAGATGAAAAAACATGTTACTTTAAAAAGTTGCAAGTTGTTCATATCTATTCTTCAGATAAGTTTTAAATGAGATGTGAAGTCATACGGTCAATAGTAAAAAGCACTATGAAAGATTATTGCTTTTTTATACATTCCTTGTTTTTGAAACCAAATTGTTGAAATTTCAGTACTGTTATTACGTTATTGAACAACTTTTAAATATCATTCATGAATACGGTGTGTAGCAGTATCAAATTAAAAAAGGGGACGAAACACACTAGACTTTTAAATATTTCAATATTTTTTTCCGTTCGTAAAATTGTGATTGATTTACAGAACCAGCTTGTAATCCTGTTTAGTTAAAAAAAAATATCGTAAGTGTTAGTTTATAATAAAAGGTTAGCATCTACAAGTTCAGAAAAGAATGGGAAAAAGATACAGAAATAAAAAAAAATCTGAGCATTCATCGGTGAGAGTTTGGGACGGTTCGTTTCGTTCTTTTTCGGGACTCATCAGCCAAAGCCACTCACCTGATGGATTGCACCATTTCCCATTCTTTTCTAGTAAGTTGAGGCAAGTTAATTCTGTATCTACAAGTTCAATTAATAAAAAGCTAAAATCGAAGGAAAAGCAGTAAATATTTTTTCGATAATCAGGTTTTGTAAATAGTGTATATTTCTGGATTTGCGGTAAAAAAACTTAGCTAATTCATTTTTGAAGATGCACGTTGCAAGAAAATAGCTTCCATGGCTGATACATTGGGTGAACTAAGAGAATAGGCTATTTTTGGTTTATAACGGAAGGAATCAGACTAAAAAATTGTTCCTTTCTTACTGAAGTTACTGCTAAAATGTTTTAGAAATCCAAGTTTCTATGTGCGATGATGAGTTTTTCCAAATTCGCAATTTACATTCTCCAAATGGATGAGTTGATTTATTCGTAGATCTTAGGAAGTTGCAAGAAAATTATTAATATCGAGTAAGAGATCACTCATTACATCACCGGACATTCCAGAATTATTCATTAGCTACTGATCCAAAAAGTAATTTAAAAAGTGCAATGTGTGCAATTTGCTGTACTATATTTCACTTCAAAAATCTTGTTAAGCAGCATATACTAGCACTATGTATTAAGTAGTACGTAAAATTTAAATCGTTTTTTTAGATGTCAAAAAAATTCTATTTACATTAATTTAATTAGAACAATAATAGTCCGCAAATATGGCGGACTGGGGGAAGATACCATTTGGGGTAAGATGCAATTTTCGTTGTAATTCTTTTGTGTCTGATAGCCGGCACAACCGTATATATGTAAACTTTCCTCACAGCTCACTGAACATGACGGTATCTTTCTTATTGCGATATCATTATTATTTGGTTAAAAACAACAAAAATAAGATAAGAGCATTGTTTTGTTTTTTGTTTTAAGAGCTCTGTTATTAAGGAATGAAATATTTCAGTTAAGATTGACGGAAAATGTTATTAAACTATGCATCTTATCCTTGCAGTGGCGTCTTACTCCAGGCACCCTACCCACGCAGGTTGGACAAGATTTCGGTTTGTAAGGTTTTTTTATAATATGAGCCCCCTTCGTATCATTTAAAGTATGGCATGCAGACAAGCGGCAGCAGCCGAAACCTATAGTCATAGTTCGTGGATTCTCCGCTAGGTTGGTCTGACTCAGTCCCAATGTGGCTGTCGGATGTAACAGGTTGGTTTCGTTTTTCGTAGTGAAGAAAAGTTTGTAAGGTATGTATTTCCTTTCATATTTAACTGATTTCTCATTCACAGAGTTGTTTTAAAATTAGCGGGTGTCTATCTACAAGGATAAGGATTACAAAACCGTAATTTTAGTTTTTTTTTTATTTTAGTAAATGTTATGTTTTGAGGTTTTGTTTCCAAATATGGCGAGGGTTGTAATAGGAGCCCCCTTGTGTGCTCATAACAACAAGGACAAAAACCAAAAGAAATGCAAAAGAAAGAAAAGGAAGACTTAAAGAAGCAGAAAGATGATCAAAAGAAGCAGAAAAATGATCAAAAGAAGCAGAAAAGATATCGAATAGTCCTACAAAACGATCATGCAAAAGGAAACTTAAACTAGATGACTTGGAAATAACTGACTCAGATCCAGACGATAAGTCTATTGATTCAGGGAAATCAGTGATGGAAATGAAAATTGATGTGAAAAACCCTGGAGAAGATGACGCTGTATGCTTGTTCTGCGAATCGCTGTTTTCTGAAGACAAACTAGGCGAGCTTTGGGTGCAATGTCTTGTCTGCGAAATGTGGGCCATAATGCGTGCGCAGGATGTGAAAAAGACCCCTATGTCTGTGACTTTTGTGCTGAAATTCAAATTAACTAGGCAATTTTTTGTATTCAAATAAAATTTACTTTGTCATTTGCAATACAGTTTGTAATTATTTACAAGTATTTTTGTATATTATTACTATGGGGCTCATATTATCAACACATATCAAATTTAATAAGTGTATTGTCCTAAAATTTTATTTTTAAATGGACAACACGTAATATAACTGTACAAAATACAATTAAACCAAGTAAGTAACTTATTAGACTATATTATTCCGATAAAAGAATGGGTAATGTATAATTATTATCGACTTATTATACAAAAACAAAATGGGGGCTCGTAATACAACCTTTATCTCTACTTACAAATGATACACAATCCTGAAAATTTTTACGTACATAAACATCCAGGGAATGTAAATACGTAATATTATGATTATAACTCATTTACTTTTAGTCTGACAATGCAAAAGGCTTAATGGTGGTATTTACCTCCAGTCTACTATAACTGATTGGATTGAAACGTAGCCCTTCCCCCTCCTAATTGTACTGCCTACTATATCTGAAAAACTCATTTAATAAGTTCTATAATGATTACAAATAAACGAATGTTCAAGGGTTTGTGTTATAAAGAATCTAAAAGAAGAGAGCAAAAAAAATTCTGTAAAAAGTAGATACTCAGAGATTGGTGTTTGATGCTAATGAATACTTTCTTCCTATTTAGGCTTTGGGATTTTCAGCCAACCTTCAAGTTCATAAACTCATTAATATTTTGTATTGAATGATTACATTCGAACTTATTAATCAGCTAGGGCAAACGTGTTTTAAGTCAATATTTCTTTCTAATTTACTTTCTGCTTATTGTCATTTTAGTAAATAAACATCATCTTCACCAAAAATATATTTATTCAAACAAACTTTCGGAAAGTGTTATCTTCTTTCCTTTTTCAAGTTTTTCTAAGCAATGAAATAGTTACAGAGATGTCACATATGATTGGATTATTAAACATCAAAGGAAGGTGTCGAAGTTGACTAGTTGGGAAGAACATAAAGAATTCCTGGATATAAGTGTTATCTAAGGTTGGATTCTTAAACCTTTGCGAATTAACAACCCGATTCTTATAAAAACGAAGAAATCGGAGGATATCAAAAAAGAAACGGAAAGAGAATTCAGAGAAGATCAAAGATTAGGAACGGGAAAATTTATCGTGAAACTATTGAAAGAAGAAATTTTGAATGAGAAGATTGTTAGAAGCAATAACAGTGGTTATTCATGAATAAGTGATTGTCAGAATTAATAATCAGTAAGGAATTGTTGTTTTTAAGTATGTCCAGGAGAGTGTTTATGACATGTGACATCTCTGTAACTATTTCATTGTTTAGAAAATCTTGAGAAAGGAAAGATAAGACTTTTGGTGAAGATGATGTTTATTTACTAGGGCACATGTACTTCAATAATAATTTGGGACAATAATTACTTTTGGTCAATAGTCATAACTTGCAAGTTTATAAGGCTTCAATATTAACATTATTAATAGTGAAAATACTGAATTTTAGCAGGTTATTTAGCTTCTGAATATTCATCATTTTATGTTTAATAGAACTTCCATGGTTAATTCCGATTTTACAAGAGACGTAATGGAGAATGGGGGTATAAAAAGAGACATTTATGTACATCTTCTCCAGTTCTATCCAAATGGCTCTTCTCCAGTTCTATCTAAAAACTGCGAGACATTTGTCTATTTTGATCTACTTCACAAGGTAAAACGAAAAAAATGAATTGTCTATTTCATATCGGCTGAAAACGGCTAAATTTACTAGAGATTTGTCATTAGGAGACTAACACATGCCAGCCACTACTGTTTGAACCATAAACTGTTTCTGTATAGCAACGCAGGCAAAAGTTATTGTACGTCAATTTTCAACGTAACTCTCAAATGCTCTATATTAAAAATTTGGCTACTATTTCATAAAGTAACAACCTTATGAAATAGTAGGCCAAATTTTTAATATAGAGCATTTGAAAGTTACTACTGCTCGAGCACCAATTGAAGGGCCCCAAGGACAAAGGTGTTAAGCGACAGTTTCATAAAATTTCTGTTAAAAGCGATAACAAAGCTTCTCGACCAATAAATGTGGTTCAACAAAATCATGGTTTTTTCAGAACAATTTTTAATTATTAGTGATAATTAAGCTGTATATTGTTCACAATAAATTATTATTTCCAGGTAGCAGCCAAACTTTAAGTTTTAATATCTCGAAACTGCCAAGATGTTACTTAACACCTTTGTCCTTGGGGCCCTTCAATTCATGTAAGAATAAGGATGGTTGAAGTCACACTGTTTGAACCAGAAAACTGTATCTTTTCTGATGATACCAAATAGATTCAGACCTAACTCCAGATCGATTTGAACTATCGAATTCTATGTTAGGATTTGATGTTCCTAAGTGTTTTCAGCCGGTATTAAAAGATAATTAAGTTTTTTTATTATCTCATGAAGTCATATATAGAAAATATGAAAGTTATGATGCAGATCTCATGAAGTCGATCAAAATAGGTAAATGTGACGGCGTTTTTCTCCTAGAGGAGTCATCGAATGATGTCCCTCTTTTTGCCCCATTCTCGGTTATCTCACTTATTAATAGCTTTACAATATTCTTGTAGATATTAATTTACTACGTAATTTCATATTTATTAAACTACAAACTTTTTTAGTGCTAAGATTATCCATTATTTTGCTTAAAAGTTTATGAATTGTAATTAACTGATGTTAATTAGCTTTCCTTTTTTGTGGATACTAGCTCATTCTTCTCTTTTAATGATACGGAAAACTGAACATGATAAAATATGATGCATTCATTTTTTGCTCTTTTTTCGTCTGCACATTGTTTTATTAAACTATTTTAAGGTTTTCAATAAAGCAGAAAGTATTCGTTGATATCCAGAATTAATTCCTCAATTTATTATATTTCCACTCGTCGGGGTTCCAGAGGAGAGTAAAACCTGGAAAAGAAATAAACAAAATTTATATTTTAATGATTTGGAAGCTACTAGGTAATAAAATTAACACAATAAGTCTTAAGTAAGAATTTTGATATTTTAGAGAAAGTGTTTAAATTTTAAAGCAAGAAAATACTGGGTTTTAAAATTAGTTAAAGCCAAAATTTAAGAGGATAAAAATATGGAAAAAAAAAAATCAGAAAAGATTTATTTCTCATTTCCTGATGGAAATGAAAGACAAAAATCTAGTATTTCTCTGCGTGGTTGTGAAGATTTCATAATCACTGCATTTTATGTATTTACTTTTTTCGGATTATTTACATTTGTAATGATTAATTAGATTAGAAAAGTTTACATGCATTTATGTATATTTAGAATATTTAAGACATATTCTGCAAGTTTTAAACTAAACACATTTAGATTTTATCTTATTAGTATAATCACTTCCCAAAACTTCTACAAAACCTTTATTGATTAAAACGTATTTTACAAATTTCAAATATTTTCCTTTGTCGTTATTTCCTTCATATTACAGCTGGTAAATTGCAGGAGTCTTTACTGCTGACCTTCTTTTAAGAATTTCAGTCTGAAATTTTATATAGAGATCTTTGGTATTTGCACCATGTTAATTCGAGGTGATAGACTGTACTCATAGACAACTTAAACATTATCATTTTTATAAATAAATAAATCATTACATTTAAAACATTAAAATGGCTGTTATTAATCATATAACTAAAAATTTACTAATTTGACCATTATTTTTACAACTATTTCTTTATTGTTTGTTGATTGAAGCAAATCATTTCTATGTGAGATCTTGTCATATAGTTTATATTTCAATTCTATTTTGTAACTCTTTGAAAATGAATCACACAAGATCTGAAACATATAGATTTATTTTGCTTAAAATGTTCGACACCCATTTCTTGTGTTTAGTATGAATGTATTGTGATTTCTTTCTAAATTTATAATTTGACAACTACGGGCCCGTTGAAAATCTTACAAAATCTTATCATCAGCTAATGAGCATTTATCAATCTGGTGAAAGGTCTACAAGAAAATACAATCACTAATGTTCTATTGTCAATTTGCCAAAAAGATAATGTTTTTTTGAGAAAAAAAAAACAGTTTTCGTTCTTTCTTAACAAGAACGCTTTACATTTGGTTAGTAGTTATTTATGTTTAAATATTTAATATAGATATAAAAAATCTAGAAATAGTTTTCTGAATTGTATCTTTAAGTGTGGCTGCACTTTATCTGATTTCAAAAGCAGATACTTCGGCAAATTTCAAATTAAATTAATATTTCAATACAGTTGTATATATTGGTGGAAAAAACGTAACGTTGTGTATCACCTGGGAGAAATTGCAATGTTGCTGCAATAATGTCGTACTCGAACCTGTCTCGTTGTACACTCACACATTTGAGCGCAAATGGAAGTTTGCGGAAATTATTTAGTAGGAAAGAACCTAAGTTTTTTTTTCCTGAAAAACCGATCTTTCTATTTTATGAAATTCGCAAAATTTTGAGGGAATCAGAAATCACAATTATATAGAATCAAGGAAATTGAGATCGTATTTTTGATGACGTTTAAATTGCTTATGATGGAATGGGCTCTTGCAAATTATGAAGAATAGTTTCAAAGTGCTAATTATAAAAGAAAGGATCAAGTTATTATTATTATAGAACAGAAATCAGAAACGCACATAACTAAACAAAAATTCACTGATCTAATTTTGGTTTTTGTACTGGGAATCGGAGAAGGTACCGTTTCGAGTTGCAACACTCTCATCAGTCCGATTCCGCCCAGTGTGCCTAGCTCTGTGAAGCAGGACAATACACAAAACGGACAAACGAACAAGACAGTGACCCCTCATTTAAAAAAACATCAAAAAGTAAATCAAGAATAAAAGGGGATAATAATAATAAATCCATGCTAGCATTCCGCTTAGCTTAGTAAGGATTTATTGAATAAAAAGTTCAATATCCACTTTTATTCTTGATTTACTTTTTGATGTTTTTTTAAATGATGGGTCACTGTCTAGTTTGTTTGTCCGTATTATATATTGTCCTTCTTCACTGAGCTAGATACACTGGGCGGGATTGGACTGATGAGAGTGTTGCAACTCGAAACGGTACCGTCTCCGATTCCCAGTACAAAAACCAAAATTAGCTCATTGAATTTTCGTTTAGTTATGTGCGTTTCTGTTTTCTGTTCTGTAATAATCTTGTACGCACGTTAAATTTAGTTTAAGTTATTATCATTTTAACCTTTATTTACACTGAATAGATAAAACATTAGAGATACCAGATTAGATACCTATTATTCAGATTAGATACCTATTAGTTAAACTAATACTAACATAATCTAACTAAAACCTGTGTCGGTCGTTCTCTGGCACGAACAGCCTGTACACATCAAGGCATCTACTCCACTAGATGCTGAAGGGCTGCCGCAGATTGTGCTATACCTGTTTTCTTATTATCCAAAACTCCGCCGTAACATAGATGCACTCTGATCTTTCACTCGAGATATTCGATAGGGCTTAAATGCGGGGTTCCTGCAGTGTACTGGATAAACCTCAAATTTAGATAAGTGATTCTCGAGTCAAGCCTAGGTAATAGAGACCCAATGGGACTGCGCATTGTCCTACTGAAACACACCATTCAGGATGCACGAAGGTCAAGAAAAGATGTAGGTGATCACCCAGCATATTCTGATAGCTCGTCTAAGGATATCTCCAGACTTACTAAGAGATCTCATGTGTCCCGTGAAAAGACTCCCCGAACCATGGCTCTGCATGGGGAGTCTTCTTGATTCCTTGAACAGCGCCTACCTAGCAGAACGGGTCAATGGCCTCATGTTATCGACCCTCTTGTCTGACTGGTTCAATTGGTAACGGATTCATCCGATCACACGAATCGGTGCCACTCTGAAAAGCTATAGTTTTGATGTTTCCAGGCACTAGGCGAAGCGCTAAGTCCGACGACGAGCAGTAAACAGTGGCACATGAGTTTACGCCTAGAGCTGACGCTGCTTGTTGTTCCGAGATTCAATACAGGATGTGATCTGCATCGCCATTGTTCTTGTGTCGGTCTATTCTAGCCAGGATAATCTAAACCGTCCTGCTCACCAATGCGCTGGGCATTCATACGACCATCGATGACGTACTTGCTATAGACCTCTAATATGGTTGCCTTCGAAACCTCAATGTAGTTATCGCTTGAGAAATTGAATGATCCGTTTCTCTTGCACCTACAATGAGTCGGACAATCAAAAGTCGCTAAAGTTGCAACATTTACCCATGTTCCTCAATTGCGATAGACTGCTGAAAGCCCAGATGTTTACTTATTTATAAGATGTGTTTGCTTTGGGTCTGTTCCATTATGAGCTGGGAGTGCTAGTGTCAATTTACCCTCACCCATGTTTGTACATAATGCTTATCTATTCATTGCGTATCAATTTTGATGACAGTGTGTAATATCTCTTAACATAAGATTTAACATAAAAATAGAATTCCTAAATGAAAACGGAAAAAATGTTGTTAAATTAAATTAATTATTAAAGGCATAAAATGTTATATATATCATAAAACAAATAATCGTAAGAGACTTTAGAGATTCAAAGAAACACATACCAGTATCTCCTGGTATAATTGTGTGCTTTTCATTTAAATCAAACTGCCAAACTTGTACAGTACTGCCACCTTTAATAGACAAATCATGAAAGCATTAATGTAATATTAAAAATTATTATATTATAAAACAATAAAAAAAGGTTTCATATTGTGAACGAAACCATGAAATTTTAATTTTCTGTCACTTTTGATTCTGAGACTGAAGATATTATTGTTATAAAATAATTAGTAAATTATTTTAGTGTGTTTAGCTTCAAACGTAAATGAAGTAAATTAAAGAGTAAATTTTTCTAGTCATGAATATTTTAATGACGTCAGCGAAAATTCATCATAAAAGCCGAATCAGCATTGAATCAGTCTCGATTCCACTCCACCTTCTCTCGGAAGCAGACAGCTGTTAAGGCGCTCCGATCAGTTCGACACAGGCGCAGAAGGCAGTAGACAGTCAGTCACCGTATGTGAGACGCAATTCAAGATGACGTCAAGGAAGAGGCAATGCAAGCGCCCGCACTCGAGACATGAAGACATCAATGGAATAAAGGAAGTAAGGATATACATTAATCATCAGCATAAATTATTATTATTATAGAAGACGAGGAATTGAATCAGTCGATTCAAGTGTGACATCGAAAGCCTGTGATTGGTTGAGAATACAACTGCAATGCGGAGCGGAAAATTTGAACCGGAGCATTCTCTCAGGATATTCGACGAAGTCGGTAAATTGTGAACTGCGTCAAGGAGAATATAACTAGAAGTCAGCGAATCAACTATAGTGACATTATAAGAAGAATACCAGGCACTAAGAACTGTGAGTAGTGAACTTTATTTAAAGAACTAAGATAATACGAATTTGGATTAATAACCAATAGTTATTGATCAAGTGTGAAGTGCAAGTTTAAATTAGTGCAACGAAGTAAGAAATTTATTTGAAAGAAAGAATTAAGCTAATTCTTTATATCATTAATCAGAAGATTTAATTTAGTGATCATTTTACTAATGAAAGAGAAGTTATCTTTCAGTGTTAGTATTCAGTGATAAATGATAGTAAACTTGTTGTGCTACATTAAAGATATTGTGCAATATTATTTCCAGTGCCTGAGGATTTGTGGACTGTGTGAATCCATAACTGTGAAAGTAAGAACTACATTAAGCTACGGAAAGGTGTATTCGAAGGCTGAAGACTTCAATATTAAAAGAACTTTTTCCGATTCTATTGTAAAGAACTTCTTTCCAATTAAATTATTAACTGTACTTACAATTACGTAAGTATTAAAATAACCACTCTTATATATAAGAGATAATAAAAAAAATTAAAAAAAAATGAGCCAATTGCCGTTTTTTCAGAGACAGAACGTGACTATTGATCTGAATATTTTCTCCATCTCTATTATTCATAACTGGATCCAAGGAGTTGTCAATCATGTCTGTCCGACTTGTAGTTTGGGTTCTAAAGATTGTGACGAATGGACTGATAAACTTTTCAAAAACCTTAGACTTTGTGCACGGAATCGCTAAAAATGGATTAATTGAATTTCATGCATTTTCCAAAATGATTTAAAATTAATTATTGAATTTCAGTAGCATACCTGAAGGTTGCCAACCTGAAGAAACTTTTGAAGGTTGCCAACCTGAAG
>JAFIDM010000002.1:63157518-63171623 GCA_023159025.1 Thereuonema tuberculata
AATTCTTGGGAAGACATACCATTTTTACTCGGATTAGGCAGCTTTATGAATTCTATGTCTCCTTAAAATGTAAAAAGAAAATCATTAAAATATGGTATTTATAAGTATTACGGTAATATGGGCAGATATTTGTATTAAATTCAATAAGCTATTTTTAAATATTCTTCAAATTTACTTTATCATTAAGTACGTACTTTTTGCCGCTTCTTTGCCACTTTTTGGTTTTTCTTTATCATCGACTTTTGCATTTGCAGTTCGAGATTTACCTTTTCTGAAATCTGTCTCTATATTGTCTTCAAAATTACCTTCTTCTGTTTGTAATGCATCGTACAGCCATTTGGTTATTGACTCAACTATTTGCAGATCCAAATCAAGAAGTGGACTATTGGCATTAATTCTTCTCTATAAATTAAATCAAAATCAGACGTTTAGGAAATTTATTTAGACTATAAATGAAAATAAAAATAATAATTAAGAAATTTATGAATAAAGTATATTCAGTTTTATAAGTCTAAGATTTCTGCAAGATGTCTTCCAGAAATAGATGAAAGTTTGAATATGTTGTTTATAATCCAAGGTAATTCAATTAAAATAATGAAAGTAATAAAAAACTAAATAAGAATAATAAATTAATATAAAGTGATTAAAATTATATTACCTCAATATCAATAAATAAGTAAAAAAAATCGTTTATGATATTAAAAGAGGATATAAGATTCATATTCGAAAATTAAAAGTATTATGTAATCAGTATATTAAGTAAACGCAATCTAAATAATTAAATATTCACATGAAGTATTAAGCGTGTCTGCTAATATTGACTTTACAAGGTTTGTCAAGACTGGCATGATGAAGTGAAGAATTACGATGACCAGAATAAGCACAGTTTTTATAAAAAAATAATACAAAAAAGTAAATAAACAGTCACAACAGTTTCGAAAATCTATTTTGTTCAATTTTTTTTCTTCGGGTGTAAGGAGACACTGAGACAGTTACAGTGTAAAGCCTATTACACACCAAGGGACGAAGTCGCGGAACACGTGCCTCGGTACAGTCGCTACACAATGTCGCGCGTCCATAACTAAACAAGAAGTTGCACTACAGATATCAGAACGCGATGTCCCAACAGATTGCTCTCTGTACGTTGAATTTGTTGTTAAAAAGGAAAAATCGTAAACCTAAACGGTACTGGAGGAGAACTCTGTTTTCGGGAGGCATTACTGTTGCTATGAATCTTCTCGAAAAATTAAAACTGGAAGATGGCATGGGTTTCAGAAATTTTTGGGCCAAATGCTCCATAGCATCCCTCCCTTTATTTCTGATTTTATAATCTAGACTTGCGATATCCCAAAGACATGGGAGGACTTGAAAATCTTCGATTATTTTCAATGTTGTTTCCATGGCGGACAAATAGAAACTGACTCAGAAGTCTCGAAAAACGTACAACAAACAAATGTCGCGCAACATTGTCTCGTGTTCCCCGTTTCGATGGGGAACAGGAGACTTGCGACTTTTGTATCGCGACTGTCCCGGTACACGAGAAACCTGTGTCGCAACAGTCGCGGAACAGCCTGCGACTTTGTCCCGAGACACATGTTCCGCGACTTTGTCCCTTGGTGTGTATTAGGCTTAACACTGTATAGTGTAACTGCCTCAGTGTCTCAGTGCTCAGTGTCTTCTTACTCCCGAAGAAGAAAATCGAACAAAATGGATTTTCGAAACTGTTGTGACTGTTTATTTACTGTTTTGGTTTTTTTTTTTAAATAAAAACTGTGCATACTCTGGTCACCGTAACATTTATGTAACTACTGCACGTTAAACATGATGAATGAAAATTTCTATTAAGATGTCTGTCTCTTTGGTTCAGAAAGACGTTGTTCGCTTTTCTCACACATTTAAGTTGATAGAAAACGCAACTGCCTTGACTAGATATAGAGCAAAGATATTTTCTCGGAAATCGACAAATTCCATTACAATCTAAGGCAATACAGAGTTCATTTCCGAATTCAAATGAACTCGAAAAAAAATAAGTTGTAACTTCGTTGCAAATTCAAATTTAAGAAAACAAATTTTCATATCGTTAGGTCTTGCTGATAATGACCAAGGAACAGACAAACGAATGTCCAAAGGCAAACTTATTTCACTTGTAAAAAATTTTGAAACTTAATATCTGACTTACACAATTGTGTTTCTAATTTACAGTGCTGCTATTAGTTGGCGCGCTTTACAATTGATTGGGAGATTTAAAATACACGTGGTCTTTCACTGACTCTTTAAATTATAACGAATCAGGAAATAGCACGCCAACGGGAAAAATTTGAAAAAAGCAAACAGAATTAACGGTTAACGAAAGAATTTGAAATGTAGAATAGATTATTAGAATATATATGGATAAATAGAATAAATGGATAATTATGAATATAAATGAATACAACTATAAAAATCATTACAACTATTCCCCTTCCAAGATTTTTCGTCCCCGAAAATTATATACAAGAATACACATGAAATAACAATTATGATAGAACTAATAATAATAAAAAAAATAATATATGGCCATATGAAAAAAAAAAATAGCTCAAAAAAATAAAAATAAAATTATTTACAACTATTTACGACAATAACTATTTGTTCACTAATTACAAACTAATTCTTCGTAAGTTCAGTCAATGTCACTAAAAAGTGAATCCTTTCGACATGGGATTACCGTAATTATTTCAAACTTTAATTTTATCCTCCATGTTGCACACTGTTGCTGGGATACGAAAATCATGGGATAAGCATTGTTTCTGTATGGTTCTACAAAAATCAGTCCATTGATGAATGTGTTACAACTTGCCTCAATTTTAACTGCTGACAAGAGAGCCAAATAGGCAAATAGCTGTTTCAACGGCGCACAAATAGTGAGAAGCCATTGCTTCTTTGTCCGTTGGATTTTTCAGTTGGAGAACATTGTTTGAACAGTCGCCTTTGTTGCTTCTAGAAAATCCTATCCTAGGATAATGTCGAAACTACAGTCTTCAGCTACTAGAAATTCAAATGGATAATGGTTCCATTAAATCGTAGCCTGCCAGTAGCTGCCAATAGTTTTGCCTAAGACAAGTAGCTGTTTCCCCGTTATACCTCGGAGCACAGGTAAGTTCGCAGGGATTATTACTTTGTACCTTTTCTTACGAAATGTTTCTAAAATTAGGCTTATTGTAGCACCAGAATCCACGAGAACTTGGGTCGGATCTTCAGCAACTCCTTTCATCAGGTGTTGAAGCTTCTCGGCGTCAGTCATATCAGGATTGATTGCTCGGTACAAATCCAAAACATCTTGGGCGTACTGCTCACAGCTTTGCACTCTCTGCTCCAACTCTTTCTTTCCGAGCTTCGAACTGTCGTATGGCGTGATTAACGTTTCCGTAAATTGTTGTTGGAATACTGGCCACGTTGTGATTGCTGATTCATTATTTTCGAACCACTTCCGGGCTGTGTCTGCCAAGAAAAAGTAAACATTGGTCAATCGTGCCGACTTGTCCCATCTATTGAATTTAGCGTTACGGTTCTTAATCTCTCAACCACCTGCATGCGTCCTCATCAGAACGGGCATAAAAGATGGTAGGCTCCCAGAATCGCTAGGTTGTGACTGGGGTAGCTGCTATTGTGGCATAGGTTGTCGTTGCGATGTCGGGCATCTTGTCTGCTGATGAAGGCCTCGTAGTCGACGGCTCTGTCAGGTTGCTGTGGGCGGCAGGAGGCTCACTTCTGGTCGGCTGGGAATAGTAAAGGTTCGGTGCGGCCAAAATCAGAGTTTCGCGCACCAATTTGTGGTGATTGTTTAAGGTCTCTGGTTAGTAGTAATAAAATCAGACTGAAGCAGGTGAGAGGTTTAACTGACCTACCTATTTATTCATGGTGTCAGGGGTTTAAATAACCTTATGTACAGAGGCTTCTATTAGTTTGTGTGCTTTACAATTGATTGGGAGATTTAAAATACAAGTGGTCTTTAACTGATTCTTTAAATTATAACCAATCAGGAAATAGCACGCCAATGGGAAAAATTTGAAAATAAACAAACAGATTTAATGGTTAACGAAAGAATTTGAAATTATAATAGATTATTAGAATAAATAAGGATAAATAGATTAAATGAATAAATATGAATATAAAAAAGAATAGAACTAAAAAATCCTTACAATATCCAAGGAGTGGTGTTTTATCTAGTGATTATTATTCTTCTACAACATTAATGAAATTTACAGGAATAGAAATGAATTCATTGCATCAATAACACATATAAGCATACTATTTAACTTTAGAATACACTTACAACTATTGTTACATTATAAAAAAATAGTATATTTTGATAAAGAAATGATAAAACATTAACTGTTTTTGAATATTTTAACAAGACTGATAATACAATTCCTACAACTTAGAAAGTAGTGACAGAAGATTTTGAAAATGAATGCAAAACATCATTCAAACATGTTCCGCTATTACTGTGACCGAAATTACTGAGATTGATAGCTTGCATTTTTTTATATAATAAAATGGGAGAATCCCTTGAAATAATTTTCAACGTTAAGTAGATTGGATCTTTGAAAAATCGTTTTACTATGTCACATTTTTTCCAAAACTAATATTGATAATTAGCTACAAAAACATTATAGGAGAATGGGCAAACTCTATGGGAATTTGCCCCATCCTGTGTAGTGATACGATATTTATCTATAGAAAGATCTCTTGAAATAGAACTTTTGTTATTATTACGACTCGTCGCAATTATTAGTCCTGTGGGAGTTATATACGTCATTGATTGTAATGAGTGTGGGTGCAGGGAAGCCAACCACCCACAGCCAAGCATTCCCGCCTGTAGGTGGTTGGCTTCTGTGTCACCCACACTCATTACAATCAATGACTCAAACGTCATATCTAGACATATCATTTCATGAGGACTAATAACACTGTACAACAAAATTTTAACTTTTTTCATGCCGTGAAATGAAAATATGTTACTTTTACCAATTCGGGTATCCTAAATTCGAATTTCAAGTCAAAAATTCTCTATTAAGTAACCATATTCAATATTTTGGTTAAAAATTTGATGTTTTTTCATAGTTGTTGTTCCAGAATTTTACTACATTCAGCGTTCAAAAATACCGATTTTATTGAAAAGGATATGCTGATTACTGATAGAATGTCAAAGAGTTTAAAAACTAAAAAAAAAATTATTAGATGCAAATAACTTAAAAAAAAGGTGAAAAAATTACAATTTTAGAATGTTTTTCTGAAAGACTTTCTTTTGTAGCTGGGCCCGGAATACTCAGAGACAAGTAGCCAGAAAGCAGGTTATGGAACCATTTTCTTGCATATCACCTTTCCATTTGGGATATTTCCTGGTGAAACCTTTCTCCGTGCTCATCGCTGACCATTTCCAGGTTCTTTGGAAAGAAGTTAAGGTGAGAGTGCAGGAAATGAATTTTCAGCGCACACGACAACATAAAAATTTCATAGTTTCAAATTACGGCATTTTTTTTTTGTTACACTGTGTAAAAGTCGTAATGATAAAATAGGTTCTATTGATGGAGATCTTTCCTAACGTGAAACTGGTATCTATCTTCTGGCTCATCTTTACTGGTCAGCGCGGCGCTCAATGGCAGAAATGCCAAGAGCTGGCGTTGGCTAATCAATCAATCAATCAATCTTTCCTAACGTATATATCTAATCGCTATAGTGGGATGGGGCAGATCTGCCCATTCTCCTTTGTTTTCTGTTCATTACATCTCTAAATAACCTCTTTTCAATTTTTAAATTTGTTGTCATATTTTCTAAATATAGTTACAATTATTCCAATTCATTGCATAATTTTGTAGTATAGAAAAGAATTTTGTTAGATGTAATCTAGAGTTTTGTAAAAGTTATTGTTCAAATGTGTAGCAATGCATTGCTTTAAAGGTTTATCCCTTGCAGTATGCTTTTTCTGCCACTGCATTTTTCCTTTATTTACTACAGTTATTTATTTTTTGTTAGCAACGCTTTTATCATTATCATTTATCATTGCTTGCTCATGTAGCCATCGCATATTGGGAACACAGCATTTCTGAAGGTTAATTTTGAGGAGGAGGAGGAGGAGGAGGAGGCTGGAGACTAGAATATCCCTGATCATATTTTAAGTCTATAAACAAAGAAACATCGTACCAAATTTTAAAGAACTCAGTCCATTCATTTTAACGTAATACCCAAAATGGAGAAATAAAGAATTAAAATGTTCAGTGACATTTGAATAACGTGATGCTGTTCCTCCCTTCTCTTGTTCAAGAAGAAAATATGAAAGATAATATTGGTTGCTTCCGTCTTCCTTCGTTTTTGTTTTTTGTATTTTTGTATTTTTGTTTTTGTTTTTTGGACTTTTTACCTTTTTTGATAATAGATTTCACTATTTGTATCCATAAAACCCTTCAAAAATTAAAGAACTCTGTTTTATTCTTCCTTAGCTCAGTAAATTGTACAAATTTGGCCTTAGCAGAAACTATTTTATAATGCTGTACTTTTTATTTCTTTTAAATACTTCTAAATAAGCTTATTTAAATAATAAATATTTAACACTACGCCTTTATCAGGTCCAAGCACGGATCTGGTCAACATCTTTAGTTTTTAATAATTAGTTTTTAATAATACGTATTTATTGAGAGAAAAATTGATATCCGGAATTTAACACAAAGGAAAAATGAAGATGAAAACTTGATCTTTATTTTCCTTTGTGTTTAATTCCGGATATGAATTCTTTTTCAGTAAATTCGCATTATGTTTCCTATTTTTCTCTTTGTTTCTTGTATTAATGCAATTGGTTTCGCACTGAATAATAAATTTCTACTGGAGATTTTTTAAAAATGGATAGAAATGAATAGCATCCATTCCATCATTAAATATAAATTCCAAATACAATTCCCGTTCTTTTAGACAGCGAACATTGAAAAACCACTTGTAGAAGAAGTATTCAAAGAAACAGTAAAGAAAAAGATATGAATAAAAAAAGTAATATACCGATGAAGTTTTTGTAGAACAATATCGGATGCTTTTTTTATTTTAAAACAATTAATACTCAAAAGGTATTACTAATTTATCCAACTTACTTGATGAGCTACAGATGGAATCGTTAAAAAGTAACAAAAAAGGAATATCATTCTCATAACGTCTAAATTATTCATTCTTTCCTTTAAAATGAATGAAGATTTAGAAGGTTGGAAATCATATCTGTAATCTTAAATTTGAAACCGAAAATTATTGCCTTGAAAAAGAATTTTATTCAAAATCGAACTGAATTGGAATTTTAGTAGTTAATTTAAGATATTTGCTCAAGCCGAAGTTTGAGATTAAATTTCTAATATTTTAAGTGACGTTATATCTCTTGGAACTCCGATTTTTCCAGAATTTTCCTTAAGCATGTCTCTTGAGAAACTTAGTTTTTACTTAAGGAAAAATAATATCCGATAGCTCATTTGGAAAATAATTAACGTTTCTGGACAAAAAAACCGGGAATATCCAGGTTATGTAAACGATATATCTATTTAAGTTTACCAGTTTTTCTACTAAACTGTACAGTACTCTCCACTGAACTGTATATTTGTTGGGAATCAAGTGATTGTTCATATCATTGTAAAATTTAGCAAATTTGTAGAATGACATCTATTGAAACTTTTTGTAAATCTATACATATATACGAGTATAAATATCAAAGTTTGTATGCTTGAATGTTCTCTATACAACTTTATACCATTTGACTGATCGGAACCAACTTTTTCATAGATACTCTGTACTATCCTGCGGAAAATATAGGCTACCTTCGAATCCAGTTAACCACCTCCAAGGGGAGGAAATAGATGAAATCTGAAATTGCACAACATATGCACCTGATGGCGATAATGGAAATTACACAAATTTCTGCAGCAATTGGAACAATTAGGAAGGTTTGATGTGATAGGGTTGTCGAGAAGAGTAGAACGAGGACCCCACATCCCATTCTCACTCCCCTCCCCTCCCCGGGCAACGTCTGGTACTTTAAGCTAGTTTACTATTTTTTTTATAACTATATAGTAAATGCACTTGATATCTTTAAATAAATGTTTAATGTTTCTGAGAAGCCCTTTCAATCTAAATTCGGACATGTTTTAAAGGCGTAATATTTATAATTTAAATCAGCTTATTTAACAAAACTTTATTGTATTTAGATGTATTTAAAAGAAATAAAAAGTACAGCATTATAAAATAGTTTCTGCTAAGGCCAAATTTCTACAAATTACTGAGCTAAGGAAGAATAAAACAGTTCTTTAATTTTTGAAGGGTTTTATGGATACGAATAGCTAAATCTATTTAAAGAAAGCCAATATAAATTAAATTGCAAATACATACAAATTGCAAAGTCAATTTTGAAGCACTTATAAATACGAATAATTTCTATGATTAATTGCTCTTCTCTAAACATCAAAAATCAGCAAGCTATTTAATGATACAAAAATACAAAGTTGTTAAATATAGTACTCTAAGCAAAAAAAAAATTGAAAAATTTGAAAAAGATAAAAAAACGAAAAAGAAAAATTCAATTTACAAATGAAACCTCAGTATCAATTTATCAACCGAGACCTTAAGCATCAAGCTACAATTGACAAATGAAATCAGATGAAATTTCTAAAATTTAAGCTAATAGAGGAAATCTAATGAAAACAATGCCAAATATCTCGAACATGGGGGGGGGGGGGGTATTGACCCCTGAAAATATCCTATTCCTATGCTATTTGGGCTTCCCAGCACGATGGTAAAGTCCGTTTGTCGATCTGATCTTTCATTCGAGAGATTTTAGGGGGGTACAAAGACAACAATGCCAAATATCTCGAACATGGGGGGAAAGAAGCGTTCGCCCCTGAAAATACTCCATTCCTGAAGTCTTTCGGCCTCTGACAACAATAATGAAATCCGTTTGTCGATCCGACCTTCCGTTCGGGAGTTTTTAGGGGTGGACAGACAAGTTTGAAGGAAAAGTTAAAGAAAATTTAAATAAAAAGATCAATAACTTATCTTCATATCCTTATTTAATGAGAAACTGTGTAATCAGAAATCAGTGGCTATGAACTTTTTTTAAATTTTAAGTCTAATTTCTTTTTGATATTCAACACATGATATTGTAGAATTCTAAGTAAGGAGTAACCTTAAGGAGTAACCTCTTTCCTTTTCCTCTCTGTATGCTCAGTCCCCACTTCACGATCGATTTCTAAGCATATTCTTAATGGATGCATGCATTCAATTGTAGTTGTTCTGTCTAATTAAACCTTTTAAACATGGAAAGTCAAATACTTTTTCATTAAATATATATTAATCCAAAAGAATTAAGATCTAGAGGCACAAAACTAATAAATAACAATGGAACCATATACGAATTTCTCCATAATTGGGAACTCTACATAGTTTGTAATCCCTAAATGTAATAGATTTAAATATAATTTATTCAAAATAAGTATTGCAGATATATATTACATTCCGGAAATATGTAATTAAAAAAATAAACCAATTTTAAAAGTTTAGACAGTCGACATGATAACTATTGCAAAGTCAATATCATTGAAAGCTCTAAAATTATCAATTACCGCAATTAGTTTGTAGATTGTAAAAGAAGTATAAAAAGTTTAAAAATGTAATCGAGAGATATTGTTTAATTTTCAGGCAAAAAACTGATAATAAATGAATTAAAGATGTATTATTTTTGATAAAATTAACGTATTGCTGAAGAAATTCATTTTATAAATGATAATGATGTAACTCCTCAATAGTTTCTCAAGAGACAGCCAAATGTTTTACAATTGCTCCCACCACAGTGATCGCTTCACCATTTCAATTTTCACAAAACATATATGAAACCTTTGACCTGTAGATTCAATTGAAATATTATGAATTTATATGCAAAATTTAGGAAACAATGCCTAAGCGTTAATAATGTCATAAAGGAAAAATGATGGTTCATCCAGACTTCAAAATCGAAAGCGAGGTGACATACTGCAGATCGCTTCAAACTTAAATAGGCTAGTTTCGATAAGAAAATAAAGGAGATTGTTGAGATATGATTACTTTCCTTAATCAGTAATTCATTATTTTTATCAGCGTAATAAGGAATCAGCTTCAAAAGATTTTTAACTAAAATCACTGGAAATAAAGAATTTTGTTTTTAAAATTTCCATTTCAACATAATGTCATTTGAAGAAAAAATGAAATTGAAAAAAATCTCAAAAATCCCCATATATACGAATAAGTCTCCAAAGTCTCCAAAGTAGAAATAATGTTCTTTCTTTGCAGGTGAGAAACAAAATTGGCATTGACTCGTGACAAGTGCTGTAAGTTGGTGGTATATCAGGAGAAAATCCGGGACTTATACATCTACAGGTCCGCATAGTCGATGTGTCAATACTGGCAGAAAACTATTTACCTGTGACTTACTTTGGAAGATCACCACATTGAGCACAGTATGTGATATTTCTGTTTGAAATATCATTCCCTATGTATGGAGACTTTTGGAACACCTGAAGAAAAGCAGCATTTTGATCATTTTCTTATGTTACAAATTTCTTTCTATCTTTTACTTTCTCTTGAAATAATGTCACTGAATAATCATTAAAATTTTTATCTTTTTCTTTATTGATATATTCAAAACTTCTAATTATCAAGGCTTTCATAGTAAATATCTCAGTGTAATCTTGTATTCTTGATAAAGAATTTGTATCAAAAATAATAATCAAAATTGTTATATACGTGTAATGTCAAAAGTGTTTTACACATTGTCAAAATCAGCAAAGACATATAGACTGTCATGATAATATGTTTGTATTTGTTAATTTAGATCTAAGTTGAAACGAAACTTGTTAGTTGTTGTTTTTTGCAAAAATGTAAGAAGGTTTCGAAAATATAACCTGAAGAATATCGGAAATACGATCGAAATATTGTTAAGAAAGAAGTTGTCAAATAAGAGTAGGAAGATTAATTGTACAATAGTGGGAAATATAGTATAGTAATACCCTGAGATACGAATGCCCCAACATACGATTTTTTTGATGTACGACGAAAATTTTCATTTATTTACGCCTCGAAATACGAAGATATTTTTGAGATACGCATAGCTAGTAAGCTAGATGTTGTGGATCTGGTGCAGAAGCATGCAGAAGAACTCCCGACGGAGGAGCTGAAGAAGTTACATGAGATGACGCACTCAGATGTGATGAAGGAACTCAGCAGTGAGGAGGGGGTCGAGAAAGAGGAGGTGCTATCTTCACGTGAAATTCGTGATATCCTTGCTAAGTGGCAAGAAGTGTCCGATTTTGTTGAAAAGAGACACCCGGAGAAATTGTCTACAGGGAGAGCCAGTGCATTGTTCAATGACACGTGCCTTGCGCATTTTAGAAACATTCTAAAAAAGAGACAGAAACAGATCTCTCTTAATCATTTCCTTTGGAAAAGACCATGTCTTAGTGGCGATTCACCCACTTCAACTGAGGCCAAAAGGGCCAGACGTGAGAGTGGCAGTGATAGTGATTAGTCTTAGTGTAAGTAAAAAAATAGTACATTTGTATCATGCATACAAAAAACATTGTATTTATCTTATATTAAATCTATATTATATTATTAAAAATATATAGTACATTTATATCATGCATACAATAAACATTGTATTTATCTTATATTAAATCTATATTTGGTTGGTATTTAAAGCATGTTAATTATTTTTTTGGGGTAAATTCCTATCACTGGAACAAATTAATTCTATTTCCATTAATTTCTACGGGAAAATTGATTTGATATACGATTGTTTTTATATACAACGATCGTCACGGAACGAATTAAATTCGTATGTCGAGGTACCACTGTAAATCTGTTCTTTCAAACTCTGAAAAGACCTACAACATGTGCTTTACATACTCAGTAACTTAATTGCAAAATTTATTTGAGTTATCACTGTTATCAAAACTCGTACAATCATAAAAAATAGTATCAAGGAATCTCTCAAAAAAAAAACTTAATATTGCAGATATCCCAAATTTATACGATCTTGTGTATTTTTTATGTCATATAAGAAAGACAGGAAAGTAATTCAGTTCTAGCCAAAAATCGCGGATAACAAAAGACAATATAATCAACACTGCTCACAGATATTCAACATTTTAAAAAACAATATGGACTTATGATTCTAATCTTTAACTGTACATAGATTCAATATAAAAATCAATCTGATATATCTTTTTGTTATCAATATCTTTCACCAATACAAACAATTATTTTAAAACTTATAATATACATTATAAATTAACCAGCAATTTTGCATTATATTGTATTACGAGCACTTAAAATGTTATAGTAATTTCCATTGTAACATTCGAGTATAGGTGCCAACAACTCATGGGATTGAATTGGGGATTGGACGGTCAGTTTTATGCTTCAATATTCTTACTGTTAATAAAGAAATGATTCCATATACGTTTCTATATGGATAATTTAACATAATATTAGTAGTTATTACACTGTAAAATGTCTTTGAAAATTTATATATTTAAAAATATTCATAAAGCATGTCAAGATAATATAAAAATTATAAATTTCAGGAACACTTTATCAGTTTGTTATTCCTACAATTTACTCAGTCAAGTTAAATGGGATTTTAAAAAAATAACAAAAAATAAATACTAATGTCAAATTCTGAAAATGATTTATATTTTTTTCCTTTAAATGAAATGAATTAAATGATTGCAAATGGAATGTTAAATGTGAAATGTTAAGATTGGAATGGAATGTCGCCTTTAACAAAACTTTGATATCAGAATATTATTGGGTTTTTATAGGCGTTTTAAAAGTGAAACTGAATTGAAACTCAGTAAATTCTTTCAATTATTTTATCAGAACAGTGTGTGAGATTAAAAATTTTATTTTAAATATCAGCTCTCATATGTATATTTTATTTATATATTCTATGTTTATAAAATCTTGCTTTGATGCTTTATTGTGGAATTTTTGAGTTTATTATAAACTGTGATAAAGTACATATTAGAAATATCTATATCTTTTGCAACTGTACAATTATAGCTCTATTTCGGAAACAATTCAGAATAATACACATGTTTATATTTCTTTGAATGAACGGCACTTTGACCTCTCAGAATATTGACGTTTCCTCCGGGGACATCTTATATTTGTTTTCCCTGTAAAAGAAAGGATCAATAAATAAAGCTACTACTTTTTTTTTATAACATCGTATGAAATGAAACATTAAAATTAAGTTGAAACTTTTTGGAAAAAAGTGTTTTTAATAAAAAATAAAATTCCCTGCTGATCAAGACATTCAATATATTATTCAATACAAATATAAATATATTTTTTTACTCAAAAAGAAACAATATTAAAAAACTAATATAAATAATGTTACACGGATTTCTGCATCACCATGCTGTAGCTGCTGTATACTCCTTTCTTGTACGGATAGTACCCCAATATCTGATGGATCACTAGCCTTATAGTGGCATAAGGCAAATCCACTGCACGGGCAACAGCTGGTACATTTACACTACCACATGGATTAGCCACATGTAGCCACATGGAAAGCCATACGGAAATCCACGACTGCGAAATTTTGTGGACAGCGCGAACAGACATTGGTCCACGCTTTACATGCTTCTTACGCCGGAATTACCTAACAACCTCAGCTATATTGTAATTGTTCTGATAGAACAACTTCACCAATAGTGCTTTTTCCTACAAAGTTGGCATTGCTCGTGAAGTGCCAGTAAGTATCTAATGGTTTTGAAAAGCTTTCTTTTCTTTTATAGAGCTGCGAATCAACATTATGCAAATCCATTATGCAAACACAACATTATGCACGATCGTGATGCGATCTCCAATCAGTGAGCGACAGGTGGTCAAGTGATAAAACGCTGTGCTCCACCTCCGCAGCAGGAGCGGAACTCACAATTGCTTCTTGTCTTTCTTGTTCTTGTTTACTTTTTATTACAGTATCTGCATTATTTAAGTTATAAATAAAAGAAGTTAACGTGCCGGAATAATTCAAAGTTAGGTATCAAACCACGGCACTT
>JAFIDM010000002.1:63176389-63201791 GCA_023159025.1 Thereuonema tuberculata
TTAGAATAAATTCGCTCTATGGAAGCATTGTAACAGAAAAGCTCTTTACAGACAGTTAAAGAATAAAAATAATTTATATAAAATGTAGACTTAATTATTTAAAAAAAAGTCTAGAAGTGATAAGCTAACTCACATATTGTTTCTTTGGTTAAGACCTCAGCCCGAACCCCTTTGTCGGCTCCGATGCTGAAGGACCAACTGACCCCCCCCCCCCCCTTTTCGGGACCTGCCTGTAAAGCTG
This sequence comes from Thereuonema tuberculata, assembly GCA_023159025.1. NCBI lineage: Eukaryota > Metazoa > Arthropoda > Chilopoda > Scutigeromorpha > Scutigeridae > Thereuonema > Thereuonema tuberculata. The sequence continues at coordinate 63,176,631 of JAFIDM010000002.1, forward strand.
AAAATATATATAATTATATAAATTGGTCATATTAAAAGTATCACTTTATTAACCAGAAATTGTTTTTTTTTCATGTAATTCTTCTTATTTTGAATGCTAAGCGTTGAAAAATATATGTACAATCATACGAAACACGTTGGCGATAAAAAGAATAAAAACTGCAATTTCTACTTCGACTGGATTTTGTTTTTGGCATTTATGTTAAATATAGTCATTGTTCTGAAAAATATCAAAAACTTTTATCAATTGACTTATATCTATAAATTTAAAAACAACTTAATTAATGCTTTTAGACAGTGTCAAAAACAAAGCGGCCATATAATATGCACAATTGTAGAAACAAAATAATTGAAAGCAAGAGCATATAAATGCAAGACCGTTCCTTTATGTTTTACAGGCAAGCTGTAACCTAGGAGTCGCTAATACAATGCTTAGTGCATCATATGGATATGTTAAAGAATTTACGAAACAATACGTTTGTAAATATTAACAATGACGTCCTGTTGGCAATTGTTAGAATTGTTATATATGAAGCATCATTATTATTACTCTGTTAATTGTTATCATTATTACTAACATGCTATGGAAAACGTTCATTTGGGGGGTCAGGGAGTGGTCCTACAGGTCTGTTTTTTTTTTACGTGGTCACCTACTTTTTGATGTTGAATACAATGGTGAAGGTTTCATTCTAATATCTCTAACCGTTTGACCGCTACAGAGTGTGACATACAGTGTGACAGACAGACAACACAAAAGCAGTAGGATCCCTATGTTGACTGTACCATGGGACCGCTAAAAATGGATTGCCGTGAAATGTATTAGCGATTTTTACATACAAAGCAATTAGCTTGTAAAAATTTCTTAAAAAAAAATTGTAATTGGGGCCAAAAAAGTTGTGTATGGATGCAATAATAATAAACCTTTTTTTTTCAAGCATTTTATTATTTAATAAAAGAGGATCATGGCTACACCCACTAGTAATGAGTCCTGTTTGTCTTATCAGCTTATTATAAGTAGGTTCATTATATTTCTGAAGACACGTGATCTCAGTTAACCAATCATTATCATTTCCTTTCTTCACTAGAGTTACTGCTTAGTCGTATCTGGAATGTTGTTGTAAGGTACTTCCGGTGCTTACACCAAATTCGTCATCGTGCTACAATGTTTAATTTTTATTATTTTTGCAGGTTTTTTCAAAATTAATAATTTTTATTCATTTATTTTCGATTTCACAAAAAGTTCGTTTTTAGGAATGTGCAATTGTATTTTTAATTCATATTAGTTTAGATTTTGTATGTCTATTTTTTTATTTTTTTTTTGAGATTTATTATGATTTTGTTTGTATTTATCAATAGATAAGCAAATATGACGATCCTTTCGGCATCATTTGATGGTCCTGAAAAGTTTTTAAAAAAGTAATAAAAGCAATTTCAATAGCAGTGGCATGTACAGTTGACAGATGGAAGTCGTCCAGTTCTGTTATCGGTGCCCGTCACTGTCTTTTCTTGTCCAGCGTTGGAAACATTGGGCTAGGCTTAGTGGTAAGCGACGCTCCGGCTTCCTTAACAATATTGAACACTGAATGAGATGAGATACCTGCTGCTTCAGCCGTTTTACGATACAGATCGTTTTTGGTCAGACGACTTGAAATAACAAAAAAGCATTCCAAATGATTGATAATGGTGTGAGTTCAGCAGCAACCATGTTCTGAACCATGTTCAAAATGGAAGTATCAGGAGTAACTAATGCTCTATCGTTCACTTCATATATGAAGTTGGCGCGTGTCTTCAGATTTATAATGAACCGACTGTATCTGTGGAGGTACGTGACAGCTCCATATAGGGTGAACGGCTGATCCTTAATTAAACTTTAGATATTTCCGTTTACTGTTTTGAACAGGGCGGCTACTGAAAACAGATCTTCGTTTTCTATGAAATAAAAAATATAAATAAATTAAAATAATATATACAGTGAAACCTCGAGTTACGAAAGATACAGGTCACGAACATTTCGGGTTACGAACATTAACATCGAAATTTTTTTGTTTCGGGTAACGAACAGTGCCTCGGGTTATGAACGAAGGTGAGAGAGAGAGCAAGGTTTAACGTTGGAGACAAACGTACAGTACAAACGCAGGCCAAATCTCACCAAAGGCGTCTCATCTAGCATCTGAAAGTATCTCTCCGCGCCCACATGATTCTTTTTCCGATGTAAACAAGACATCGTAATATATTATTTGTATAATGTATTTATTAAATGTAATTTTTATTTAGTTGTTTTCTTTCTCTTTATTTAATACGTGAAGTACACGTATTCTTTGCGTTTTGTCAGGGAAACGACCGAATGTTAATAAAAAGGAACGATTCTTTCATCTTGAAACGGATCGTCTCTATTTCATTGATTTCAATGTTTCGGGTTACGAACGTTTCAGGTTACGAACCGAGTTCTGGAACGAATTAAGTTCGTAACCCGAGGTACCACTGTATAATATTGTAAAAACCAACAAAAACAATAAATATAAAACATTATAGCGTGAGGACAATTACGACTTAAACAAAGGGAGCAACCCACAATGACATTCCAGAAGAGCAACAAAGAACTCTAGTGAAACAAACGATTGGTTTGTTGTGATCACGTACCTCTACAAATAAAGTGAACGGACTTTAGTTATTAGTCTTTCTGTGTTCATCAGCATTTTGGCATTTTCAAGCTCCCTAACACGTTGTGGAGATTTTTTGTTTTCAAGATTAACGACAACAAAATATGAATACGTTTGTGCTTTATTAATGCTTATTAATAATTTTCGAATTAATAAGCACTTCGTATTTATTTACAATTTCAAGTCATATTCAAAAGAATTCCTTCATGCAAAGTGCAGATGGCTTTTAGTCGTAAAAAGGCATTTCTGGAAATTGCGGCATTTGTGGAAATGGCGGCATGGTTGGAGGCTGGAAAGAAAAGATGTAAATTATATTACATTTTGAATGATTGCTGATATATTAGAAAAATTAAAACTTTCAATTAAATTAGGAATATCTCAGGTACTCGGATTATCCGGTTACTTTTAATACCAGGAATTATCCAAAAATAAACAGGCACTACAAATATATGTTCAGTATTTGGTAATTAATGAAAATCCTATTTTTAATTTGCTTTTGGGACGGTGGAACTTATGATAACATTGAGATTTGTTCGAAACTCTCTTAATCTACATTTTCTGGGCATCAACGTTTATAGGTCGCTAAATCGCTGTCGAATTATCAAAATATAGCAGCCCAATTTCCTTCTGCTAAATAATTCTTCAATTAGAAAATGCCATCAGCTCTCTTAATCTTTACTTCATCTTTATGAAGATGGCCGACATTGACTCCGATAGGAATCAATTCCTGTGATGTTGACGATTAATTAGATATGTTTATTTTACTAAATGTTCCGAAAATAATGTTAAATACAACTGATTCATTTTAAAGTTCCTGATTTGAAAATTGTTGTCTTAAAGGGAAAAATGTTAGCTTATTTATTTTTTCTTTTCCATAGAAGCTGCTGTTTTGAAAACTATTTGTGCTTGTGAAAAGTGATCCGGAAATGACGTTTAATGTTGTTCATCAATCGCAGCCACTTTTAAAAACACGATGCAATTCCAAGGTACTCATCATTTTAGTTTTGTCTACTGTGTTTGATGCACATCAACTTTTATTTGTAGATTTTCTTCTTCTTAGCCAACGCCCACCCTTGGCAATTTGGCCATCAGACCAATAAAGGCGGGCACTGCACTGACCAATAAAGGTGGGCTAATCGGTAAAGGGTACTTCTTTTTCTTATCATCATCTTCATGGTTAAGAGCTGGGCAATCTTTAACGTATAATGTTGTCATCGCCTCAAACCTCAAAGCGGACATTCAGGTGATAACACACTTCAATATGATGAAGGTGAGCGATAAGGTAATTTAGCCGGTCGTGGCATGGAAGGCTGCAACACTGATTGCTCGAGGGAGATCTCGACAAATTGGGCCTTCGGTGGCCAGATTTGCCCAAGTCTTGCCATTTAAGGAGGCTAGGGGGAGTTGTTGTTTGATCTCTCTACTTACTGCCGTGCTGATTCGTGTTTTCATGTTTTCATTTTGCAGCACATATGGAGCAAATAGGTGGTGGTAATGAAGCTCCCATCTTGGCTAATACGTCAGCATTTTCATTGTCATTTCTTTTGGCATGGCTTGGGATCCATTGCAGTACAATTTCCCAGCCTTTCTCTCGTAAGTTATTTAACAGACGTCTGCAGATGATGATTCTGACGCAGTCGGTATTTTTTTTTTGAGTCAGGCTTTTGATGGCGGCTTGTGAATCAATTGAAAAACAAATTTCCCTATCAGTTGCGAAATTTTAAGCTTAGAGACTGCAGCTACTTGTCAATTGTAGTTACTTAGCGATTTTGATGCATCCGTGATTACTCGGAGAGCTGCGTTTTGGTCAAGTTCTATGTTATGGATTATAGCCTTATTAGCAGTAATTATTGTTTCCCCACCATATTCGAGAACTGGTCAAATGTAAGTTTTGTAAGCAGGACTTGTTCTTGGCTTGTTCCCCATGTTGTTGTGGTCAATTTCTTTAGTAAGCATGATCTTTTCGATGCTTTTGTAGCACAAACTTCGCAGTCGGCCTTCAAGTTGTCAAGTTGTCAAGTTGTACTCCCAAGTATTTAGAAATGTTACTATCCTTCAACTCTATACCTTTATAAGCCAAACGCACAGCAGATAGCTTTGACAACGTAAAGAGTTGGTATGCAGTTTTTAAGGTATTAACCGTCGTAGCGTTTTTGAATGTCCAATGTACAAGCCGTCGCAGTGAGTCATTCTAGCCTGCTTCTAAGGCTTAGATATATTCACTGATTGCCCAAATAAGGAGGTCATCCTCGTATAGTAAAGCATTTGCGCCCACGTTGCTTCGGATTATATTGAACAGTGGCAAGTAATCACCGCTCCTTGGAATATTCCTTGATGTTGGATGAGGAAGCAGGAAGTACAGTTAGAAAAACTCAATTTAATTTGCCTTTGCGACAGAAAAGATTTGGTGTAAGCAAATAAACTCCACAGAAACTCATGCTAATTTATGTAACAGCAAAGGACTCCAAACTTTATCGTATGTCGCCTTTAAATCGAGTTGACCTATACTGTGGGACCGCTCTTTCACATGTTGGGCGAAATTCAGCAGATGATCCATGGTGCACATTTGTTTTCGGATACTGCTTGGGCTTCGTCGTTAATCACATGCCAACCAAGATACTGGTTTAATCTATCGCCGATCATTTTCTCCGCTACTTTGCAACAGTCGCTCGTATGAACGTTAAAAGTCCAATCTAAAAGATTTAAAAGTTATACGTATTCATTCAACTGATAATCCTAATCAAAAACCAGTGACTAAGTATCCACTCTGGTGGCTGTTTTCTCTTTCTTTTTAATGGGAGTTACCTTTTATGCCATTGTTGAGAGACATGGTTTAAAAGTGAAAGAAATATTAGCTTAGCTTTGTTTCCCAGATGCACCAACATATCTTAGAACATGTCAATTCCTGCTGCCTTTTTGATTTTGGTTTTTGAAATATTTTTTAGTCTAGCTCAGCAAAGATGAATTCATGGTTGAAAAGTTCTTGATCTTTTTGTTGTGACATGATGCCAAGGGTTTAGAGTATCTTTCTCACTATATTGTCTCCTTTAACACTGCTAATATTTGCACAGTGCTTACATAAGGTGTTTCCAATATCTACTGGATTCGTAAGAATTTTATTTCGAAGTTGCAGGGGTTCTTGCATCTTCTTTTAGTCTTAAGATATACTGATGGACTTTTATGCCGTCTTTTCTAAATCCATACTTTCTAGAAAGCATTTGAAGGCAAATCGTTTCCCGATTTTTCTTTCTGTAGAAGTTCTTGCGCCTTCCTAACTGCAATACAATCGTCAAGAAGCTTGGTCCTTTGGGCTGTCCTCCATACTTTGTCTCGCTTTTTCTTCAGGTGAGTAAGCAATGCATTCCAAAAAATATCTATGTTTCTTTACTTGTCCTCGCGGAATAGAGACTTAAACATACTGGAGGATCACGTTGCAAACAGATGAGACAACCCTTTCCAGGTTTCCTGTACCAATGATGGTATCAGGTTACTGCCGGTAAGAATTCGGAACCTCTCCCAATTCGCTTTTTTAAAGTCTTATCGAGGAAGAACGGTTGACCTGTTTTTGTCTCTTTGTTACAGAGGAGGTTAAGAAAGATAACATCGCTCTATGGTAACATCCTATCGCATCGTCCAGCAGAGCAACCTTTGCCTTTTCTGAGATATGAGGATGGACAACAACTAGGAAGGGTCTCGATACCTGGCCAGCAAAGAATAAAAAGGTTGGTGGAGTTTCCAAAACTGTAAACGTGTTATTGACAATGAATTCTTCGACTTGTTGTCCGACGGGGATACTCTTTAGCAATTATAGATTATAGATTGTCTCCATATTAAAGTATTGTCCATTCTTCCAGGCTTCGACTAGGACAACTTCCGTTTACTGTATCAGTTTCTCCCATTACCTGTATAAATTGACTGTTAAGTTATTCTTGACTTCTAATGTCAGAAGTTTAGACGTGAATGTCTTGATCGCTTAAGCTGATGGCTCTTATTGCCGTTTGTCAGGAAGTACTGGAGGGATTCAGTGGCCACCTCTGCATCAACATAGTAGAAACAGAGTCGAAATTCAACAAACATGACGTCATTAAGCCCGCCAGCATTCCAATACCAGGATACGCAAGCTCTTGTCATGGTTCTGAAAAGAACAGTTCGGGTTTTGTGAAAGGTTCCAATTTACCATCTTAAAAAAAGGAGGCGTAGAAGCGGACGTTGTTGAACGTTAAGATGGTGGGAGAGAGCACCACCAGCAGGCGTTCAATATCACTTCACCCAAAGATCTGAATTTAAAGAACAGAACAGCCTCGATTACGAGAAGCAGCTGACAAACGCTTTGGCAGACTTGATTTTTTTTTAGCTAGCAGGTGTAATGAAGCGGTTCTGCTTCATTTCATTTTTTTTTTTTTTTTTTTATTTATTATTTTTTTTTTTTTATTCCTCTTTGAGCCTTCTGTACGTTGATTTATTGTTTCTCTAATTTAAAGTTTTGTTTTTTTTAATATCTTGGCTGTAGCGCTTTTCCCAGGTTTTAGTATCACCAAGTGTCGCTGCTATCCGGCGAAAAAAAAAAAGGTTAATTGTTGTCAGGAGACATAGCAACCGTTGTTGGTGACGGAGAGACATTTTGTTTTCCGATTGCGATATCCATGGCAAGCGGTCATTGCTTCCAAGTGTTAAGTTCTTTTGGGTGAGCGATGGTTCACCAATTACTAAGGCGAATTTAGGAGAAGTATGCCAAAGCCGGCATATAAGTGTAAATTCATCGAATTCATAGCAACGATTACCCGCGATATCACGATATTTTCACGACGATAAGACAACAACAAGTGTTATCGTATTCTTGTTCGGAACGACGCCATATTGGAATCTGTTCCCTTCCAGTATATCCAACCAGGTACCTAGGGGATTCAGTCAGCCGACTTCAATTGACCCGGCGAGTAGCTCAATCATTGTACAAGACAAGTCTGTGAGTATACTTTTCGATTTCTTGTGAAGACTATTCATTCAACTAGACATCGAAGTGAACGGAGGCTTGGAACTCATGCTAATCTTGGATAGTTTATCTTCTTCGACTGCCTAGGCTGCTTCAGAGTTTATTAGCTACGACTATTGACTAGAGATAAATAAAAGAAAATCTCATGTGCGCTGTTAATTATGAACTTTATTAAATTTTTGTAATTAGCGGAACTGAGTACGACCAGTATGATTTGTATTAATGTCATGTTAATGTTAAATAAGCTAGTATTGATGCCAGAAGTTATGTCTAAATATTAACTTTATCTGGTATATGCAATTTATTTCTTTTAACAGCCAACAGTTGTTTTGTAACTTCTAGTAAGAAAATAATTCCCTAGAGGATCTTTTGTAATTAAGGCTTATTTTAACAAGCATATTTTACAATCATTTGTCAATAGATTGTACATTGTCTTTTATTTTACTTATTTAACCTTTAGGAATTAGTAGGTAATTTTTCCCCGGATGATCATCAGAAGGGAGGTTTTTTTTTTCCCTTTTTTAATAATCTCAGTGGCAATCCTGGGATCTGAGTTTTAGTGTAGCCTCTCGTTCAAAGAATCGAACGAGTTTATTTTTGTTTTTTTTTTTGGGTATTTTTTTAATTTAGTTAACCAAAGGGTTTTTGGGTTATTTTGGTGGCCGATCGACCGAATTTTGTTTTTTTTATTGACACAGCGAGTTGTTTCAAGGGGATTAATAGTGTGTGCTCTCTGGTAATTGCCGAGTCATTACTGTTTATTCCTCAGAGTTTGTTTTTGGATTTTTGGAACTAATTGTTCATTATTTTTTTTTTATATTAATTTTTTTTTCCCTTGCTTATTCTCTTGTAAAACTTTTTCCTATTAAACTTGTATTGATTTGTATATGTGTATATATTTATTTTTGGGTTCTCTTTAATAGATTTACTTTATATCCACCGTTCCACTGTGATCTCTGACTATTTTTCCCTATTAACTTAAATTGCTAGCTGTTCTTGGTATAACTTTTGATTTATTTATTCTCACAGATAAGTTCGTTACACAGGCTTGATCTACAATATATTGTTTTCAATTATAGAGAACAATAAGTTGCAAGGGTTACGTAACAATTTCATTAAATACCGTAAAACTACAAAGAAATTATTCCTTGTAAATGTAAACTTAAAGCGTAGTTTTCGTGCCTAAATAAAGATATACTGAACAATATGTATTCTGTACTGCAACAGGCATACAGGTTCTTGGGTGAGCGAAAAGTTTAGGCTCCAGCGATTCTCAACCGAAGGCATAAGTCCGACGACCTACCGCATTTTAACACCGAGTTAGAAACCCGATACCCCATTTGACAGAAGGTTGGGTTAAACCTAGGGTCCGTTTGAAAGAGAAAAATCCTCGACCACATCACGGAATTGAACCCGGACTTCTTCAGTTCACAGTGAGCTACTACTCCACTGGATCACCCATGATTAAATTTCCTCCTTGACACCCTACGAGTAACCCTATAAAGAGTTTTCAGGTCCCCTATTAGTGCTGCATTACAGACTTGTTCTTTACACCATCTTCTACAGTCCCTTCTTGTACCTATTTATTCAGCAAGTTGTTTTCTCAGTTACTATCATTTTTTTATTTCTTTAGAGCAAGCTTTTAAATTTTGCTTTACTTTCCTTCTCAATTTTACTTTTTTCCAATCTTTTCTCTCTCTTTTTTTAAAACGAGAATTTTTGCACTTGTCTCCATGTAAGTATTTTTCAAATCCTTTCTACAAACATTCTAGGATTAGGCTCTACGAGAACCTGACGAGCTTGAAATCTGTCCGCAGTTCAATTTTAAAAGCCTGCTTAGTTTCTTCATTCTTGAAAATATTCTTCTACTTTTTTTCACAAAAGGAGACTTATCAGCTTTGATCTTCATTCTAAATCGCACCATAACAAAGTGGTGGTCACTTCCTATTTCAGCTCCTCGTCTATTTCGAACATCTAGAAGTAAACGTTTCTATCTCCTACTGACAGCAATGTGGTCGATTTGATTTTCAGTTCTATCAGTCGACGAAATCTATGTAATCTTTGACATTTGCAGAAAAGCAAGTGCACACGATTACCACATCATCTTCAGCGCAGAAACCAAAAAATCTATCACCATTTTTCTTTAAACTCTTATACATGTATTGTGAATGCCCATTATGTTCCAGGCTCTCATTATGTAATAATGTCTTTTTTAATACTTTGAATCGTTTCATGCAATTTCCATTAAAGGAATTTTCGCAATTCTAGAGGTTTCATTTGGACTATAACATTGTATTACTACAAGTTATCAGATTTATATCTTGCAGCAAAAATTCTTTCTGATATTATTTGAGGAGTCTTCATTTTGTCCTTTTACTAAGAAGAAGAGAAGTTGAATGTTTGGAATTGGCATTTTAAGGAGTTTGGCTTTAAAATCAGCCCAAAGAAAACAGTTGTTATGTCGGTGGGCAGGCAGAGATCAGAAAAAATATCACTCTGGATGGACAGAGACTGTAACAACTAGACCACTTTCAATATCTGGGTAGTGTCGTGACAGAAGATTGCGGATCTTGTGCTGAAATCACTAACAGAGTTCAAAAAGGAGCTGTGTTTTATCAACAAGTTAGAAGCCTCCTCTGGGACAGTCAGATCCCTATACAAGCCAAACGAACACTCTATCAGGCTTATTTCATACCAATAACAACCTATGGCCTTGAAACTTGCACCATCACAGGCAAAGATACAGGTAGACTACAGGCTGCAGAGATGAAATTCCTCCGAACTATGATACAGAAAACCAGGAGAGATAAGATCTGCAATGAGAAGATTCGCCAAGAGATCCAAATAAGAGAATCTTTGGGTGAAACCATAACCAGTTGCAGAATAAAATGGTATGGCCATGTAATGAGAACGGATCTTACCAGAGTAGCCAAAGAATGGCTGCTGAAAACTGTGAACGGCAAAAGACCTAGAGGCCGACCTAGGAGGTCGGATCAACTGAAACGAGATCTGGAAGATACAGGAGGGGTTTGGAGCCAAGTTCAAGCGGAAGAGTGGTATCTGAGTCGTTATAGATGGAGAGCGCTCTTGCACCGCACCTGGGAAACTGGAGACTGTTGAATGATGATGCTGATGACTAAGAAGCAGTTCCACACCCTCAAGGTGGTCATTACCATCACTGTTTCCTGAGTAGATGAAGGTTTGACCATTCTATGTCTGTAATTCTCTGTAATCCTTGTAATGTATTTATCTCAAAGCTACAATATCAAGCTTATAGTTTTTCATCTCTGCACAAACTTATTTAAGTCTATTAACTCTACCAGTTGTTTCTCTGTTGTAATATTCCAACATCCAAAATAGATATTATTTTTCAATCCAAAGTAATCAACCAGTCCGTTCAAAACCAATTGCTGATGTTTTTGCGTTTGATTGTTCTAAAGAACCTAATCACTGAGGCAGGAATGCCCTCTCACCACATCCAAGCAATCGGTATTTTATTTCTGCCCCAGGTATTACATTTCCCGGGCACCCTCCAAAAGCACAAGATTAGGAACTAGGAACCAACACGGGTTTTATGTAAACAGTCTTGCGGAATTGAAAAAGAATTCTGATAATATATAAAGAAAATTAATAAAAAAAATTATAAAATTTGAGAATAAATATTTACCACTAATAGCTGCACTAAAATTCCCATTTTAAATGAAAACTTAGAAAATTAAAATTATAAATATTCTTAAACTCGGCTCTAGGAAAACTAGTTGCTACAAAAGCGATCTAATTTAGTAAGTAATCTAATTTAGAACTATAGAGAAACCAACCTACAAAACGTGACATTTTCTTATTGCAAATATCCTCAAAATTATTCCAATTAATGAAATATAGATTCAGAAAATTTCAACCAAGTAATTAGGAGGTCAGAGAATAATAAACTGACTATCAATGAATATAATAGAATGTCTAATAAATATTTTTTCCAAATTTCTAAATGCAAAGTGAAAGCATGAAATTTGTGTAAATAATGTGTTGACAAGAATAATTTTCGAACTCTCATTATTATCATGGAAATAACAATACGCTTATTAGTTTTCATTCAACTAAATGATATGCCATAGTGTCAGCAGTTATAACATAAGAAATTAGTAAGCATTTTTATAAAGTATTACTAAAAAAGTTGATAATTGAAGGGCTCGGAGAGATATAGTCATAAGCCACCATTTCGTCATTTTTGAGATTCTTATGTTACTACATTCTCTAAACCCATCTCTTTAAAGTCATAGAAAGAAATTTGGAGTTTTCATAATAGATGGCAGTATGTGACAGATTGAAGTTTTTGACTGTGACATCTAAGTGACATTTCAAAACATAGAAAAACAACATATAGTGACAAAAATAACATTCCATATACTAAAATATGTTTCATAACATATTGAAGTATCATTTAATTTAAAAAAAGAATTTTTCCAGTTTGAATTGCAGATTTACAGATTTTTGTCAAAATTTTAAAATGCTTATAACTCAGAACTAAGTTAGTGTGGCTTATGACTATATCTCTCTGACCCCTTCAATTTTTAAAAAATGATACTGATGAATTGAAAAATAGAGCAACCCGAACAAATATTTGAATTTTGAACTATTTTACAGGTTAATGCACAAAATCGATTTTGAACCATAATTAATATGGATATTTAACTCAAATTAATTTCAGATTATTCATATTCTGAATTGAATTGAATTGAATTTCAGGGAAACACATACCGTATAGTAATATCCTGGAAATCTGGGATATCTATCGGTCCAGTATTGAGAAATTTGTATAGATTCTGTAAATACAATACAGGAAACAAATAAAATAAATAAATAAAAATTTCCATTAGTAAAATAAATCAGTACAAGGGATTTTTTTCCAAAGAATTTAATATAATGTCTTACCAAATTTACGTCCTTTTCCTTTATTTCTTGACGTTATGTTATTTTTTGACGTTTTGTTATTTTTTGCCGTTTTGTTATTTTTTGCCGTTTTGTTATTTTTTGACGTTTTGTTATTACTTGATTTCCATTTACCGATCCTGAAATGAGTGTCAGGACTTACTTCATGATAATCTTCTTCTGTTTCTAAGGCACCATAGAGGATTTTATTAATTGATTCCGCAATTTGCAAATCTAAACTATAGATTGGATTTCTACTGATGTCATTTCTTCTCTATTGATTTCAATGAAACAAAATAATGCTTATTAGAAAATGTATTCCGTTATACAATTTCGAGAAAAATACTATTGCTTAAAATGTATGTAGGTCAAACTTTTGTTTAAAACCTGTATCCCAATCATTTTGTTCTTGAGTGAGTTCTAGAATTTAAGGAATATTTGTTAAGCAAACAATGCGTATTTTGTAAACACAATTATTTAAGTAAAAACTAATTAACTTTTCAAAGTTAACAAATGTTTTGTTTAATCTGAATCCCTCATTAATGGGGGATGACGTTTTGATATTGATATTTGATATTTATCGCTCCTGTTGATGACGTTTTGATATTTTTAACAGCATTTCAGAAAAATATTATCTTAAACAGGAAAAACCCAATGTAAATATGTGGAAATTAACAAGTATATGCACTAACATATATTTAAAAAAAGGTATACAAACAAGTAAGTTAAATAACTTACTTGGTGAGTTAATGGAATAGTCAAAAAGTAACATAAGAGAATCATTAATTTTAAGAGACGTAAATTATTCATTTCTTATCTTTAAATGAAAATAAACTAATAAGAATGAAAATTGTAATAAAAAAGAATAATCTTTAATATTGAATTCCAAACTGACAGTTATCGCTTTTTAATGGGTTGTAAGAAATCGAGCAGAATTGATAGTTCTGTAAAAGTTTAATTTCTTGGTTCAGGAGAATATTATTAGGTTTTTCAAATTTCAAGTTTAACTAAAATTTGTTATAAGTGTATTCTTCAGTATTTTCAAATATTTAAGAATGTTACGATAAGTAGTGGGGTAAAAAATATATATCTAAGAGATTTAACTGCTCATAGAAACATAATGGTCAAGAACTGAAATTAGAACTATAGGAACCAATGGCAACAGCAATGATAATAATTCATATGAGATTCTCAGTTTTCTTTGTACTTATTATAAGATGGATTTGAATCTGGTTATATTTCATTATATGTTTGAATGGTTTGTCCTTTTATTTTAATGTATTTTATTCTAATTATTAGAAACTTTCACTTCTTATTTACCTAGTAACACATTACAATTAGATTTGATAACAAGATTCGCCACAGATTTTCAGAAGGGTTGAAGTCAGGACTCCTCGCAGAAATCCTCAAAACGCGGTTGTTATTGAACTTAATCTACTCCATAATCACCTTCAAGATATGGTATAAAGCATTGTGCTGTTCACTTGTTCATTTGTGCCCACCGACGATGGGTCCAAACGGGAGAAGGTAATTCCGAAGCATTCCTTGATACTTGTAGCTGTGAAACGATAGTCATCGTTTTGTTTATGACTTTCAGTTGAGTTGGGATTTCTCTTACTTTAATCGTTTTTTAGCGATCCATTTGTGAGCTATTGTGATCAAAATCGGTAGCTATTGCGTTTGTCCTGTTCATCCGTATCTGTCCACACTAACAACTCCTGAACGGAAGGTCGAATTGATTTCACCATCGTATTCAGAAGCATAGAAATAGAGTATTTTCAGGGACCAACGCTCCCCCATGTTCGAGTTATGTAAAATTGTTTTCATTGGATTTCCACTATTAGCTTTCAGTATCAAAAATGCAACCATCTCATTTGAGTTGTCATTTATAGCGTAATCGGTATATAATATTCTCGGTCTCGTATATTGAATGCTGTCTGTTCGAATACATGTATTTATTATTGTTATTTTTTCTCTTAATGTCCGTATGGATTTTTTTTTATTTAAAAACTCCATCTTCGGATAAATTTCATTTTATTAATGGTGATATTTCGCGGAAATACCCTTTTTCCGCTTTTTCAACCTTTTTTTTAAATAACAAAGAGCAACTTCCACTACATTCACTGGTATGCACAATACACACATATTATGTTACAATAATTAAAGACTTTTAACAAAATCAATTATTAATGATTATTATCAATGTATCAAAAATAGTTTAACACAACCAATAGTTACTAACAATGTATTATTATTATCAAAAATAGTTTAACACAACCAATTGTTACTAATAATATATTATAATTATTAGTTCACTGAAATTTCTCTCTTTGATTTTTTTACTATGTCCTGGAAATAGGATAGGGTGTTTGGGTTTACCATGTATCCTTTGTCTTTATTTATGCATTGGAAGGTCTTTATGACACATGCTTCGATTACGTATCTACTATGTTTGTCTTGAATTTTGAAAAGAATTGAGTCTGGGTTGTGATTTTCTGTGATGCAATGTTCGGCCCAGTTCGATACTTTAGGTCTATTGTTCCTAAAAGCTGTGACGTGTTCATCTACACGTTCTTCTAGCATTCGTTCTGAGTTTCCAAAGTATATGCCTCCGCATGTTCTACATTTTAATTTATAAACTGTCCCCATGATTTTCTTTATCTTATCGTAATTTTGCTCATCTTCTTCTTCATCTTTCTTATATAGTACGGATTTGATGTTCTTCCCTTTTTTGTGTATTATTCTAATATCATTATTTGAACATAAATCAACGATTCTTTTGTTGATTTTAACCCCATTCGGTAGTAATTTTGTCAAATGCCAATTCGGTTTTCTTTCCTTCTTGTCTTTTGGTTTTATTTTCTTCTTGTCTTTTGGTTTTATTTTCAAATCTTTGTAAACATCCGTGATTGAATGGTTCTGGGTGCTCATTAATTCTTAAGATCTTCTTAAAATTGGTTATTTTGTCGTTCCATTTCTCTTTATTACTAATGTAGGTTGTTATTCTTTCAATTGTGTTTTGGATTACAGCTTTCTTAATTTTCATGTTATATTCTGAATGGTAGTTAATGAAGTATTTGCTTTGGAAGTCTTTGGTGTAGTGTTCATATGAAATTTTGTTATCTTGGTTCTCAAGTGTGATATCCAGATAATTAATCCTGTTGTCTTCTTCTTTTTGTTTTGTGTATTTAATATGTTGGCTTGTTGAGTTTATTTCGTTAAAGAATTTGTTGAATTGTCGTTTAGTTCCCTCCCAAATTATGATGACGTCATCCACATATCTGTAATATCTGAAATTGTTGTTACGGCAATTCAAAATGCTTATATTTTCAAATTCTTCCATGTAAATGTTGCTTAGTAGTCCTGATATCGGAATTGATTTTGTTAAAAGTCTTTAATTATTATAACATAATATGTGTGTATTGTGCATACCAGTGAATGTAGTGGAAGTTGCTCTTTGTTATTTAAAAAAAAAGGTTTGAAAAAGCGGAAAAATGGTATTTCCGCGAAATATCACCATTAATAAAATGAAATTTATCCGACGATGGAGTTTTTAATCTAACTTTTTTTTTATTTTTTATTTTTTTTATTGTAATTTCTTTTTTTTTATTACTATGGGTCGCCTTTAAATTTATGCTTTAGCGCAAAATTATATTCACTTGTGCCTTTGTTGCTCTTGTGCTTTTCTTATGAATTGTTTGTATGAATTATTGGTATGCGTGTTAGCATTCTTCATCCCATGGTTTTATTTAATGTTTTGGGGTGGATGTGATGTGGTGTGATTTAAAAAACAAAAACAAAAGGTTAGTGGAATGTTCTTTTTTCGAAGAACAGGAAAATGGCATTCCTATCTATTGTAATTGTCCCTTTTTGGGGAAAAAAAGTAATTTTATTCAAGTACTAGATTCCTTTCTGATGACAGTTTGAGACTATTTTAAGCATTAACTTTCATTTAGTTTCTAAAAGTTGTTATGTAGACTGTGCACCTGTGAAATTAAGACACATTTTGTTTATTTTGGAACCAAACGATTCCGAAATGCGCAAGGAATGTAAACGATGTAAAACTGTGGTTTTACGTTTGTTGGTTTTCAAGAAAATCAGAACATTTCGTTGGAACTCTTTTGCTTGTGGCGGATACAACATTTTTAAAGCAAAATCTTCTATCTTTAGGTAAGCCCAACTGGCAACAAATTCCTAAGATACTTCTAGGACTGCATACGAGATTCTCAGATATTTTCCACATCGTTGAAAGAAAAATAGACGAGGCCTTTCGAGTCCAATTCTTCAAGAATCGTCTTCAGGTCGGAGAGATAGAGTTGACAAGATCAATAGATCGTTAAAAAGCGGATGGGAAAGAGATCTGATTGCGAGTGGAAAAATGTGGTATTGGCGGGTAAGTCGGCGGACCGAAGAGAGATCGTCGTTTTATATCACGGGAAGTTGGGGAAGAGAAGCCATTTCCAAATTTGATGGAGGCCCAGGCCGTCATTTATATTGACTGAGGTGGATCCTGCTTTGAGAATATGCACATATTTTTTAATGTTCTTAGGAATGTAGGTGGAGGGTTGAGACAGAATGGTGGCGCTATTACAGTTGAACGGCTGATCTGATATGTTGCGTGGGTGGTGACGGCGGTAGTTTTCCTGTTTTTTATATCTTGTTGGTGCTCGAGTAGGCGTTTGCCGAGGGAAGGTTTACTTTGACCAATATAACGTTGGCCGCAGGAACACGAAATCAAGTAGATACCTTGTTTTTGTTGCGTGGGGGTGGGATCTTTAAGATGGAATATGATCCATAAAATCATCCTAAGATCCTACAAATAACATCCCACCTCCGCCCTATTAATTCCAACTGTGGCAGTCCTACATACAAATAAAAAAATGTTCAACCTACAAAATAGTGAACACTTCATCCTAAACTCACAACATATTTTTGAGAAACTTAGAAACTACTGTTCCGATCCGGTTCACACTATGGTCACCTTCGATGTCCAATCCTTGTTTGCTTCTATTCCGGTCAAGAAGATCTTCGGTATCGTACGCAATCATCTCAACAACCACCTTATTCCCATCTGAGTTCTTGGACCACCTCAACAACATTGACTTTCACATCTCCTTCACCATCGAAATGGAAAACAATCACCAATCCATACCGTTTTTGGATGTTTTAATCACCAGAAAAGACCTTTCCCTCTCCACCACCGTTTACAAAAATCCTAACTTTCCAGAACCAACGCTTTCCCGCTGCAAATCAGACCTATCTCTCTTCCGTCCGCTTTTTAACGATCTATTTATACGCCCTTCCAACTCTATCTGTCAGGCCTGAAGACGATTTCTGAACAACAAGATGCGAAAGGCCTCATCTATTTTTCTTTCAACGATGTGAGAAATATTCAAGTCTCGTATGCAGTAACTTCACATTAGGAGTACGTCGACGACGTTTCGTTTGGAAATAAAATAGAGACAACAAACAATATTTTTTTTAATTAGCATTACATTAGGTAAAGTGAGGTACGACCCTTTCCATGATGTTTCGTCTGAAAATACAAAAGAAAAAGCAACTTATTCGCCATCTTTAAAATAATCCAAGCACCTCCATTCTTCTTATCTTACAAAGTTCTTCCGCAAGTGAATAGCACGTAAATTTATAATTTTCTTCAAAAATATAAACTAGTGGTTACAATTTTCCATCGTTTATATATTTTCCATCGTATTTGTATTTGCTCAAAAGCCAAATAATTCATCTTAACTGAAAATTCGTGAAAACTGTATCTGCGTTCTACACAGTTACCGTTTCCAGAAATATTATAGGTATATTCTAACTAGATATTTAGCCGATTTTGATAGTTTGCTAATGGTTTTCATATTATTTTATATGTTACGGAGAATGTTAGACGAACTCCAATGATCTGAACTTATTCGTTTCGTTTTGACTGATTAAGGTAAATGAAGAATGAGAATAAAAATAGGAAGTTGGTGTGAATTGTCGCCATCTGTACTATGTATTCGACAACTCAAACCGTGACGAATTCAACTGCTCGAAAAATAAGGGAAAAGTCATCAAGGACATCAGAAAGATGAAAGAAACAAAAACGCTTTCCTTTAATGTTCGAGGAGAGTTTGAGGACTACAAATATTCCATTGTAAATTCAGTTAAGTAGTTTTATGGAATAATAATTCAGAACACACTATTATAAGAATGTGTTAAAGATAATTCCTTTGACCATTAGAATATAATTTAAGATTGTATAAGTTCTTGTTAAGTTTTTTCCTTAAGATTTATTAAAGGATTTAATGCAACATAAATTATAAAAGAAAGTGAAAGCTAGAATTAGACCTTTGTGCTAAAAAGTAAGCTTAAGATTTATCTTAAGCATTATTTTATTTTTGTTTTATTACAGTTTTAAATACATCTGTTATTCCTGAATTCTATAGCACAAAAAATTATTTTATAGTTCTTTGTAATTTTTATAGTTCTTTGTCCGGATTGCACCTTTTAGACGTAAGGATAGGTTGAAGTCCGAAGGTGCGACTTCAGGGCTCTAGCGCAAATGAGGGAGAAATGTTCAGTGAAGGTTTGTGATCTCTTCGCGAGTATTCAGACTTGAGTGTGGTCTGGCGTTGTCGTGGAGCAGGAGAACTTTGTTCACGTCTTTGTGGCCACGAACACGCTGGAATCGTTTCTTCAGTTTCTTAAGAGAGTCTTTATATACGCCTCTGAGTTGATCGTTGCACGTTGCAACATGGCAGGAGTCACATCTGTCTGCGGCCGGTCAGAGCGCGGGATATCAGACAGATTATAATTATTCCGAAGACAACAGACGATTCGCCCAACGACTCACTGTGCTTTTATCAACTGACTGGTCTCCGAAGACATTCTGTAAGCGCTTGTCAGTATTTGTCACGGTCTCCTGTTCCGCCAAAAGAAATTCAATAACTGCTTTTTGTTTGGAACGCATCTCATTTCACAGACGCCATCACACAGTGCTTTCGCACAGCGGAAAATGAAAGTGCGGGAATGTTTGAAGCTTACTAACACTTTTTTTATTATTTTCAAGATTAAAGATAAGAAATTACGAATACATTTGTGCTTTCTTAATAATTTCCAAGTTCATACACACTTATTAGAAAAGATTAAGGCCAACACACTACTTAAAAAGTTTTACTAACACATTTAATAGAATAAAATTATGTTTCGGCTGCGCTAATAGAACTTTTTAATTAGTGAGTTAGCCTTAATCTTTTTTATTAGAATATCAATTTTACACACGTAAAATCTGAGTTACACACTTATTAGCTCATTTACACATTTTAAGTCGTATTGAAAAGAATTAGTCCGTACAAAGTGCATGTGGCTTTTCTCATTTACAAAGTCTCATTCATTGGTGGATCTCGAATGTTTGGGGCCTGAAAAGAAAAGATCTAAATTTTAATATTTTTATACTTTTTTCTTTATAACTAAGATATTTCCTTATTAGTAAAGGTTTAATTAAGAACACTAATAATTTTACAACTCAATTTTGTAAACGTAATGGAAAACATGAATCTAAAGAATACATTGTAGATGATTGCTGATGTATTAAACTACTGAAAACTTTCAATCAAACTCTAAATCTCTCCCTAACCTACATTTTCTGTACACCAACATTAATCAATCGCTAAATTGCTGTCGAATCATCAAGATTTAGCAACCCAATTTTCTTTTGCTGAATCATTTTTAAATTAGGAAATTCCCATAAGCCCACCGCTTAATCCATCATGTTCAAGATGGCTGACAATGACTCTGTTTGAATTTATTCTACTAAAAGTTTCGAAAATATTTCGAAATACCGCTAATTCATTTGTAAGCTTCTTGATTTGAAAATTATTGTTTTCGAATGAAGAATTCAGCCCACATATTTATTTTTTCTCTTCCATGGAAGCTGCCCAGTTTGAAAAGTATTTGCGCTAGTGAAAAGTAATCCGGAAATCTTATTAGCCAATCGCCGTCCCTTTTAGAAATGTGACAATTGGACTCAACGGACTAAGTTGAGTTGGGATGATTAACTCGATGTCGGCCCGTATTTAATCCTTGAGTTAAGAAACTTGTACCTATTTGACAGAGGGCTGAGTGAAAGCTACTGTACGTTTGGAGAATAAATAACCATGGGAAAAATATCTAACCACAGCCGAGAATTGAACCCCAGCTCCTCCAATCCACAGTGTAGCATTTATTCCCCTCGACTACTCATTACTAATTTTTCATTCAATTTCACCTTACTAAATTTTCTTTTTGACAGCCTACAAGTCAGCTCATAAAGAGTTTTCGCGTTCCCTACCTTCTCATCATTGCAGATATGTTCTGTCCATCTTCTACAGTCTCTTCTTAAACCTCTTTATTTAGTTTTTATATCTTATATTGGTTTTTATATTGGTCAGTTAAAAAGACATTTCAATTGTGTTTAACTATTTAGTGTTAGTAAAGGCTTAAATCTTAGTATTCAAGGAGTAATTTTCAAGTATTTTAATATTTTCTGTTAGCTTACTATCATTTATTATTATTATTATTTTTTATTATTTTCAAGATTAAGGACGAATACAATACAATACGAATACATTTTTGCTCTTTTTTTAATAATTTCACTTATTTATACATTTTAAGTCGTATTAAAAGGAATTCTTTCATGCAGTGCATGTGGCTTTAATCATTTACAAATCCTCATCCAAAATGAATAGGCCTCTGGTATGTTTGCAGCCTGGAAAGAAAAGATCTTAATTATAATTTTTCTTTAGTTTTGGATTCCCGGTAAAACTTAGTGATCATGGAGCGCAATGTAGATCCTCTGTTCTAAAATATGCAAGGATTTTGGAGACAACTATATTTCTACAATTCGTATCATCCTGAAAATAATTCTTATGAACGATGGATTCAGAATATAAGAATCTGATTTTGGTTGGCATAAACTTTGAAAGTCTTTTTTTTTATTTTGTATAAAATATAAATATTTTTAAATGAAGTTACTGATTGTTATTCTAGCTATGTATTTATAGGACGTGAATTGCTTACTAATTCTTTCTCAATAGAATTTAAATAAGGATTCTACAAAATATTGAAGTTAGTATGGACTCATCGAGAGAAGTGTGATTTTGATTCTAAGAAAGACTATGATTGGAAAAGAAGAGATGTGAAGTTCGGGGTCGGTGACTTGAGTGTTAGTAATTCTCAATAAATTTTTGTTCAAAATTTTTCAAAAAAATTAACAAAAAATTATGTATCAAAGACCTTTTGTAATTACAGAAAAATTTAATTGTCTTTATTACAAAGTAAGGAATATGGACGAGCCTTCGGTCCATAAGATGGTTCATATTGATCAGTTAAAAAGACATTTCAGTTGTATTTAACTATTTAGTGTGAGTAAAGGCTTAGATCTTAGATTTAATGAGTTTTATTTACAAGCATTTTAGTATTAAGATTGTTAGCTAACTAACACTTAACCGCGCGGTTGGCGATGTCGCTAAGACACTGGCCTCTCACTTCTGAGTCCCTGATTCGGTTCTCATGTGGGTTTCGTTGATGGTGGCGATCCGCGCTGGGCAGGTTTTCCCGGGGTTCTCCCGTTTCCCCTGCATTTCTTACACCATCCTTTCTTGGTCTTTCTCTCCGTCTGTCCTTCTTTCCATAGGATAGTACAAAAGATCTTTCAGGTCGACGTGCTCGGCAGTCGTGCCACCCACTTTCAATTAATCTAATCTATTTGTGGAGATGTTTTGTTATTAATTACAAGATTAAGGATAACAAACTATGAATACATTTGTACTTTATTACTAATGTTCGAGTTACTAAACACCTATTAGCTTACTTATAAATTTCAAATTATATTGAGAATATGAACTTCATAAGATAATAGGGTTAATAAAAAATATTTCATAATAGATATAGCTTGTTTCGCAGCAACTTTTACTGCATTTTCAAGTGAAAAAAGAAGGGAATGATATTTAAACAAGATAAGATCATACTACATCAAATTTCAAAAATAATTAACAACAATTCTTAAGAAACAATACAGCAAGATAAAACTGTAAATTGAAAAGAATTCCTCCAGACAAAGTGCATGTGGCTTTATCGTTTATCGCTATGTTTATCGTTTACAAAGATCTACACATTCATCGGTGGATATGGCAGGTTTGGAGCCTGGAAAGAAAAGATCTAAATTAAAATATGTTTATGTTTTATGTTTATGCTTTTTTTTATAACTAAAATATTTCCTTATCTAACTATATAAAAAGACAAGACCTGACTCACTCACTCATTCATTCATTCATTCATTGACTGAGTGATCAAAGCCCAGCCCAAATCGTTGGACAAAGAAAGCTGAAATTTTGCACACAGGTTCCCTTTATGTTGTGGACAAGGAATGAGGCCGGATTTTGCGAAAATCCCATGCGCTCGGGAATAACGAGGGTTTATTTTCGCTTGAAAGTTTTCTTATTTCGTAATTAATTCCGTAATTATGATTAGGAAATGCTTCAAATTTGGCATATAAGCAGGTAATTATAATCACTAAAACCCTTTTTCAGGATGTTTCGAAATTTCCCCGGGATTGGATAAAAAGCGTTGCTTTAAGTTATAAAGCTGAAAGTTTGCTTCCCCTACTATTGTTAGGTTTTATCATTCTTGTTATCTTGACAATGAGAACTACACAAATATTGTTAGGCAACAATTGGAGCTAAAATATTGTTCTGCACAGTAGCGCTACATATGCACCCGGTGGCGACAATGGGAACTACAAAAATAGTTTTGTGCAACAATTTCAACTAAAATATTGTTGTGCATAATAACGACGGGGTTTTCGGGTTACATAAAGATTTGTAATGATTTGATGATTTTTTACGAACTAGGAAAGGTTTGAAGTGATAGGGTTACGACTTTATAAAATTCAAATAATCTGGAACAATGTAATCTGGAACAATAGGTGTACACTTGGAGGACGGTGAGTGGATGGGCAAACATGGTTCAAAGATACTTCTACCAGGTTTTCGGGATAGATATAGATTTGTAATGAAATCAGATCTTTGAGTTGTTGATGTTTTTTGTTGTTTTTGTACAAACCGGGAAAGTTCCAAGTGATCTCGTAATTGCAATTTCTTTATCATCCACATTAGGACATTTGTTTTTTGTAACCCGAGCGAAGAACGGGTCGTTTTGCTAGTTAATTTTAAAAGCATGAGTAAAAAATAATAAATTAATTACAAAATTTGAGAATAAGGAGATACCACTAATGACTGCACTAAAAATTCACTTTTGAATGAAAACTCAAAAAATGCAAAATACAAATATTCTTAAACTTGAATCTACGAAAACTAGATATTAGAAAAGCAGGAGTAAGTGATCTAATTTATAAGTGTTTGTTTCTCTGTGCTCACTTTGCTATCTATTGTAGAAAAAGTAACATTTTGTTGTGCAAATAGCTACGAAAGCATTCAAATAGATGCAATTCAGATTCAAAAAAACTTCAACCAATTAATAAAGAGGTCAGAAAAAAAAAAAACATGACAATCAAAATAAAAGAAACAAATATACATTTTCATAGAAATAAAAAGTTTTCCAAAAGAGATTCAATATTTCTAAATACAAAGTAAAGGATTGAAATTTGTTGAATAAATATCTTCACAAAATTATTTTACTAATAATACATTCCCATTAGTATCGTGAATTCATTCAACTAATGTAAACCCCGTTATTACGCTCGTCAAGGGACCATGACCTACAAGCGTAATAAGCGGGATAGTGCTATAGACGGGAAATGATTTATGAGATGGGGAAAGATTTGGACACAATTTTACGGGAAACATACATGATTCTGCAATAGATATAGTGCAAATATGAGCTTATTTCCTATTAAAAAGATCTTTGATTGTGGTTTGCCGTGTATATGTGCTACTGTTATGAATTATGACATTTTCGATACGGTTCAGGTAACTATTAACATCAATTGATACACCACTAGGAGCAATACTAATATATTTTCGGGGCAGATTTAGTGCACACTTTACTTTTTTACGTTTGCAACAACCCTTCGCTGCATCGGTAATTGCATCCCTGTTTTTCATTACTGTTCGCAGACTGGACGAGATTCTGCGAAATCCCCCTGACTTAATGTAGAATTTTCGTACTTATGGAGAATTTGCAATTTTTCACTTATAGAAAGGGATTTCCGTTTCGACATTTTGCACAACTGTATCACAGACCCGCACTTCACAGAGTTCAAAGATTCCTTCCTACCGAGGAAAAAAAAAAGAATCTTTACAGTGTTACATTTCTTTTCGATACAAAATTTCCGATATAAAAAAGCGCTACAAGAGGGATTTGAAGCGTTATAAGAGGGTTAAAGTATACAGAAATATATAGAAAATTCCAGGGACCGAATAAAAAGAGCGTAAAGAACGGGATAGTGCTATAAGCGGGAGCGTAATAACGGGGTTTTACTGTAGTTGATACCAAATAGAGTATGTTATTTGAAAATTTAATGTTGTGAAGATATTAGTTCAACAAATTTCAATCTTTTACTTTGTATTTAGAAATATCCACACCTGAAATCCAATGATTG
>JAFIDM010000002.1:63201891-63216402 GCA_023159025.1 Thereuonema tuberculata
GATGACAACTCATGGTGCGAATTTTAACTTTAGCTAAGTGCCGTGGTTTGATACCTAACTTTATTTAAGTTATGTTTTTAGACATGGTTATTGTTTTTATGTTAGTTTTGGTTAGCTATTGTTACAGCGCCATCTATTGGTCATTTTTGTGTTGTTTTTGTTTAGTTTATTAGTACGTTTTGCCTATTCACTTATTATCGTCCAAATATCATCCGATATATCATCCGGTGATCACGTGATATATAAATACAACACATAACTGGACAGAAACAGTATGAATGACCATCTTCATTTCAAACTGTTTCATTGCCTGTGTGCTTGAGGGATGCTTCCGTCTCCTCTTTGAAGAAAGGAGACATTCCAAATTGCAAATATTTGTGATTAGCCTCTTAATACTTTTGTAGTATTTTTGTCCACCTAAGATTATTTTAAAACTTTCTTCATCTTCATCTTTCTTCTCTAAACCTTTTCCCACTTCTATGTGGGGTTGGCGTTCATTTCTTTTATTCTTTTTCTCCATTTCTCTCTGTCTAGAGCTTCCTCTCTCGTTAGTTTTTCCTCAGATCTTCAACCACTTTTTCCCTCAGCCACCTTATATCTCCATCTGAGCTTGGGTCTCCCTAGCACCACCAACATCCTCACTCGCTTTCCTAGTAATCATTCCTTCGTTCTACATGCCCAATCCATCGCAGTCTACTTTCCTGAATATCCCTCTCATCGGTCCCACCTTATCGGTCCCTCTCATATGTTCATTCCAAATCCTGTCCTCTCTCGTTACACCATTCATCCATCTTAGCATTCTCATTTCCGCTACTTCCCTTTTCCTTTCCTGGGCCTTGGTGACTGCCCAAGTCTCAGTACCGTACATCATTGCAGATATTACGAGCGTCTTGTATAATTTTCCTTTTTATTAACTTCTTCCTTATTAACAAGAAAGTCATGATAACTTTTAAAAAAATTGCTGCCTTGACTAACAGAATTTAAAATTTTGAAAAATATTTATTCTCATGAAGGAAGAAAGCATGTGAAATTGTTTTTCAGTCGTTCAGCCAAGCTGCGTCCTTTCTACGTTTTTCCGCAGGTGAGGATCAATCCTATACAAGTGTTCTAATTTCAATAGTTTTGATGTTGTATTATGATTGCAGCATTGGCAAATAATGTAGAAGTCATTCACTATATTTTATTCTACAATCACTTTCCTGATATTTCAGAAATTAGAAATTTGAAAGATTTGGTCAATATTAAAGTCTCTTGAGAGTGAACAGTTTCTGAGTAGATTAATCTTGGACAGGATTAGGGTAATTAAGTTATCATCTGTCATCTGTCTTCAATAAATTACAGCAAGGTAACTCATTTGATGTGAAAACTAGGTCCAAATTGTTGAAACCAAACATCTGCTTCTCGACAGCCAGCGAAAGTGATAAATATTATTTAAATGTCTTGATAAAGTTCTGCTGGCAGTGTCCTCACAAAGAATTTTGAGAGGAGAATGTACTATCATCGATCGGACGCCTTTCATCGATTTTTACGGATGTCAGTTAGGTTAGGGTTCTACCAAGAGTTAGGGTTCTTGATAAAATTCCTGAATTATCCTATTACCCACATATGACATTCGTTACCCATATATTTTATCTGCTTACATGTAAGAGGAAGTATTGAACTTGTAAAGATCATGATATGTCTTAAAAGATCCTAACTTTATCAAATTTAGATTCATTTCCAGAAACTCAAATATTAAATTCCCATGTCAATAGACAATTGTTTGTTTATGTATATCTATTGTATATGTAATAATATTTTAATTTATCAATATATGAATAAAGACGCAATGACAGTTTATAATGATATTCATCATTGGAAATGGAACCCATTTTTGTGTAATACCATGTATGAAATACAACCGGATTTTGATAATGCCATGTATATGCCAAAATTTTGGCTAATTCGGAAGCTGTAAATGCTCTCAACACCATTGAATCAGGAACAAAACTTAACGCAACCGATTTTCCATTCTATCAGAAGAACCTAATTAGGATTGGAAAGCCTCCATTAACCATCCCAGCTATATAAGCAAAACACCAGCTGTGGAAAGTGAAAGTGAAACTGCTGTGGAAAGTTCAGAGTATGTTATGTTATCAAAAGTTAAAACTGCTCATCTAAAAACATTATTATTTAAAGCTGGAATTCTTACAACAGTAAGAGACTGTCGTAAATGCAAACTTTCATCTGCTAGCCCTCAAAACAATTATTTGGCCCTTAAGATGAAGAACATCTAGACAAGACCACTAGAGATCTGAAGATTATAATTTCCCAAACTTTGATCAGATTCCTGGACCTGAGATAAGTCAACAACAACAATAACCACAAACCATGTAAATTCTGTAGAAGGATGGCATAAGTCTGTTGTATAGAATAAGTTTCTTATATTGGGCAGCAATAGATTTAATAATATTCAACGTTAATCACAGAGTTGACTCTATAACTGTTAAGTGTGATAATCATAAAAGGTAAAAACGTATTTTTACATACTTATAATATTGATTGAAACGTAATGTTAGGATAAGGACTGAAAGACAAGCTTACCATTTTCTTCATTCTACGTGCTCCGAAAATTTTATCAATGTAAACATTGTGGTTCGACTCCCACTGGTATATATTCACATTTCCTTTAAATATAATTAATAAAATAATGAAAAATATATTATAGCTGTAAATACTATAATTTCTACCATATTATCTACAAAAAGAAAAATAATAGAACTAATTTTTATCCAATAGTAATCCAAAAAGTATTTTCGAAGGTATTTTTCAAATGTTGACACTTAAAAGTTTAGTTTACCTCCTTTTTTTTGTTCCACTTTGATGTTAGATCTTGATATTCCTTGATTACGAATTGTTGAATTCAATTTAGGACTATTACCTTCCCTAAAATCGGTAGTTATATTGACTTCAAAATCATTTTCTTCTGTTTCTAACTCTTTTAATAGCATTTTACTTATTGATCCGAGTATTTCCAGATCAAAAATATGCAGTGGATTTCTATTGGTATCAAGTCGTTTCTATAAGTTAATGACAAACAGAAAAATCTAATTAAGGAGTGTACTCACTAATATGAATACAACCAAACAACGATTATTAACAAACACAGAAAGATCAGAGCCACTAGTTAGAACTCTAGATCAATATTTCTAAGCATTACGAACCAAGCATTCACACAAAATTTGATGCTAGAAATCTACGAAACTCCAATTGCAGATCAGTAAACACAATTTATTGTGTAGCACAAAAGTTGA
This sequence comes from Thereuonema tuberculata, assembly GCA_023159025.1. Lineage (NCBI taxonomy): Eukaryota > Metazoa > Arthropoda > Chilopoda > Scutigeromorpha > Scutigeridae > Thereuonema > Thereuonema tuberculata. The sequence continues at coordinate 63,205,185 of JAFIDM010000002.1, forward strand.
TTCAAATTCATACCTAGAGAATCTTAATCTATACACATGCACAGTACATCGCAAATAATTCTTCATATTTTCACCTTACCAATGTAAAATGGGAAGAACGTCTTTCTGATCCAATGTAAATGCAAGACAATGGTAAAAGACATTCTAGCCATACGAATTGGAATACTTTTAGTATCGTCAAAATAAAATAAACTCCTTATGTAAATTCAAAAAAAGTAAGCAAAAACTAGATAATTATCATTAGTAGAGAAAATGCAAGAAAACAGGTTCAAATTTATTAAATTTTGACAGTAAGAGTTATGATTCAGGTCTTCTTGCAAATTTAAAAGAATTTTTAAATTCAATAAAAATCACTGCAACAAGTAAACTTCAGTAACTAATAGAACTTCTTTAGTAATATTTATAAAAAAAAATCTTGTTTTTTTTTTTTTGGTTTTTTGTTTTGGGTAAAACAAAAGATGAACGTTTGAAATCTAAATATAATTGAACGAGTTATCAAATTTAAAAAATGTATGAATTAAAATCAATAGTAACAACTAGTAGAAATTAAAATATAGAATAATAAGCAAAAAAATGAAAGTAAAATGAATAAGTGTACTGTCTATATTGTCTGTTTGCAGAATAGAAGACTGGTATATATTGTATATCTTTCTCAGAGTTTATGATATTTATATATATATATGGATCTATCTGGATTTTCCGAATAAAAAATCATAAATGAGATAAATTAAAAATAAAAAAAAACTTTACTTATAAAAAAGTCTCTATTAATTAATTTTAGTAATGAAATAAAAAGTTGTTTTGTTAGTATATAGTTAATTTTCGCTATGACACTAAATTTTGTTTGTTATTTGAACTCTCTTAACTATTATATTAGTAAAATGATCCTAAATAAGTGAATTAAAGCATAATATTTTACCTGGAACTCTACAAAAATATTATATTTAATTATAAATATTGTATTACAAATATTATATTTATAAAAATATTATTAAAAAATTTAATTTTTAACATATCGGTATGTATTAAAATTCATATTTAAAAAAAATTGGAAATTTAATTACATGATAACGAGCGATATTAAGAACATATCCTTTAATTTGTTTCATGAACTTACTTGTTGAGTTGCAATAGGAATAATTAAACAACAAAACTCAAATACTACTCTCAAAATGTGAAGATCAATCATATTTTTTCTGTAAATATGATGAATTAAACTTAGAAAAGGAAGAGGAATGTAAAATCCGACCTTTAACCAAACGTTTAATGTAAAAAAATTATTGGTTTTTTAATAGGATTTTAGAAATGAAACTGAATTGAAAGTATGCTATTTTCCAGTTATTTGTTCATATCAATGGTTGAGGTTACATTTATTTTTTCAAATGTATGTTTTTCTCTCAAATAAGAATTTTTGTTGATTCTGTACTGTTGATCCACCATTCTCAGCTTCTCCTTTTTAACAGAATTACACATACAGTTCGATTGCGAAAAAAAGGTAATTTTTCTATTATCCTTACGATTCATAAACTCTGTACTTAAAATCCCAAGAAGAGACTTTTCCAATATAACAGTATTAGGTTTCCCAAATTTTTTCTTTAGCATTTTTCTGAAGAATTTATTAAGTAAAAAAGCATTTTTCTGAAGAATTTTATTAATGGGTTTTTTTTCTTTCATCAGTGGATAATTTTCATTTTCACACAACATTCAATAAATACGTCAAATTTTAATATCATATTTAAAATCGTGCTGTTAGACAGCATGATGAATTTTGAAAATTGGTAGTTATATGAAGATACAAAGTAATTTTAATAATTGAAATTTAAGCATTGAATCTGCCTGGAAAATATCTCAAAAGAGGAATCTGAATGAAAACAAGATAAGAAGACAGGTGAATCAATGAAAGAAGTTATATCAGCCAGAATTTCTGATAGGAGAGTTAAGTCATGCATTTATTCATTGTGAAAAAAAAGAAGTTGGTAATGTCAAGACATATGTTTTACCTAAAACCTGTAAAAGGTTTATAAGTGGCAGAAGTGCAAATGAACCAGTCTAACCTACAGGAAAAAAGAACAATTATACTGACTGATTGATTTCAAATACTGTACCTCCGAAACAGAAGTAAACTTAAAAGTGTTAGAGATAATTCCTCGATTTTGTGCGACAACAGCAAGCAGTCATCCATTATGAGTCATTCGAATTTTCATTCCATAAAGAATAAATGTTTTAACATAAAAATGATGTAGCAGTTTGAAATGAGATAAATTTGTGAAATTTATTTCCTTTGGACAAATCTTGAGTGTTCAATAATAAAACAAAAATACTACTAAAAGCTTAGATCTAATTAAACCTATCTGTAAGCTTTTATTTTAAAGCTTATGTAATTTAGTTGAGTAATAAATTCCATATTTCCTTCCTAATTCCTTTCTGCCAGAACCAATATAATAATGAAGATTAATAGTGCCGTACTTAAATAAAAGAAGTTGGGAATTAAAAAGAATTTGCAGAAAATATAAAATTAACTTAATCTTTGAATATAATAATAAATTAAAATATATGTTGTGTTATAAATTAAATAAAAATTAGAATACTTATGGTATGAGTTTTATTTATAAATTAGAATGTTTAAATTGTAGAACTTTTTATGTTGGGGAGAGTAAAATGACTAACCGGTAGCGGGTTTTGGAACACATTTATTGCATTAAGAATAATATGGTGACAGATCTGATGTAGCTGAATATTGATGCAAATTAGGGCACACTGTTAGTGATGGAAGTAAAATTGTTATTCATGAAAAAAGATGCTAAAACAAGAAAAATCATAGAAAATCTAATTATAAGAAATACTAAGAATATTAACATTAATCGCAATGACGATTTAGAAGTTGAAAATGTGTTTGTAAATTTGGCTAAAGATATAGTTACATCTTATATATATAATAAAAAAATAGCTAAATTTGAGGAATTCAAACATTCATAGGAGTGTTTTCAAGATAGTGGTCAGGGATTGTAGTTTAATGAAGAGTAAGTTTTTGTTTATTACAACTATGTCTAGGAAGTGTATTTTATTATGTAACACCTCGCTATTTTTATTTGTATCAAAACTTGAAAAAAGAAAAAAGCAATTTTCCGAAAATTCATTTTAAAATAAATATATTTTAATATATATTTTTTTGAAAGTTAGTGATATCTATTATTGATTAATTAACTGTAAATGATAGCTCACAGGTACTAAAAATGTTATCTGAAAAATATCGAATTGAACTGAAATTTCAACAGACGTAAGCATACTGTTTAACTAGCGAAGCACCCATTACAAGGGTTACAAAAAAGAGATTGTTCTGATACGGATGAGAAAGAAACTGAAATTAGGAGATCACTTCCAAATTCTTCCAGTTTGTACAAAAGAATTACGTGATAGATACAAAGTAATGGTATATTTGAATTTTGTAAATCGAGATCCCTAACTTCCCACTCCTTTCTCCTCTTGTCCACTTCCCTATCAGTTTAAACCTTTCCCAATTCGTAAAAAAAATCATGTTATCATTACAAATATACATCGATCGCGAAAATCTGTAGCTATCCCGAAAGTCCCGTAAAGTATCCCATCCCCTCACAGCCCTGCTGTTTACAGCTCTTAGTTCTAGTTTTTGTCTCCAGGTTAATATGTGGCGTTAGTATGCAAACAATATTTTATTCCAATTGTCGTCACCAGATTAATCTGTGGCGCTATTAGGCACAACGATATTGATTATCTTTCCGATTGTTGAGCAACAATTATTTTGTTGTTCCAATTGTTGCCTCCAGGTGCATATTTGGCGCTTTCAAGACAGTTTATGTTCATTTCCCCACCCACCCAAAAAAAAACTAAACAAGGTTATTTTTATTATTGTTACATTGTCTACAGTATGCAACCTACCCTCAGGCAAATTTCAAGTTTGTAACGTATTGGGAAATATACTAAACCTTTGTCAGAGAGACACAGACATACATAACATATCCACAAATTTCACTTTTATATAATAGATAAATTACATCAAAAAATATTTGAATTTCAATTTTTAACATCTGAGCATAGTGACTCCAACTATAAAAAAGAACTAGTTTAGTAATGTATGTTAATACATTTTAATTACAAATTACTAAAAAAACATTAAAAATTTTAATTTAAGGACATCATTTGATATCAAATTTTAGTACTCAACAATAGCAAATAAATTCACAGACTGGTGTAATGGACCACTGGAGGTTAGGCGGGGCTTCGTAGTTCCAAAATATCCCACCAGTCTACTTTTTGACTTGTGGGATAAACAAAGCCAGATGCTTCGTTTTAACCCTAGTAGATATGGAGACTGTAGTTGCTGTTACGGTATGTAAGCAATATATTAATTTATCCCGTTTGTAACGTACGAAAATTTATCTGTTTTCTCAACCTAATATGGACAGAACATGAAATTCTTATTTAAGTTACTCATTAATGTAATGAATATCGATCACATTCTGTTATAACAACGCAGTTGCATCCTTGATGACATAATTTAGGAATATGTATTTCAAATTTCTGTAAAAAAATACAACATACATTTTCATACAAAAGTAAATTCACCGGTATTCATGGAAAGCCCCCTGTAGTCGTGTTCTGCAGAATTGTTGTAAGAATTATTAAATTTATATTGAAAGTAATTACTGAGAGAATATTAATTGGTAGATTTCATATTTTTATTGTTTAATTTCCATATATTTAAAATATAAAAAAATTGAAAAAAAAATGATTTTTTTTTCGTTATAAAACAATCAATAACATAAAAATAATATAGCAATCAAAAGACACACATAAAATATTGTTCCAAAAAATCAGTAATTAAAGGATATGAATGGCATTTTCACGTGTGTTCATTAAAATTAAAGTCAGGAAAATATTACATACAAGTTGAGCAAATGTTACAGTTAATACTAAAATTACAAGGAATTCTACTAGTTTCGTCTGGAGTTGCAGACATCATAAGGCACTAAAACATTAAACACTGGTTTTTACATCCAATCGCATTTTGTCCATCCCTTTTCACTATTCCATTCACCTTCCCAAAAAACATCAGTTTTAATGTTTAATGCGAAAACCATTTCAGCTCCTCTGGGGTTCTCAATCCTTGCTTAAATTCTTTTGAGCCCGGTGGTTGCTGGGACAAAGAATTTCAGGCCGTGCGATGCACGGTTATTTATCATTCTTGCTCGAGAGCCATTTGCTTGACTTTGCTCGAGGGCCATTTCGGGGAGCTGAAATTGTTTTCGCATATTTGTCTCGCATTCTGAGCTACCATCAAGGGTATATCTGGCTGAAGAAGCCTAATAAGGCTGATACAGCTGTCCCAGATTCCCGACATGAAAGCTCAGGCTACGAGAACCTTTTGTTTACTCAGGTGCAGTCTTGTATTTCTTCAAGACTTTCACTTTATCATCATTAAAACTAATTTTGTTTATTTTATAGCTGTAATGTGAAGTTGTTCGGAACCTCTGAGAGAGGCTAGTTGTGACGTCATGGGGCTGTGGAATTTCCCCAACCGTCAAGATATTCATTGGCTTATTGATACTTTTACTAATACTAACTGCATGCTACCTTTCAGTTTGATTACGTTTATTTGATTCAGAATACTTTTGTGCTTATAAGGTGATTAATACTTATGCACTTATCATCGTATTGGTACTTTCAAACTTATTGTATTGGTAGTTTGTAGTTTAAAATTAAGTGCCTATTAGAAAATACTTTTAAACTTCATATTTAGCTACTAGTACTTCAGTGCTTAGTGGCCGGACAATACGTTTTAGATTAAAAGCTTAGTAATATATCTGCACTTATTGGCATAATATTATTTTCATGTTAACCATTTGAATGTAATTACCATAGTTTTATTTAGTTTTAACCGTGTTATGCTTTAATAAGATGATTGAATCTTTCGTCATTTTCATTAATAAGGCACATATGGTTAATATTGTAATGAGTTTTATGAATAATTATAATGATTTTAATACTTATGTTTATTCTATTTATCTTTGTATTTTTAGTGTTCTATTCAATCTATTGTGTATTTCAAATTCTGCCGTTAACCGTTTGTTTATTTTTAAATTCTTCCGTTGATGTGCTAATAATAATTCATTTATAATTTAAATTACAAGTTAAAAGACAGTTAATGATCACATGTTATTTAAATCTTCCAATCAATTGTAAGCACTTCAACCAATAGCGATCCATGTAATTAAACCTATTTAAACCCCTGACGCACATAATAAACAGCCCAGTTCAGTTGACAGCTCTGTTCAATTCAGCTCAGATAGTTTAGACCCAGCAGCTCTGCAGTTTCAATCTAATCTTATTTCGATCAACTAGACAAATTTAGAACACTACAAATTGGTATCGTCTTATCTACAGTTTTTCATCAAAAAAACTGTCTTCCCTAAGCAATCTTTTAGGAATTCCAAATATTTCAAATGACAGTCACTTACCTAAAATATTCTTAACCATTTACTTGAGATGAAACAAGTCACAGACTGACAATTGAATATTTCATTCTGTAACAGAATGAATCCTATTTAGCCTTTAAAAAAATCTTTATTTTAATGTTGTAAATTATTAAACCACCTCCCAAAAACATACTTAAAGACAGAATACTAAAAGATAAAAAAGGCTTTCTATATGGAATATACTTCAGTTCATATTATAATTTAGCTGGTTACTTGATAATATGATAATTATTCTACAATTACGTTGATTTATTTCCTGACTTGTTTCTCATAGGGTTATATTTGTTCTGAGAATAAAATACACTGATTAGTTTAAAAATATCATCTTTAATGTTTAAGAGTTGTTAATATTTATTGTAAGAATATGAAAAAAAACACCATTTGTGTGTAATAGCAGGAATTCTACACCCTGTAAAGAAAGTATAAACTCATCCAAGTATTTCAAATAACTTTTCATTAGATGATTTGTTTACTTCCAATTTTTTTTCTTATTCTATTTAAAAGAAATTAACTCATGTACCATTTAATGTTTTGATTTTGACACCTGAAAAGTGATTGGAATATCCCAAATTTCCATAAATATAACTAAAAGTGGTTAAGTATATAATCCATGCATTTTCGTAGCAACACATGCCACTACTTTATCATGCTTCGTGGAAATTCATTAACTGACAAAGAAATACGAAAAATTAATTTCCTCATTCGTCAAAAAAAGACAACAAGGCAAATAGCCTCAGAATTAAATCGTTCGCGGACTATTGTTCAAAATGTCATCACGAAAGGTGATAGTTATGAAACAACAAAAAGACCAGATAGACCTCCAAAACTCACACCTCGGGACCACCGGAGAATTGAAGATGTTGCTGCATCTGATGAGATGTCCACCCGTGAAATTGCTCGTGTGTTGCCAAAGACTGTATCTCACCAAACTGTATGGAAAAGCTTAACGTCAAATAATCACATGAAGTTTGTAAAACTGAAAGCTAAACCCAAGCTCATACGGTCCCTAGATGCTATCTACGTACAATAAAACCTCGATATAGCGCTGTCCCGCTGATTACGCTTTTAGGTCACGGTCCCTTTATTAGCGCAATAATGGGGTTTTACTGCAGTATACTTGGTTATTATTACTATTCTTTTTACTATTTCAAGATATTTATAATTCATATTATGCCTACGTTTTTCCTTTTATTGTATCATCTGAAGAGGAGGTTAGAGTGAAACCTCGTAGCATATAATGAAGCTATTTTATTATATAATTTTCTTAATTTTAGTGTGTCTGGTCCTTTGTTTTAATCTTTTATCATACAATAAGGACATGAATTATGCTTATATGTGTATGAGAAATAAAACAGTAACACAGAAGACTAAGAGTTCACTGTTTTTATAATATGGGGGTTGTGGTGTTTACTTTTGTTTTCAATATATGTTTTTTGAGTTCACTGAGATGTAAGATACTGGGCGGATCCAACTGACCATGATCAGGATGATGACAGTGATCAGGCTATCTTGGATTCCCGGTATCACAATTTCCATAAACAGATCAGGAACTCTTAGTCTTGCGCATTTCCATTGTTATTTCTCATTTAATTGCTTCTACCCACGTTAAATTTTTGCATTATATGCTTATATTTGTATTTGTTGATTACCTTTATAATTAATTCATTCAGCAATATAAATACACTTTTACAACAGTAATAGGAATTGCCATTACAATTTGTAATGTAATGCATTATTTGATACTTGAAGCTATTCGTCTAATCTGACACTGGTGGAGTAGCATAAGTTAATGATCCTTGAATTTGAAGAAACAACGGATTTCAATAAAGATTTCATGTAGGAATGAATGTGGAATATCTGATTCAACTTTTTAGATCTTCTTTTAAGCATCTTTAAAACAAAGATTGATAATATACAGTATATTTTAAATATTATAAAATAATATGTTAATCTCTATTAAATGTTTTTGACACTAAAATATCTTTAAAAAAACTTCATGATCTAATATATCTTTTATGCATTTATCACCATAATGAAATCATAAATTTCTGAAATTTACACATTTACAACTTGACATGTTTCATACATTCTTTCTATATACAGTGTCAAAGGTTTCATGTTAACGAACTTGATACTTAATAATATCAACAATACAAAAATTAAAAGAGTGTACTATTCTTCCTACGATGATGGTGATGTGTAGAAAAAAAATTTGGAAATGATTCTTAGAAAAATAGAGCTCGATGATGTTGTAACAAAGGGAGGAATGGGAGACATGGGAGAATGTTGCTGGAGGAGTAATCGATTTTTCCTTCTATATTCAGAAATGGCCAAACCGAGAGATTGTAGAATATAGCCAAATTAGAATATTTTCAAGATAAACAGTTATATAATTTTTTTTTTTTTTTTTTTTTTATTTATTTCTAAATTTAAAATTACAGTCCTGCTAGGTTTTCAAAATGAAATCCTGTGATGCAGGTGCTGAAAGTATAAATAATTTATATTTGTAATTTAAAAAGTATTAATCATATAAAATCATATAAAAATTATATAATTACGCAATTATAAATATAACCATCATTAAAATTGTAAGAGTTCTCATATGATTTTCTTTTCATAAATGTTTGTGAAAATAAAATACACTAATAAACATTAAGACAGTTACAACAGATTCTATAGACAGAAGTTAGGAATATGTTCCATCCTGTAAACTGTCACTAAGAAGATTAAAAATATTTTTTGATTTTTTTTTTAACTAACTTACTTCTTGAGTTACAAATGGGAGAGTTAAAAAGTAAAATAAAAGAACGACTATTCTCAAGATAATTAAATAATTCATATCTTTTCTTTTAACTGGATTGAGTTAAAATTCAGAAATGTAGAATCTGATCTTTGCTCCAAACACGCAATAAAAAAATTATTGTTGTTTTTTATGGTTTTTGGAAATTGAGCTGAAATTTCAGTAGTGTTCTGAAGTGTTTGCTTAGAAAAGCGTTTCGATTTAAATCTTAATATAGTTGTTTTTTTTGAAGATAGAATAATATTTAAATCGTGATTAGAAAAAAACTAAACAATGCAGTAAAGATGGGAATTGCTTTTTTCTCAGGTTGAGATTCAAAGATATATTTTAATAGTTTTGTCGGAATTATTTCTTGAAACAATTGAAAAATTACTGATTAAGGTTATTATTACGTGATATTAAATGATGTTTTGTATCAAAATGTGAAACAGAAGTTCATTGAAGGTGAAGATCAGTTCATTCAGTGATCTCTTTATCACTTAATTTTAAATATATTATAACATCAAATGTTATGAGATCTATAAAGGCAAAATTTCTTTGTCAATTGTATTTTTTTATAGTTCATATGAATATGAAAGACATTTAATGAAATTGTAGTTAGGACAAAATATCTTCATAACCATATTGAACTTAATGAATAAAGAACAATATGCCATTTTTTTTTTAAATATTTCGTGAGTCAGTCTGACCATATATTGGCATGTCAGTATATACTGATAATATATTAAAAACAAACGATTCTTCAATTCAATAGTTTACAATTTTGCCTTTAATTGATGGCAGATGGTGTTGAAAAAATAGTACCAACAACCCGGCAATACGGAAAAAAAAAGATTGGCAATAGCTGCTTCACATCGCCATCTCATTCAAATTGCAGTGTCAAGAAAAATGTACAGATTTAAAGTTCTGGATTCCATGTTTCGATTGAAATGTTTATAATCAATTAAAATTGCATCTAACAATTGTGGAATTAAAAATATATGTAGGATATTTTCGAACTTATGTTACAGAAGAAACAACTTTCGTTAAGCTTTGTGTGTCCGGTCTTTCACCGATACGGCGCGGCGCCACAGCCGTTTCAGTCTTGTGGCTGCCCTATCTCATGGCCTTCACGATAACCGGATCTTAATTCGATTGACTTCTTATTTTGGGGACATGTAAAGAGTCTCGAGCTCGCCACACCTGTCGATACAGTCATTGCGTCAACGAATTGTCGAAGTCTGGGACACCATCCGTACTACTTCTGGCATTTCTAAACGAGTGCGGCAGTCAATGCTCCGGCGATGATCCACTATTGTGTAGAACAAGAGGGGCGTCATTTGAATATATTGTCTAATGCACAACACTCCAAATAGCCAGGTGGAAATGGCCCTTTTATGAATAATTATCTATCAGCTACAACATCTTGCAGTCAGTAGCGTATTTCAGCAGGACAATGCACTATCCAGGAATGGCTCTAGAAACACTCCTCTGAGGATGAAACCCGGAAGCCGTCAGATTTAAACCTTCTGGGATGCCATTGAGCGAGACATCTGATCCATGAATCCGGCACCAACTCTACGGCGTAGTTGTGGACAACGATAAAAGAAGCATGGCTCGCACAACCTCCGGGATCGGCGTGAACAGGCTGTTGTGCGGGCTAGAGGAGGATCAAGTTGCTATTAGTTAGGTGTCTCTAACGTTTTGTCTCTTAAATGTACTTTAGAGCTTATTAGGTTTTCCACTCTAACAATTTACTTGCTTAGATGCTACCTTTCTGCTTATTAGCCTTCAAGTACTTTTATCCGGATCATTCTACAGTATATACAAAATGGTGCTCATAAGTTATGTAAAATTTTCGTGATCATTACTTAGATTTTAGGCTAATTACTCTTTTATTCATTTGTATTTCTTATCTTAATAATGT
>JAFIDM010000002.1:63227887-63243766 GCA_023159025.1 Thereuonema tuberculata
TTGAATTCCAAAGCGATAGTTATAGCTTTTTAACAGGTTCTAAGAAATCGAGCAGAATTGATAGTTAAGTAAAATTTTAATTTATTGGATCAGGAGAATAATATTAGTCTAGTTGCGACCCGTGAAATATTCATGGAAGTAAAACAAATTCGACATTCTTGAAAAATACAAGATTGAAAAACATGTTCTAAACTAATTATTTTAGAAGCATGACTTCCACAACAGCCCATATGTAATTTGAATATCGGCTTATTTGTTAAAATATTATTTAAACATTGTTAAAATAAAAAAAAAATAAAAAATTGATTTACCACTTTCGTAGTAAATGAAACATAATGGCAACCTGTAGCACTAAAAGAATAGGTTCGTCGAAATTGAGGCAATATTAACGGAAGAAAAACAAATGCCACATTTTTGAAATATTCTGAAATTTTTGAAAAACACAAGATTGAAAGAGATGTTCTAAGCTCATTTTTTAAAAGCCATGACATCCGCAACAGCCCACATAGAATTTGAATGACTAAGCCAAATTTTGTTAAAATAAAAGAAAAAAATTGATTTACCAGTTTCATCAATAACAGTAACAATAACGAATTTCCAACAGTCAAAACCAATAACCTGTCTGTGCAACAAGGAAGGCACGTGCAACGTCATTGCCCCCTACTTGTTGAGTAGTGACAGAGTGGCTACACGGGCGAAATTATGTAAAAACCGAGGTTTTACAAAATCTCTGATAAATTTTGACGCATGAACTTCATGCATTTCAGTGTCAACTTCATTTATGTGGGAAAGAAAATCTCAATACGCTAATAATAACTGTGTAATCGCGATCCGTCGTGGTGAAGTGAAGAAAATAGTAGAGACGCCATCTTTAAACATGAGCGTGACGTCATGCCTCACGTGTTCCAACACTGCACTGTGATTTGTTATTTCAAATTACAAATTTACAAATTTGCAAAGATCTGTACAATTTTTGCCTATTAATAGGATGATGTATATTAACAACAATCACTACAATGCATGTGAGTTAAGCTGCAGCAATGCATGTAAGTTAAGCTGCTATAATGTATCTAAAAAATGCCAACGTTCTATTCAATTTCATGATTGTTATTTCTGTTTTCTGTTTATGTGAAGAATAAGAATGATGTGATGAAGCCGGTTTTGCTTCATTTCATTTTTTTATTTATTTCTGACAATTGTATATTGATTTATTATATTTTTAACTTAATGGTTTTTTTTTTTTTAAGGTCATAAGGCTATAGCGCTTTACTTAGGTTTTAGTGTTACCCGCATGTCGCTGTTGTTAGCGGCAAGTTTGATTTATTCTGGTATCACTTAGCAACCCTGATTCGTGAAGGCGGAGAGAGGCGATTTCTCCGTGAAGGTAGATGGATTCTGGTTGCGATCTCCACGGCAAGCGGACCTTGCTTCCAAGTGATGGTTTTTTGGTGAGCAGCGATTCACCAATACCAAAGGCAAATTTAGGAAAATTATGCCGAAGCGCGGCGGAAAGCTAAAGTGTTAATTTATCGAAATCATGGCAACGTTTATCCGTGAAAATACGAAGTTTCCATGGCAATAGGACAACATTAGTGTTATCGTATTTTTGTACGGCAAGACGCCATATTGAAATCTGTTCGATTCCTGTATATATGATCTTGAGCCTAGTGGATTTAGTCAACCGACTTAAATTGCACACAACGAATAGCTCAATCATCGTGACAAGCAAGTATTGTGAGTATAACTTTTAGGTTTCTTGTAAAGACAATACATACAACTAGACATCGAAGTGAACAGAGACTTAGAACTCATGCAAACATTAGATAGTTAATCTGCATCGACTGATTCGGTAACATTAACGTTTACTAGCTACGGCTATTGAAAGAAAGAAATTCGTGTACGTTAATAAGAATAAAGTTTATGAACTTCTGGAATTAACAGAACTTTGTACGAGCAGTACAATTTGTATTTGTAGACATTCTAATGCTGCCTGGGCTTATGTCTAAAGCCAGAAGTTGTATCCAAGTATTAGCCTAAAATGGCGTATGTAATTTATTACAATTATCTATCAGTAAATGTTCTGTAACAACTAAAAAATGTAAAGTATTAGAAGATTACTTGTTATTGTGGCTCGAATTTTATAACCATTTGTAACATGATTGTATATCAATTAATTATTTAATACTTTGATCTTTAAAAAAATAAGGTAATTTTTCCTGATTATCATCAGAAGCTCGGAGTTTTCTTTTCTTATTACCGAGGTAATGATGTAAACTTAATGTAAGCGCATAACACCTTGTTCGAAGATTCGAACGGCATTTTATTGTTAAGTCAGCCAAGGTTTCTTTTGGGGTTTTTTTCTTTTTTGCCAATCGGCCGAATTTTTGTTTTACTTTACTTTATTTTATTGATTTTCGGGTTGAAAATGTGAGTACTCTGATAATTGTTATTTAAGATATTACTGCTTATATTTCTGTTTTGTTTTTGTTTTTTAATTAATTGTTCATTCATCCTTTTTGGGTTAGTTTTTTTTGCGTATTTTTTTTTTGTAACAGAAAAAAATCCATAATAAACATGTATTGAATTTAATATATATTTTTTTGTTGGATTTTCTTTTAGTAGGTTTATTTAGCATCGTTCCGCTGTGATCTTTGATTGTAATTACTATTTAATGTTACGTTAGTTTATTAAGTTACAAGCTGCCCTATTAATATTTTTGATATTATTATTATCTTTTTTATCTTTGGTTCTTTCCAATGAACTATTCATTCTTTTCTTATTTATGCAAATAGTTTCCTGAAGAAAACCCTTGAATAAAGAGTTGAATATCGAAGAAAGATTGAGTGAGGTGTTGTTTTTTTTACTTACATTATTTCAATATTAAAATATCTGAGAAGATTTAAGAACATGTGTTTATAGATATTTTGAATTGATGCTTTAGGTATGAAAGGTGATACAGATGGCTTATTGGGTTTGAAAACATTGTATATTTATCAGGCATCTACGAAGTTTTTAGGAAACCAGAGAGGTTTTCAGGTTTGAGGAAAATCCTAAAGTAGAAGAGAAATTCAAAGTTCCAAGAAATAGTTTGAATCTTGATTCTTTAATTGGTTAATTTTTAGAAATCTAAGTTTGGTTTTAAAGAGGTTGATTACCTGTTCCCAAATCAATTATCAAATCTACGATAAGAATATCTTGGGTCTTGTGAAAAACTATAGAAAATTTATTCTTGATTTATCTAATAAAACTCCTGTTTCAAGGAATTTATTGAAACAAGAGTGAACCGGAAATCTAAGGAAGATAAACTATTAAAATGATATTACCCAATCTCCTTTTTTTAGTACAATCAAATTGCGTCTTGCAATTTCACATTTTTTAGGATGTCCGAAGAATAGCTGCACCAAGATTCAAGGCATTGGTTCAATACCAAGAACAAGAAGCTTTAATACCAAGAAGACATTGAGAGGATTTTGTAATATGCTAGTGGATCTCTTTCCAAAGTCAGAGAAAACTACATTGTAACCGAAAAAGAACGTTTGGTCTATGTTCAACATTTTTCTAACTTAAATCTATGGAAGTAAATTTGTAATTCATACTGATTACAACATTCTTGTATGGCTTCGTAAGACATTATAGTGTAGACTTACCAGGTGGAGTATTATTCTTCAGTCCTATCACTTTGAATTTAAATACAGGAGAACGATTCAAAGTTACTCCAATACATTTAATATCTATATCACAAGAAAACGACATTTTATTTCATTCCGGATGCATAGTCTGCAGTAGTTATTCTGTAGTAGTTTTAATGTTGACAATGCTGATTGGAATGAAAAGCAAATGGAAGATAACTATTGTAAGAAAGTGTGGAATGACTTTAAGATCCAAGTAAAGAATCCTTGTAGAGACTATCATTATTAATAAGGAATAACTAGGGAATATTAAATGAAATAAGTACAAGAGGAGCACTCTTGTAGTTCCTGAAACTAAAACACAAGAAATTATGGCGTTTGGGCAAGAAGACTTAGTAATAGGAGATAATTACTGCTTCTGCTAAAATATGTAAGGATTTTGGAGTCAAATGTATTTCTACAAATTCGTGTAATCATGAAAACATTTGTTTTGAACGATGGATTAAGAATGTAAGAATCTGATCAAAATCCTATATTGGGCTGAATTATTCTGGTTGGGATAAAAACTTTGAAAGCTTTTTATTTGGTATAAGAAGATCTTTAAATGAATCATGGGTTGTTCTTCTACTTATGCTCTTATGGGACGTCAATTCCTTACTAATTCTTTCTCAAGAGAATTAAATAACATTATCTACTCTGAGGAAAAAGTTTGACAAAATATTGAAGTTGCTATGGACTCATCGGAAGAAGTGTGAAAAGTGTGATCTTGAATCTAAGAAATGCTATGATTGGAAAAGAAGAGATGTGGAATTCGATGTCGGTGACTGAAGTGTTAGTAATGCTCAATAAACTCTCGTCCAAAAATTTTAAAAATATTAATTAAAGACATTTGTTTCTGGGTGTAAGTGATTTTTTGTAATTACAGAAAAATTTAATTGTCTTTATTACAAAGTAAGGAAGGTAGACGAGCCTTCGGTCCATAAGATGGTCCAAATTGCTAAGTTAAAAAGACATTTAAGTTGTGTTTCCTATTGTTAGTAAAGGCTTAGATGTTAGTATTTAATGATCTTAGTGAAGAATTCAGCGGAGATTTTTTTTCATTATTTTTAAGATTAAGGACGAGAAAATACGAATACATTTGTGCTTTATTAATAATTTTCGAGTTAATAAAAACATATTAGCTTATTTAAAATTTCATGTCAAGTTGAAAACAGTGAACTACATAAGATCATTGGGTTAATAAAAATTATTTCATATTAGATACAACTATTTTCGCAGCAACTTTTACTATATTTTCAAGTGAAATAGAAGTGAATAAAATTGAAACAATATAAGATCCTACTATATCAAATTTCAAAAATAATTAGCAACAATTCTTAAGAAACTTTTAATTGAAAAGTATTCCTCCATATAAAGTGCATGCGGCTTTTGTCGTTCACAAAGACATACAGATTCATTGGTGGATATGCGATCCTTGCAGCCTGGAAAGAAAAAATCTGAATTGTAATATTTTTTTAACTTTATACTTTTATACTTTAAAACTAAGATATTTCCTAATTAGTAAAAGGTTTAATTAAGAACACTAATAATTTTGCAACTCAATTTTGTAAACATAATGTAAAACATGAATCTACAAAATTCATTGTCGATGATTGATCTATTAAAATATTGAATGCTTTCAATTAAACTAGGTAATTTGTAATCTACATTTTCTGTACACAAACATTAATCAATCGCTAAATTGCTGTCGAATCATCAAAATTTAGCAACCCAATTTTCTTTTGCTAAATCATTTTTCAATTAGGATAATTCCATCAGCCCACCTTTTGATTAAAAATGATCAAGATGGTTGAAACTGACTGAAATTTATTCCTGTGATGTTGACGATGAATTAGATGTTATTATTCTACTAAAAGTTCCGAAAATATTGCGAAATACGGCTAATTCGTTTGAAGGTTCTTGATGTGATAATTATTGTTTAGAAAAATTCTACCCGCCTATTTATTTTTTTCTCTTCCATGGAAGCTGCACACTTTGAAAAGTACTTGCGCTTGTGAAACGTTATTAACCAATCGCAGCCACTTTTAGAAATGTGACAATGAGACTCAACGGACTAAGTTGAGGTCTGATGATGCCAGCACGCATTTAATCCTCGATTTAGAAATCCTGTACCTATTTGACAGAGGGCTAAATGAAGGCTACTGTACGTCTGGGGGAGAAATAACCATGGGAAAAATCTTTGAGCACAGCGGAAACTTGAACCCGATCTCCCTATCTTGGCTGTCTTCTCAGCATTGTAGACATGTTTATATCTCAAATTCTACAGTCTCTTCTCGAACCTTTTTATTCAACACTTTGTGTTTCTCACTTAGTTTCGTTTTTGGATTCGCTGTTCTGATGTCATTTAAATTTTCCTGTATTTCTCTTCATCATTTTACTTTTTTTTCAGGTAATTTGTGACATCCGTTCGTTTCTCTTTCTTTATTTAAAAAAAACGATTGTTTCACTTATCTTCGTAAAGGTATCTTCAAATTCTTTCCACATCTATTCTAAGTCCTTTGACACCCTTAAGAGCTTGAAGTCTGTTTCCCACTTCAATTTTCAAAGCATGTTTGTTTTATCATCATTCTGCAAATTCTTGTGCATTATATTGCTTCTTTTTCTCACAAAAAGAGATTTAACAACTTTGATCTTCATTCTAAAACGCGCCGTAACAAGATGGTAGTCACTCCTTACATCAACACCTCGTCTATTTCGGACATCTAGAAGAAAAACTCTCTTCTTCCTACTGATAGCAAAATCGTCGATTTGATTTTCAGTACTATCAGCGTTAAAATCCACGTAGTCAAGGTAAGCAAGGGCGCCCTTTAGCAAGATCACATCAAGTCAAAAATTTACAAATCTCTCACCTTTACCCTTCTTGCCCATCATATTCCAGGCTCTGATTATTATCAGAGCGAAGTTTAGAGTTCTCCCATTAATGTAATAATTTCTTTTTTAACACTTCGAAACATTTCCTGCAGTTTTCATTAAAAGGAATCTTAATTTCAAAGGTATTGGTTGGACTATAACATAGTAACAGTACAGTATGGGAACTATGAGATTTAATCTATGCGATCTTGCAGCAAATATTCTTGCTGAGATCATTTGCAGAGGCTTCTTTTTATTCTTTTACAAACAAGAAATTCCAAACCCTCAATGTGATCATTATCTTCATTGTTTCCTGAGTAAATGAAAGTTTGGCCATTCTGTTTCTGATATTCTCCTCCTTGAAAAGTATGCAAATATTCAAAGCAAAAATGTCAAGCTTATAATGTTTCATCTCTGCACAAATGTATTTAAGTCTACTATTTTGTTTTAATGTTCTAATATTCAAACAAAAAATCCAAAAAATGGTAATCCAAAGTTAATGAACATTTTACAACTCGGATCTAAAGAACTTGTTAAATTAACACAAACATCGGATTTCAGGTGTCGATATTTCTAAATACAAAGTAAAAGATTGAAATTTGTTGAACTTATATCTTCACAACATTAATTTTTCAAATAACATCTCCCATTGTTATCAACTAATTCATGAAACTAACTAATGTATAACAGTCATTATTATGTCACTTATAACACAAGCAATTACCTAGCATTCTTATAAAAAATTAATATAAAAAAGGTATTATTTGAAAAAAATAATTACCAATGAATTGAAAATACCGCATCAGAACAAATATTTGATTTTATTCCCATGAACTTTTAGTGTTTTTCTAGTTACATGTACAAAATAGATCATTAATATTGCTCAATTTAATTTAATAGGAATATTCTGAATTTAATTTCAAAGAAACACATACATGTCTCTTATTTCCTGGGTTCATGTTGGGAATCATGGAATTATACTGGTGCAACATTGGTCTCGTACTTGAGAATTTCCACAGTTCCTTTAAATACAGGAGATAAAAATAAATAAAATTTAATTCAATAAAATGAATCTGTAAATGGCATTTTTCAAATTTCCAGTATTTTAAATAATTTAATATCTATAGTATCTTACCTCTTGTACTTCCTTTTCCTTTATTTTCTAACTGTTTGATATTTCTTAATTTCCCCTTATCCGTCCTGAAATCAACATCTGGACCGCCTTCATGATCATCATCTTCGGTTTCTATGGCACCATAGAGGATTTTATTTATTGATTTCAGAATTTCCAGATCTAAACTGTGCATTGGGTTTCTACGGATATCATTTCTTCTCTATTGGTTTAAATGAAAAATAATTCTTATTAGAAAATATATTCATTTATATAATTTCGAGAATAATAACATTGATTAAAACTTTTGTAAGTCAAACTTTTGTTTAAAACATGTATCCCAATCTTTTTGTTCCTGAATCAGTTCTAGCGTTTATCGAATATGTGTTAAGTAAATAAGTTAAATAAAAACTAATAAACTATTCAAAGTTAATAAATGTTTGTTTAATCTGAATCCTACAGTAATTGCATCTCCTGCTGATGACGTTAATTCTATTTCATATTTTCTCTTTTATATTTTTAACAGCATTTTACAAAAGTATTATCTAAAATAGGAAATATGTTGAAATTAAAAATCCATTCAGCAAAATATACTTAAAATCAGTAACACCAAATGCAAATTAGAATAATTAAATAACTTACTTGTTGAGTTAAAAATGGAATAGTCAAAAAGGAGCATACGAGAAACAGCAAATTTAAGAGATGTATATTTTTCATATCTTATATTTAAGTGAAAAAAAAACTGAAAAAAATAAGAATATAAAAGACTGAAATTTAATACTGAATTCCAAACCGATAGTTATAGCTTTTTAACAGGTTCTAAGAAATCGAACAGAATTGATAGTTCAGTAAAATTTTAATTTATTGGTTCAGGAGAATAATATTAGATTTTTCACATTTCAAGTTTAACTAAAATTCTTTGTAAGTGTATTTTTCAGTATTTTCAAATATTTGGGAATGTTACAAGATGTAGTGGCTTAAAAAATATATTTCTCAAGAGATGTAACTTCTCAAAGGAACGTTGTGGTAACCAGTGCCAACAACAATGATAATAATGAATCATATGAGACTCTCAGTTTTCTTGGTACTTATTATAAGATGCATTTGAATCTCGTTATATTTTATTAGTCATTCAAGCATTATTTCTCAATGGTTTGTTTTTTGCTTCAATAAATTCTGCTTATTACAAAACTTTTACTTCTTTATCTAATATCACATTACAATTTGACTTGGTAACAAATTCTCCCGTAGGATTGGTTCGTTATAAATATGCGATTTAATTTATAAAAAGGTAGGAAAAAAAATAAAAACTTGCGTTTTGCGGAAATAATTCTTACATTAATAAGCCTATTTTTCTTAAAATATCCTATAAATTAAGATTATTCAATTAATGGTAACAATTTAAACTCAATATTTTTGCAGGTTTTTTGTGAAGTTACAACAAAAGCTATGAAAACGAGGAGGAAAACATCGCTATAAATCTCGCTCGTTTTCATGCTCCAAATCGAAAATAGTACTTTGAAATTAGTACTACTTTTTGTTGATGACGTGAAATTTGCGGTCCTGCTTAGTCTCTTGCTAGTTTTACTTGAATTTCTCGTTGACTTTGTCGTGAATAATCACCAATCCTTACCGTTTTTCATCTCCACCATCTATTTTTCTACCCTCTCCAAAAATCAAAAACATCGTATTCCTTCCTAAAGATCAAAAACAAGGTATCGATTCGATTCCGTGTTGCTCTGGACAACGTTGTAATGGTCATGCTAAACGTTCCCTCGGAAAACACCTACTCACAAACCACGCCAGCATCCCGGGTCACTCCTTCAGCTTGGATAGAGCCACCATTCTTTTCTCATCCTCCACCATTCTTAAAGCGGGATCCGTCTCAGTCAATTTAAATGATGGCCTAGACCTATACCAAATTTGGAAATGGCTTCTCTTACCCAACGATCTCCCTTCGGTCCGCCAATTTTCCCGCCCAAACTAACCATGCAGCCAACTCCTATCTTATCGCTGGAAATCAGACCTATCGCTCTTCCATCCGCTTCTCTTCCTCCCAACCCTATCTCTCAGACCTGAAGACGATTCCTGAACAGTAAGATGAGAAAGCCTCATCTATTTTTCTTTCAAGGATGTGGGAAATACCCCAAAGTCTGTACAGTAGCTTCGCCTACAGCTACATTAGGACTACTAAACGAATATTTGTATAGAAATAAAACAGAGAAAAAATAAACCTTTTTTTTAATTAGCATTAGGTTAAGTAAAGTGAGGTACGACCCTTTCCAGGATGTTTCGTCTGAAACAAAATATTGATACAAAAGAAAAAACATATTTTTTGTTTAGGAATAACACTCAGTTTCCAACATATTCGCCATCTTTAAAAAAGTCCAAATATCTCCATTCTTCTTATCTCGTAGGGTTCTGACTCAAAAGTGTCTCACTTAAATTTCTATTTTCGTAAAAAAACAAATTTAAAACACAGTTTTCAATCGTTTATATATCTACAAATCGTATTTTAATTCAAAAAAATAGAAAATACGTCTTGATTTCACTGATTCTGCGTCCTGCACAATTGTAGTTACAAGAAATTTTATAGGTATTGTGAGTGGCATTCCCAATGTAACAGTAGCAATGAGGATGCTTCCCCGCATGCCCTACGCTTGAATGGAAGTTTACCCCATCGCCGAGCAATACAGGACACTACTACTTCGCAATGAGACATTGGACATGCAGCCGACAGTACATCCTAACATGGCATTAAACCGAGTTTGATAGTTTGCTGATGTTTTTCATTTTCATTTATATGTTACTGAGAATCATAGACGAACTCCGATCATCTGAAATTATTCATTTCGTTTTGAGTAATTAAGGGAAAGGAACAATGAGATTAAAAATAACAAATTGGTGTGGATTGTTGTCATTTTAATGTATTTTGGAAATGGGAATAGAATGGCATCTCCAGAAAACTGAACTAAAACCAAAATACATAGTAAAAATAAAATAAAAAGAAATTCTTGTGCTGCCCTCCGACAGCCTCAAATAATTTTCTATGCGAGTAAAAGAAAGAGTCTTTAAGACAAAAAGTCTTTTCTTTAAGGAGATTTTGAGGACTACAAATATTACATTGAAAACTCAGTTAAGTAGTATATAAACAACACTACATAAAGTAATATCATACTTAACTTCTTTATTAACTTAACAAAAACTCGCCATTACGATATTTTTAAGAGCCTCAACGGCCTCTCCTTTAGTTTTTATTTTTTTTATTTTATTTTTTATAATTTGGGAACAAAAGATGGTAGATTTCTTTTCCGGTTTTGTTATGGTGTTACTTGAAAAAGGAGAGGCCTTTGAGGCTCTCAGAAAAATCGTAATGGCAAGTGTTATTAGTGAGTTTTTGTTAAGTTTATAAAGAAGTTAAGTTAGTTATGTAGTTTTACAGAATTTTATAGAATTTAAGTAGTTTTGTAGACTGAGATCACACCATTATAAGAATGTGTTAAAGATAACTACTTTGATGATTAGAATATAATTTAAGATTACATAGGTTCTTGTTCAAAGTTTTTTTCCTTCAGATTTATTACAACATTAATTATAAAAGAATTTGAAAGCTACCAATTAGGTCTTCTGAGCTAACAACTAGCATTTTATGAATCTATTGAATTCTGTAGCTACCAAAAAATATATTTCAAATTAAACCTCCGTTCAAATCTCTCTACGTCTTGACGGTACCACTCAACTGTTCTGTGCCTCAGCTAACTTCTTACTGGATAAGCCAACTTCCTGATCGTTGCCGTCCGGATTGCATCTTTTAGAGATCCGAATAGATTGAATTCCGAAATTGCAACATCATGACTGTATGGTAAACGAGGGAGAATAGTACAGTGAAGGTTTGTGATCTCCTCGCGAGTATTCGGACTTGAGTGTGGCCTGGCGTTGTCGTGCGCAGGAGAAGTTTGTTCACGTCTTTGTGGCCACAACACGCTGGAATCGTTTCCTCAGTTTGTTAAGTCTTCACATAGACTTCTGAGTTGATCGTTGCACGCTACACGTTGCTACATTGCAAGAGTCACAGCTGTTTCCGGCCGGCTAGAGCGAGGGTGATCAGATAGCTTCTCTTTTCTTTCTTCCGATGACGACAGACGATTTGCACTAAGACTCACAGTGCTTTTATCACATGCCTGGTCTCTGTTGATATCCTGTGAGCGATTGCGAATATTTGTCCCGATCTCCTGTTCCACCAAAAGAAATTAAATAACTGCTCTTTGTTTGGACCGCATCTCATTCACAGAAGCCATCGTAAACACTATCTACAGTGCTGCCGCACAGCGAAGAATGAGAAAAAAATTTTTCGAAAGTTTGGGAATATTTGAAGATGTACAGAAAATTTCATGTTGATTCATAAAATATTCGCCGAAATAAAATGAGTTACATGACCTAATGAACACCCTCGTAAATAAAGGAGTGATAACGGTATTAATTTCAAACTACTAAATTAGAGTTAAGATTCGTTTTTTGTTTTGTTTTAATATAATATTTATTTTATGTTTATATAATCAAAGAGTTACAGTTTTGATGGGGGTTTTTTTCTACATCTGGATTTTGCGGAAATTAATGATATTTTTCCTATATTATTTAAAGCTGAGCTCCAGGAGTGGGTAAAAGCTAATTTACAGAGTTGGAGCGATTTTGGAGACTTTAGAAAGCCTTCTTTAAAAGCTTTCTGAGTGAATCAAAGATGGATAGATATTGGACAGATTTCTCTTTATGTCATCAAATTAAAAATCAATTGCTTGAGGTTTTTGTAGCGACAGTCAAAACGAAGGCTTATCTCTTTGAAACAGAAATTCAAGATAAGCATATAATGAAATATTGTGTTCCAGGGCATGTGAAATAAATAACGATATTCTTAGATCAATTTACAACTTTAGAAGATGATGTGAAGAGATGAAATGCTTGAAAGTTTGAAGCTCGATCGAGTTTTGAAAAGTCAACTTCGACGTAGATTAAAACATAAAGAATGATATGTTTTGAAAATAAAGTGAAAAAAATCTACTATAAAGGCAAAAATCTGTTTAGAAAGTAGAAAGTTGACAAAACTAACATGGTTTTCAAAACGGGTATCATATATTCGTTGGAATGGAGGGACTGCCATGAAATATATATTGGAAGTACTGCCAGATCCCTAAAGGAACGCATAGATGAACACATTAGAGCCTTTCAACACAATAAGCAAGGAATATCTGATTGGTCGGATCACGCTTCAATTTTGCAACACAACCCTGATACGATCGTTAATTTAATATATGAGACAAATCATGAAGCTGAAAGGTTTATTTTAAAATCTGATTTTATAAACTTATCAAAATATATGAATAAAGATAAGTAATGATGAAAAATATATCATTCGGGTTTTTTGAAAAAATCATGAGTAATAACAAATATGTAAAGAAAAATTGAAGTTTTAAGATTTTAGAGATTTTATTTCAAAATAATTAAAGCTTTAATATTTTACTATTGTTTTATATAATATGAGTCAATAAGTTACTATTAGTGGATCTTAACTAAGAATATTCAACAATTGATATTCATATATAATGAGTTTTTAACGGCGTTTCTATTGTTAAAATGAAATGTATGATAACAACAATCACTACAATGCATGTGAGTTAAGCTGCAACAATGCATGTAAGTTAAGCTGCAATAAAGTATCTAAAAAATGTCAAAGTGGTATTCAATTTCATGATTGTTATTCTGTTTTCTCTTTATGTGAAGAAAAAGAATGATCTATTCTTTCTTTTCTTAATTATGTGAATATTTTCCTGAAGAAAACGCTTGATTAAAGAGTTGAATATCGAAGAAAGATTGAGTGAGGTGTATTTTTTTGAGTTACATTATTTAAATATTAAAATATCTGATAAGTTCTTACATGTGTCTATAGATCATTTTGAAATTGATGCTTTAGTTATGAAAGGTGATACAGAAGGCATGTTGGGTTTGAACAAATTGTATATTTATCAGGCATCTACGAAGTTTTTGGGAAACAAGAGTGGTTTTCACGTTTGGGGAAAATCCTAAAATAGAAGAGAAATTGAGGGGTTCCAAGGAATAGTTTGAAGCTTTTAGATACTAGCAATACCTTTAGATTCTTTAATTGGTTAATTTTTAGAAATCTAAGTTTGGTTTTACAGAGGTTAATTACCTGTTCCCAAGTCAATTACAAATCTAAAGTAAGAGTATCTTGGGTCTTGTGAATTACTGTAGAAAATTTATTCTTGATTTATCTAATAAAACTCCTGTTTCAAGGAATTTATTTAAACAAGAGTGGACCGGAAGTCTAAGGAAGAGAAACCATTAAAAATATATTACCCAATCTCTTGTTTTTAGTACAACCAAATTGCGTCTTGCAATTTCACATTTTTTGTGATGTCCTAAGAACAGCTGCACCAAGATTCAAGGCATTGGTTCAATACCAAGAACAAGAAGCTTTAATACCAAGAAGAAATTAAGAGGATTTTTTATTATGCTAGTGGATCTCTTTCCAAAGTTACTTCAAAACTATTAATGTTTTAATATCTATATCACAAGAAAACGACTTTTTATTTCATTCCCGATACATTGTCTGCAGTAGTTATTCTGTAGTAATTTTAATGTTGACAATGCTGATTGGAATGAAAAGCAAATGGAAGATAACTATTGTAAGAAAGTGTGGAATGACTTTAAGATCCAAGTAAAGAATCCTTGTAGAGACTATCATTATTAATAAGGAATAACTTGGGAATATTAAATGAAATAAGTACAAGAGGTGCTCACTCTTGTATTTCCTGAAACTTAAAGACAGGGAATTATGGCGTTTCGGCAAGAAGACTTAGTAATAGGAGGTCACCAAACGTTTTTTAAAACATATACTAAAATTATTCAGAATTATTATTGGATCTGGTATAAAAAAGGAGAATAGACAAATTGTGAAAATTTCTCATATTTGTTAGATTCACAAAAAAGACAACCAACTCTCAGCAAGGTAGAGTAAAACAGTGGAACTTCAATGTAGATAGGAGTCTTTTTACGTGATCGCTTCCAAAGACATTGTGGAATTTTAGATATTTGATAGTAAGTGTAGGTAGGACCACTGGTTGCTTAGAGAGGATGTTTCTTAAAATTCAGAATACGAATTCAGTCGTAAAGTTTTTGCAAATCTGTTTTCTTTAGATTCGGATTCACGGTAAACCTTATTAGTGATAATGGAGCTGAATTTAGAACAACGGTTGCTGCTAAAATATGCAAGGATTTTGGACACAAATATATTTCTACAAATTCGTGTATTACTGAAAACAATTGTTCTGAACGATGGATTCAGAATGTAAGAATCTGATCAAAATCCTATTTTGGACGTAATCATTTTAGTTGGGATAAAAACTTTGAAAGCCTTTTATTTGGTATAAGAAGATCTTTAAATAAAGCTACGGGTTGGTCTTCTAGTTATGCTCTTATGCGACGTGAAATACTACTACCTTACTAATTCTTTCTCAAGGAAAAAAGTTTGTCAAAATATTTAAGTTATTATAGACCCATCGAAAGAAGTGTGATCTTGAATCTAAGAAATGCTATGATTGGAAAAGAAGAGATGTGGAATTCGATGTCGGTGACTTAAGTGTTAGTAATGTTAAAATAAACTCTCGTACAAAATCTTAAAAAAATTAACAATAGACTTTTTTTCTGGGTATCAGTGATCTTTTGTAAATACTGAAAAATTTAATTGTCTTTATTACAAAGCAAGGAAGCTAAACGAGCCTTCGGTCCATAACATGGTCCAGATTGGTCTGTTATAAAGACATTAAGTTGTGTTTAAGAATTGAGTGTTAGTAAAGGCTTAAATCTTAGTATTTAATGATCTTAAAGGAAAATTTAGTGGAGTTTTTTTTTATTATTTTTAAGATTAAGGACAACAAAATACGAATAAATTTGTGCTTTATTAATAATTTTCGAGTTAATAAAAACGTATTAGCTTATTTAAAATTTCATGTCATGTTGAAAACATTGAACTACATAAGATAATTAGGTTGACAAAAAATTATTTCATATTTGATACAACTATTTTCGCAGCAACTTTTACTACATTTTCAAGTGAAATAGAAGTAAATAATATTGAAACAATATAAGATCATACTATATCAAATTTCAAAAATAATTAGCAACAATTCTTAAGAAACTAATAATTGAAAAGTATTC
>JAFIDM010000002.1:63253766-63289675 GCA_023159025.1 Thereuonema tuberculata
TGGGTCACAGAGTAAGGAGTTCCTTAAGCATAACATTTCCATGGATTCCTTCGAAAAAGCCGCTATCCAATCGATTACCATGAAACCCATCATATGGTGGCGATATGTTGATGACGTTTTTGCTGTATGGATCCATGACCGTCTCAAACTCCCTGAGTTCTTGGACCGCCTCAACAACATTGATTCTCAGATCTCTTCACCATTGAAATTGAAAACAATCACCAATCTCTACCGTTTTTCGTGGTCTTCATCACCAGAAAAGACCTTTTCGTCTCCACCAACTATTTTTCTATCCACTCAAAAAATCAAAAACATCGTATCCCTTCCTAAAGATCCCACTCCCACTCCCCAAACACAAGGTTTCGACTCGATTCCGTGTTGCTGGGGCCAATGCTCACAAACCACACCAGCATCTCGGGTCACTCCTTCAGCTGGGATAGAGCCACCATCCTCATCCATTCTCATCCTCCACCATTCTCAAAGCGGGATCCGCCTTAGTCAATTTAAATAATGACCTAGGCCTACACCAAATTTGGAAAGGGCTTCTCTTACCCAATACTCAGTGTTAGAAAACAACGATCTCTCTTCAGTCCGCGCAATTTTCCCACCCAAACTAACCTTGCAGCCAACTCCTATCTTCTCGCTGGAAATCAGACCTATCGCTCTCCCTTCCGCTTCTCTCCCTCCCAACTCTATCTCTCAGCCTGAATATGATTCCTGAATAATAAGACGCGAAAGCCTCATCTATTTTTCTTTCAGAGATGTGGGAAAACCCCAAAGTCTATACAGTAGCTTCGCCTACATCTACATTAGGACTACTACCTGAATATTTGTATCGAAATAAAACAGAGAAAAAACAAACATTTTTAGCATTAGGTTAGGTAAAGTGAGGTATGACTCTTTCCAGGATGTTTCGTCTCAAAATACAAAGGAAAAAACATATTTTTCGTTTAGAAATGACACTCAGTTTCCAACACATTCGCCATCTTTAAAAAAGTCCAAATATCTCCATTCTTCTTATCTTATAGGGTTCTGACCCAAAAGAGTCCCACTTAAATTTCTATTTTCTTATAGAAAACAAATTTAAACCACAGTTTTCCATCGTTTATATAGCTACAAATCGTATTTTAATTCAAAAAAAACAGAAAATACATCTTGATTTCACTGGTTCTGCGTCCTACACAATTGTAGTTACAAGAAATGTTATAGGTACTGTGAGTGGCATTCCCAATGTAACATTAGCGGTGCGGATGCTTCCCCGCATGCTCCTCGCTTGAATGGAAGTTTACCACATCGCCGAGCAATGCAGGGAAGCACTACGTCGCAATGGGACATTGGAAATGCACCCGACAGTACATCCTAACATGGCATTAGACCGATTTTGATAGTTTGCTAATGTTTTTAATTTTCATTTATATGTTACTGAGAGTGGTAGACGAACTCCGATCATCTGAAATTATTCGTTTCGTTTTGACTAATGAAGGGCAAGAAACAATGAGATTAAAAATAACAAGTTAGTGTGGATTGTTGTCATTTTAATGTATTTTGGAAATGGGAATGAAAGGCAACCCCAGAAAACTAAACTAAAACCAAAATAGGCCCTCTGTGCTAACAACTAGCATTTTATGAAACTATTGAATTCTGTAGCTATAAAAACTATATTTCAACATAACCTCCGGTCAAATCTCCTTACGCCTTGACGGTACCACTCAACTGTTCTGTGCCTCAGCTAACTTCTTACTGGATAAGCCAACTTCTGATCGCTGCCGTATCGCATCCTCCGGATTGCATCTTTTAGACGTCCGAATAGATTGAATTCCAAAGGTGCGACATCATGGCTGAATGGTAGACGAGGGAAAATAATACAGTGAAGGTTTGTGATCTCTTCGCTGTAGTATTCAGGCTTGAGTGTAGTCTGGCATTGTCGTGCGCAGGAGAACATTGTTCACGTCTTTGTGGCCACGAACGCGCTGGAATCGTTTCCTCAGTTTGTTAAGTCTTTACATAGACTTATGAGTTGATCGTTGCACGCTACACGTTGCTATATTGCAAGAGTCACAGCTGGCTAGAGCATGGGTGATCAGACAGCTTCTCTTTTCTTTCTTTCGACGACGACAAACGATTTGCCCAAAGACTCGCAGTGATTTTGTCACATGCCTGGTCTCTGTTGACATTCTGATAGCGATTGTGAATATTTCTGACGGCCTCCTGTTATGCCAAAAGAAAATCAACAGCTCTTTGTTTGGACCGCATCTCATTCACAAACGCTATCGTAAACACTATCTACAGTGCTGTGGCACAGCGAAGAATAATAATACAATTTTCGAAAGTTCGGGAGTATTTGAAGATACTGTACAGAAAATTTCACGTTGATTGATCAAATATCAGCCGAAAAAAAATTAGTTGTATTACTTAATGAACGGTCCTAGCAAATAAAGGAGTGGTAACGAAATTAATTTCAAACTACTAAACTAGTGTTAAGAATCATTTTCTGTTTCTTTAATACAATATTTATTTTATGTTAATTTAACAAAAGTGTTACAGTTTTGATGGGTTTTTTTTTCTACATCTGGGTTTTGCGGAAATATTATAGTTTGAATTGAAGTTTAGAACATGATCACTTTGGTATTTTTTTCTGATAATGTTAATAGGTGATCATGTTTTTGTTATTGATAATCAGTATATATATATATATATATATATAGATATATATATACTACCAAGTCTATACTACTAAGTCTACCAATTGGCTTCGAAGTAGATAAAAACATGAGGAAGATATGTTTTGAAAATAAAGTGAAAATAGTATACTATACGGACAGTAATCTGTTTAGAAAGTATAAAGTTGACAAAACTAATATGCTTTTACAAATGGCTTTTCATATATTCGTTGGAATGTATGGACTGCCTTGAAATATATATTGGAAGTACTGGCAAATCCCTAAAGAAACGCATAGATGAACACATTGGAGCCTTTAAACACAATAAGCAAAAACATCCGATTGGGCGGATCACGTTTCAATTTTGCAACACAACCCTGATCCGATCATTAATTTAATATATGAGACAAATGATGAAGCTGAACGGTTTATTTTAAAGTTTGGTTTTATAAACTTATCAAAATATATGAATAAAGACAAGTCTCTAAAGATTTGAATAATATATCATCGGGTTTTTTTGTAAAAATCATGAGTAATAACAAATATGTAAAGAAAAAATTGAAGTTTTAAAATTTTAAGGATGTGTTTTGTCAAAATAATTAAAGCTTTAATATTTTACTATTGTTTTTATATAATATGAGTCAATAAGTTATTATTAATGTATCCTAACTAAGAATATTCAATATATTGATATTCATACGGAATGAGTTTTTAATGCCGTTTCTATTATTAAAATGAAACTAGATGCGACCCCTGAAATCAAAACAGAATTAAAACAAATTCCACATTTTTAAAAACACAAGATTGAAAAAGGTGTTCTAAGCTAATTTTTTTAGAAACCATGATTTCGATAACAGGCCACATGTAATTTGAATATCGGCTTATTTGTTAAAATAATATAATAATATTGTTAAAATAAAAAAAAATTAAGAAATTGATTTACCACTTTCGTAGTAGCAAGCGCTGCGGTTTCTTATTATGAAACATAATGGCAACCTGCTGCCCTGAAAGAATAGGCTCGTCGAAATAGAGGCAATCTTAACGGAGGTAAAACAAATGCTACATTTTTGAAATGCCATGAAATTTTTGAAAAACACAAGATTAAAAAGATGTTCTAAGCTCATTTTTTAAAAGCCATGACTTCGGCATCAGCCCACATATAATTTGAATGACTAAGCCAAATTTTGTTAAAATAAAAGAAAATAAAAAAATTGATTTACCAGTTTCAACAATAACAATAACAAGAACGAATGTCTAACAGCCAACACCAATAATCCTGTCTGGGCAATAATGACGCCACGTGCTTCGTCATTGTCCACTACTTCGTTGAGTAGTAAGAGAGCGGCTGTACACATGAAATTAAGTCTTACAAACTCTCTGATAAATTTTAACGCATCAATTTCATGCATTTCAGTGCAAACTTCATTTATGTGGGAAAGAAAATCTCAATAAGCTGATATTAATTGTGTAATGGCGCTCCGTATCGGTGAAGTAGAACAAATATTAGAGATGCTATGTTTAAACATGGCGTGACATCATGCCTACCGTGTTCCAACACTGCTCTGTGATTCGTTATTTCTCTGCTTACAAATTTAGTAAATTTACAAAGATCCATACAATTTTTGCCTATTAATAGGATGATGCATGTTAACAACAATCACTACGATGCATGTGAGTTAAGCTGCAACAATGCATGAAAAAGGGGCTGCAATAATGTATCTAAAAATTATCAATGTTCTATTGAATTTCATGATTGTTATTCTGTTTTCTGTTTATGTGAATATTTTCCTAAAGAAAACCCTTGATTAAAGAGTTGAATATCGAAGAAAGATTGAGTGAGGTGTATTTTTTTTTACTTACATTATTTCAATATTAAAATATCTGAGAAGATTTAAGAACATGTGTTTATAGATAATTTTGAATTGATGCTTTAGGTATGAAAGGTGATACAGATGGCTTGTTGGGTTTGAAAACATTGTATGTTTATCAGGCATCTACGAAGTTTTTGGAAAACAAGAGTGGTTTTCACGTTTGGGGAAAATTCTGAAATAGAAGAGAAATTGAAAGTTCCAAGGAATAGTTTGAATCTTTTAGATACTAGCAATACCTCTTGATTCTTTAATTGGTTAATTTTTTGATATTTAAGTTTGGTTTTATAGAGGTTGATTTCCTGTACCCAAGTCAATTATCAACTCTACAGTAAGAGTATCTTGTGTCATGTGAATTATGTAGAAAATTAATTTATGATTTATCCAATAAAACTCCTGTTTCAAGGAATTTATTGAAACAAGAGTGAACCGGAAGTCTAAGGAAGATAAACTATTAAAAATATATTACCCAATCTCTTGTTTTTGTGGGAAAATTTATTTTATTTTAATAAAATAAATGTTTGTAAAATTAATGGCTTTAAATATATTTTTTTTAAAGTAAGATTAATATAGTGGCAATCGAAGTTAAAGGATTACATCGTTAACAGAACTATCTGCGGAGTTACCGGAAATAGCTTAATTAAGAATTGATTTGCTATAGGAACGGAGAAGGCGTTCTGTGTAGAACAATTGGAGCCAACCTGAAAGACGGTCGCATAAAAGTGGTGCTAGGAAGCAGTCGCTATCCGATAAAATTATCAGATCTAATATCTGATACAGCTAAGCAAAGCTATGGAATAGCATCAAGCTCCAATGATAAATATTACTAAATAAGTTAGTATTAAAATTGAGTTTCGTTAAGTTTTAATATCCGAACAAATATGGCGGCGGATCAGAAAGGAAAGTGATCGGCAAATAGATTCATTCTGGAGAGAAATGAAGCCGTCTCGGGACAGGCGTTAAATCTGGCGGTAAATACGGATGGGACATCGCAGTGTGACATTTACTAATAGGCGAGTAAATGATTCAACGAACTCAATTCCTGTAAGTAGAAACCTATTCCAAACATTTCCGAGGACGGATCGGAACAGAGATAATGAGGGTTAGGTTGAAGCAGCAAGCAAAAATAGCTGACCTTTAGTAGAAGGCGAATACGAAGACTACAGGGACATATTTAGTGAAGATAGGAATATTATCTGAATAAACTAGAACTCTTAATCGTTTAATCTAGAAAAGATTAGAATAATATAATATTATTCGTCGAGTGAAATTAAATGTAGCTAAGTTAGGCTACATCGTGAACGAGATTATACTACGATCAAGATAGATTGATTAACATAATAAAAAACTACCGAACTATTTTAAAACAGCGAATAAGAAATAAAGTCTTGAATAAATATTATATTTTAGCTGTTAGGAAATGATTCAATTTAAGTGAACATTATAGAAGTTGGATTTGTGCAGATTAATAATCGATCGTCAGTATGATGAATTATTTAGAAATAGAATAATTCTTTAATTCAATATTAAAGAAGATGAGTTCTAATACTTACTAGATAAGTTAGCCTAGTGATTCACAGAAGTGAAAAGTGTACTTTAATACTAGACGAATTAGCCATGAGATTCATACAAGTGAAAAGGCTAGATTAATAAATTTAGGGCAACCGGAATCCTAAATAAAATGATTCATACTAGATAAAATAGCTAAACTATTTTAAAATAGAAAACTGTATATTTATCATACTAGGTGACAGACTATCAGGGACGATTATCTTTATGGGCCAGTATTCTACGTTAGGTAAATTGAAAACCAACGTAGCTGATATAAAGTGATAATCAAGATTGAAACATGAACTGATAGACTGAGAATTTTGAACTATCAAATCAAATTTATGTGCAATATAAGTTGTAATATATTTGTGTTATAATATATTTATAGAAAAAAAATTACGTTTCCACTCTCATTATTTATTTGCTTTAATGCTCAACTAAATCCAGTAAATACTTATATAGCTCTGCTAAAATCAGTAGTTTATTTGCTAGCAGTAATATCTAAAAATCTAGTGAATACATGTTTTTGTTGATGGTAATAGATATAATATAGTATCCTTAAAACAGTTATTAGTACAACCAAATTGCGTCTTGCAATTTCACATTTTTTGGGATGTCCTAAGAACAGCTGCACCAAGATTCAAGGCATTGGTTCAATACCAAGAACAAGAAGCTTTAATACCAAGAAGACATTGAGAGGATTTTGTATTATGCTAGTGGAGCTCTCTCCAAAGTCAGAGAAAACTACACTGTAACCGAAAAGCAACTTTTGGTCTGTGTTGAACATTTTTCGATCTTAATTCTAAGGAAGTAAATTTGTAATTTATACTGATTACAACATTCTTGTATGGCTTCATAAGACATTATAAGTGTAGACTTACCAGGTAGAGTATTATTCTTCTGTCCTATCAGTTTGAATTTAAATACAAGAGAACGATTCAAAGTTACTCCATAACTCTTAATGTTTTAATATCTATATCACAAGAAAACGACTTTTTATTTCATTCCCGATGCATTGTCTGGAGTAGTTATTTTATAGTAGTTTTAATGTTGACAATGCTGATTGGAAGGAAAAGCAAATGGAAGATAACTATTGTAAGAAAGTGTGGAATGACTTTAAGATCCAAGTAAAGAATCCTTGTAGAGACTATGATTATTAATAAGGAATAACTAGAGAGTATTAAATGAAATAAGTACAAGAGGAGCACTCTTATAGTTCCTGAAACTAAAACACAAGAGATTATGGCGTTTGGGCAAGAAGACTTAGTAATAGGAGGTAATCAAGGATAGATCCACTGTTTCTGCCAAACTAAGCAAGGATTTTGGAGTCAAATATATTTTTACAAATTCGTGTAATCATGAAAACAATCGTTTTGAACGATGGATTCAGAATGTAAGAATCTGATCAAAATCCTATAGTGTACTAGCTACAAGACTAGACATCTAGACATTTTTTTTTTTTTTTTTTACAAAACAATTATATTTATTTTTATTTTAATATTTTTTTTTATTGATCATAAACATACTTAGTTTAAATCAGTAAACATGAATCTTTCCAGTTAAATCAACTTTGATGCTTGTTAATAAAAATGTGTGAGTTATATCAAACACTCTAGGTATCAAAGTAAATAAAACCCTTCCCGTCTAATCACCGGTGAGTATCCCCGTACAAGTAAACAAGTTATCATTAAATTTCCTAAACATCTCTTTTGGTTAAAATATCAATCAACCTGTAAAGAAAACACATGATAAACATAAATACAATTAAATAGAAGTGTAATTTTGTGATCAATTCGTTCAACAAGATACACAATTACTAAAGGTTAACCTCCTTTATATAATTTGCTTTCACTTAGCACATTTCAAACTAATAGCCTGTATTCTTAACTTTTGTGTTAGAATTCAAAAACCTTTTTATAATCTACGATCACCTATGGCCTTTCACCCTATGTGATCACTTTCGTTGAAATACTCAAATCAAGTTCGATTGTTGTCTCAGTATAGTCTTTTATTTGAGACGTTAACACTATCTTCCTTTGAGGACATTAACCGTTTATAACTGGAATTGTGAATTCTCTAACCAAATCGTATTTTTCGTCCCAGTCCTTGGCACGAATTAGTTAGCTTTTCCTTCCGGTTTTACAATGGCGTCGCCCCATGTTCGAACTGTCCTTTCGTCATTAAATGCACTACCACGCCTTATAATAACCCACAAGTCTTTTGTTTAACAATTAGCTCTTCTTCGATTGTTAGATTATCACACTGTTCCTTCTTTAGTTAGATTACAAAAGGAAAGGTTAAATTTTCGGCGACCGTCGTCGATGTTTGGATTACCCTTTCCCATAAAGTCTTTAACTTTCAGAAGGAAAGTCTATTAAATTTAGCACAATACTTCAGGCGGGTTCTTTCTTTTTGCTTAAGATATTCTCATCGTTGCTCATAGTAAAACAGAATTAGAGTACTTACGAGCTGTCGACGACACTTGATAATTGGCCTCATTATCCTTCGCCTAAAACATGATGTCCGTCGTCTCTTTCTGTACGCCATGGATCTTTCCCTTTCGTCTGGTTGAAATATACTGTTCTGCTGTACACATTACGATTATTCTTTTGAGTTACTAAACAAATGTTTGAATAGTTTTGAGAACATCCCTATCATAGGCCATGTTCTTTTGAGAACAAACGTATCCAGTTCTCCACTTGTTAATAGTGACTAGGGATACACCAATTGTGTGCGACCATACTGTAGAGAAGTAATCCCGCATATTTTTTTTTCCTTTTACTGGGAAAACCCGGTGCACTTCCGAAAAAAAAAAAACCGAAATTATATAAAAAAAAACACTACAATTGGGCTTAATTATTCTGGTTGGGATAAAAACTTTGAAAGCTTTTTATTGGGTATAAGAAAATCTTTAAATGAACCAATGGTTTGTTCTTCTACTTATGCTCTAATGGGACGTGAATTCCTTACTAATTCTTTCTCAAAAGAATTAAATAACATTATCTACTCTGGGGAAAAAGTTTGACAAAATATTGAAGTTACTGTGGACTCATCGGAAGAAGTGTGATCTTGAATCTAAGAAATGCTATGATTGGAAAAGAAGAGATGTGGAATTCGAGGTCGGTGACTTAAGTGTTAGTAATGCTCAATAAACTCTCGTCCAAAGTTTTTAAAAACATTAATTAAAGACATTTGTTTCTGGGTGTAAGTGATTTTTTGTAATTACAGAAAAATTTAATTGTGTTTATTACAAAGTAAGGAAGGTAGACGAGCCTTCGGTCCATAAGATGGTCCATATTGGTCAGTTAAAAAGAAATTTCAGTTATGTTTCCTATTGTTAGTATTTAATGATCTTAGTGAAGAATTTAGCGGAGATTTTTTTTCATTATTTTTAAGATTAAGGACGAGAAAATACGAATACATTTGTGCTTTATTAATAATTTTCGAGATAATAAAAACATATTAGCTTATTTAAAATTTCATGTCAATTTGAAAACAGTGAACTACATAAGATAATTAGGTTAATAAAAATTATTTCATATTAGATACAACAATTATCGCAGCAACTTTTATTACATTTCAAGTGAAATAGAAGTGAATAATATTGAAACAATATAAGATCATACTACATCAATTTTCAAAAATAATTAGCAACAATTCTTAAGAAACTATATACAAACAAACCATACTTCTTTCTTAAATCTTCTCTTTTGTAATAAATATTATTAAACATCATCCACCAGAAAATAAATGTCATAAACTACATTTATTAACTGAAAACAACGAATTTTCAAGGAGATAAAATTCACCGTCTCATCTTTATCAAGCCTTTTACATTATAATAATAAATAGGCGAGATTCTTTTATGACAATGACCTTAAAATATTGATATTAACAATTAAAAAACGTTAATACAATAATAATAAGGGATCATAATCTTTAATATAATAATCACACATTATTAATAATCACAAATTCTTATCGAAAAAATACATGATTATTCTTACATATTAAAACTATTAACACTTTAATTTTTCGATTATTACCTTTTTGTTAGAGGTTACAAATTCTTTGTTTATCATTTCTCTAGCCAATTTTTCCAAATTTTCACAAACTTTAACTCTATCATATCTATTGAGACTTTTTTCTTTCGAATTTCGGCTTTCTATCGTCTTTCTAATTTTTGTATTTGTTTCATTATATAAAATTTTTACCTCACTATTGATACAATCAGAAATTGCTGAACACTGTAAAGACAAACAGCATTGTATCACAAACAGCATGTCAAGCTTATAATGTTTCATCTCTGCACAAATGTATTTAAGTCTACTATTTTGTTTTAATGTTCTAATATTCAAAAAAAAAAAAAAAAAAAAAAAGTCAATCCAAAGTTCATGAACATTTTACAACTAAACCACTTGTTAAATTATCAAAATCATCGGATTTCAGGTATCGATATTTCTATATACAAAGTAAAAGATTGAAATTTGTTGAACTTATATCTCTACAACATTAATTTTTCAAATAACATACTCCCATTGGTATCAACTAATTCATACAACTAACTAATGTATAACAATTATTACGGCACTTATAACACAAGCAATTACCAAGCAATATATAAAAAACTAATATAAAACAATGAATTGAAAATAACGCATCAGAACAAATATTTGATTTTATTCCTATGAACAGTTAGTGTTTTTCTAGCTACAGTGCAAAATAGATAATTAATATTCCTCAATTTAATTTAATATGAATATTCTGAATTTATTTTCAAGGAAGCATATACCATGTTGTTATTTCCTGGGTTCATGTTGGGAATCATGGAATTATCGTACTAGGTGATTGTACGCATACTGGTTAACAGCTCCTTTAAATACAGGAGATAAAATAAATAAAAATTTACTGCAATAAAATGAATCTGTAAAAGGCATTTTCCAAATTTACAATATTTTAAATAATTTACTATCTATAGTATCTTACCTCTTTTAGCTCCTTTTCCTTTATTTTCTAACGTTATTAATTTCCCTTTACCCTTTCTGAAATCAGTATGTAGACTGACTTCATGATCATCTTCTTCTGTTTCTAAGGCGCCATAGAGGACTTTATTTATCGATTCCAGAATTTCCAGATCTAAACTGTGGATTGGATTTCTACTGATGTCATTTCTTCTCTATTGGTTTAAATTAAAAATAATTCTTATTAGAAAATAGTTTCATTTATACAATTTCGAGAATAATAACATTTATTAAAACCTAAGTCAAATTTTTGTTTAAAACATGTATCCAAATCATTTTGTTCCTGAATCAGTTCCAGCGTTTACCGAATATGTTAAGTAAATAAGTTAAATAAAAACTAATTAACTTTTCAAAGTTAACAAATGTTTGTTTAATCTGAATCCTTCATTAACTGCACCTCCTGCTGATGACGTTACTTCTATTTCATAGTTTCTCTCTGATATTTTTAACAGCATTTAACAAAAGTATTATCTAAAATAGGAAATATGTTGAAATTAAAAATCAATTCAGTAAAATATACTTAAGATCAGTAACACCAAATGCAAAATAGAATAATTAAATAACTTACTTGTTGAGTTAAAAAAGGAATAGTGAAAAAGGAGCATAAGAGAAACAGTAAATTTAAGAGATGTAAATTATTCATATCTTGTATTTAAGTGAAAATGAACTGAAAAAAATAAAAATATAAAAGAATGATATTTAATATTGAATTCCAAACCGATAGTTATAGTTTTTTAACAGGTTCTAAGAAATCGAGCAGAATTGATAGTTCAGTAAAATTTTAATTTATTGGTTCAGGAGAATAATATTAGATTTTTCCCATTTAAAGTTTAACTAAAATTTGTTGTAAGTGTATTTTTCAGTATTTTCAAATATTTGGGAATGTTATGAGATGTAGTGTCTTAAAAAATATATTTCTCAGAGATGTAACTTCTCAAAGGAACGTTGTGGTAACCAGTGCCAACAACAATGATAATAATGCTTCATTTGAGACTCTCAGTTTTCTTGGTACTTATTATAAGATGCATTTGAATCTCGTTATATTTCATTAGTGATTCAAACATTATTTTTCAATGATTTGTTCTTTTGCTTTAATAAATTCTACTTATTACAAACTTTCACTTCTTCTTTATCTAATATCACATTACAATTTGACTTGGTAACAAATTCTCCCGTAGGATTGGTTCATTATAAATTTGCGATTTAACTTTAAAAATGGTGGAAAAAAATTTATTCTTTTATTAATAAGCCTATTTTTCCTAAAATACCCTATAAATTAATATTATTCAATTAATGGTAGCAATTTCCTTAAGATTTAATACAACATTAATTATAAAAGAATTTGAAAGCTACCTATTGGGCCTTGTGAGCTAATAACTAGATTTTATGAAACTATTGAATTCTGTAGCTACAAAAGATATATTTCAACATAACCTCCGTTCAAATCTCTTTACGTCTTGACGGTACCACTCAACTGTTCTGTGCCTCAGCTAACTTCTTACTGGATAAGCCAACTTCCTGATCGTTGCCGTATCGCTTCCTCCCGATTGCATCTTTTAGAGGTCCGAATAGATTGAAGTCCGAAGATGCGACATCATGCCTATATGGTAGACGAGGGAGTATAGTACAGTGAAGGTTTGTGGTCTCCTCGCGAGTATTCGCACTTGAGTGTGGTCTGGCGTTGTCGTGCGCAGGAGAAGTTTGTTCACGTTTTTGTGGCCACGAACACGCTGGAATCGTTTCCTCAGTTTGTTAAGTCTTCACATAGACTTCTGAGTTGCTGAGTTGCTACACATTGCTACATTGCAAGAGTCACAGCTGTTTCGGGCCAGCTAGAGCGAGGGTGATCAGACAACTTCTTTTTTCTGTCTTCCGATGACGACAGACGATTTGCACTAGACTCACAGTGCCTTTATCACGTGCCTGGTCTCTGTTGATATCCTGTAAGCGATTGCGAATATTTGTCACGGTGTCCTGTTCCACCAAAAGAAATTAAATAACTGCTCTTTGTTTGGACCGCATCTCATTCACAGAAGCCGTCGTAAACACTATCTATAGTGCTGCTCCACAGCGAAGGATGATAAAAATTTTTTCGAAAGTTTGGGAATATTTGAAGATGCTGTACAGAAAATTTCATGTTGATTCATAAAATATTCGCCAAAAAAAAAATGAGTTGCGTGACCTAATGAGCAGCCCTCGTAAATAAAGGAGTGATAATGGTAGTAATTTCAAAGTACTAAATTAGAGTTAAGAATCGGTTTTTGTTTTGTTTTAATATAATATATATTTTTTGTTTATGTAATGAAAGAGTTACAGCTTTGATGGGTCTTTTTTTCTACATCTGGATTTTGCGGAAATTAATGATATTTTTCCTATATTATCTAAAGCTCAGCTCCAGGTGTGGGTAAAAGCTAATTTACAGAGTTGGAGTGATTTTAGAGACTTTAGAAAGCCTTCTTTAAAAGCTTTCTGAGTGAATCAAAGATAGATAGATATTGAACAGATTTCTCTTTATGTCATCAAATTAAAAATGAATTGCTTGAGGTTTTTGTAGCGACAGCCAAAACGAAGGCTTATCTCTTTGAAACAGAAATTCTAGAAAAGCATAAAGGAACGCATAGATGAACACATTGGAGCCTTTAAAAACAA
Organism: Thereuonema tuberculata; assembly: GCA_023159025.1. Lineage (NCBI taxonomy): Eukaryota > Metazoa > Arthropoda > Chilopoda > Scutigeromorpha > Scutigeridae > Thereuonema > Thereuonema tuberculata. The sequence goes on from JAFIDM010000002.1 coordinate 63,267,516, forward strand.
TAAGCAAGGAATATCTGATTGGTCGGATCACGGTTCAATTTTGCAACACAACCCTGATACGATCGTTAATTTAATATATGAGACAAATGATGAAGCTAAAAGGTTTATTTTAAAGTCTGGTTTTATAAACTTATCAAAATATATGAATAAAGATAAGTAATGATGAATAATATATCATTCGGGTTTTTTGAAAAAATCATGAATAATAACAAATATGTAAAGAAAAAATTGAAGTTTTAAAATTTTAGGGATTTTTTTTTCAAAATAATTAAAGCTTTATTATTTTACTATTGTTTTTATATAATATGAGTCAATAAGTTACTATTAATGTATCTTAACTACGAATATTCAACATTTGATATTCATATATATACTGAGTTTTTAACGGCGTTTCTATTGTTAAAATGAAATGTATATTAGCAACAATCACTACAATGCATGGGAGTTAAGCTGCAATAATGTATCTAAAAAATGTCGACGTGGTATTCACTTTCATGATTGTTATTCTGTTTCTGTTTATGTGAAGAAGAATGATCTATTCATTCTTTTCTTATTTATGCAAGTATTTTCCGGAAGAAAACCCTTGATTAAAGGGTTGAATATCGAAGAAAGATTGAATGAGGTGTATTTTTTTGACTTACATTATTTCAATATTAAAATATCTGAGAAGATTTAAGAACATGTGTTTATAGATCATTTTGAAATTGATGCCTTAGTTATGAAAGGTGATACAGATGGCATGTTGGGTTTGAACACATTGTATATTTATCAGGCATCTACGAAGTTTTTGGGAAACAAGAGTGGTTTTCACGTTTGGGGAAAATCCTAAAGTAGAAGAGAAATTGAAAGTTCCAAATAGTAGTTTGAATCTATTAGATAGTTGCAATATTTCTTGATTCTTTAATGAGTTAATTTTTAGAAATCTAAGTTTGGTTTTATAGAGGTTGATTACCTATTCCAAAATCAATTACAAATCTACAGTAAGAGTATCTTAGGTCTTGTGAATTCCAGTAGAAAATTTATTCTTGATTTATCTAATAAAACTCGTGTTTCAAGGAATTTATTGAAACAAGAGTGAACCGGAAGTCTAAGGAAGATAAACTATTAAAAAAATATTGGTGGTTTTTAGTACAACCAAATTAGTGTTGCAATTTCACATTTTTTGTGATGTCTTAAGAATAGCTGCACCAAGATTCAAGGCATTGGCTCAATAATAAGAAGCTTCAATACTAAGAAGGCATTGAGAGGATTTTGTATTATGCTAGTGGATCCCTTTCCAAACTCAGAGAAAAACTACACTGTAACCGAAAAGGAACGTTTGGTCGGTGTTCAATATTTCTATCTTAAATCTATGGAAGTAAATTTGTAATTCATACTGATTACAACATTCTTGTATGGCTTCGAAAGACCTTTTAGTGTAGACTTACCAGGTGGCGTAATATTCTTCAGTCCTATCAGTTTGAAGTTAAATACAAGAGAACGATTGAAAGTTACTCCAAAACTATTAATGTTTTAATATTACAAGATACGACTATATCACAAGATACGACTTTTTATTTCAATCCCGATGCATTGTCTGCAGTAGTTATTTTGTAGTAGTTTTAATGTTATCAATGCTGATTGGAAGAAAAGGCAAACGGAAGATAACTATTGTAGGAAAGTGTGGGATGACTTTAAGATCCAAGTAAAGAATCCTTGTAGAGATTATCATTTTTAATAAGCAATAACTAGGGAATATTAAATGAAATAAAAACAAGAGGAGCACCCTTCCTGAAAGTAAAACACAAGAAATTATGGCGTTTGGGCAAAACGACTTAGTGCCAGGAGGTCACCAAAGGTTTTTTAAAACATATACTAAAATTATACATAAGTATTATTGGATCTGGTATGAATGAAGAAGAATAGACAAATTATAAAAACTAGTCATATTTGTCAGATTCACAAAAAAGACAACCAACTCTCAGCAGGGTTGAGTAAAACTGTGGAACTTCAATGTAGATAGGAGTCTTTTTACGTGATCGCTTCCAAAGACATTGTTGAATTTTAAATGTTTGATAGTAAATGTAGGTAGGACCACTGGTTGTTTAGAGAAGATGTCTCTTAAAATTCAGAATACGAATTCAGTCGTAAAGTTTTTGCAAATCTGTTTTCTTTAGATTCGGTAAACCTTATTAGTGATAATGGAGCTGAATTTAGATCCACGGTTGCTGCCAAAATATGCAAGGATTTTGGACGCAAATATATTTCTACAAATTCGTATAATCCTGAAAACAGTTGTTCTGAACGATGGATTCAGTATATAAGAATCTGATCAAAATCCTACATTGGACTTAATCATTTTAATTGGGATAAACTCTTTGAAAGCCTTTTATTTGGTATAAAAAGATCTCTAAAGGAAGCCACGGGTTGTTCTTCTACTAATGCTCTAATAGGACGTGAATTCCTTACTAATTCTTTCTCAAGAGAATTAAATATAATTATTTGCTCTGGCGAAAAAGTTTGACAAAATATTGGAGTTAATGGACTCATCGAAAGAAGTGTGATTTTGAATCTAAGAAATGCTATGATTGGAAAAGAAGAGATGTAGAATTCGATGTCGGTGACTTAACTGTTAGTAATCCTCAATAAACTCGCATCCAAAATTTAAAAAAAAATAAAAAAAGACATTTATTCTAGGTATTAGTAATCTTTTGCAATTACAGAAAACTTTAATTGTCTTTATTAGAAAGTAAAGAAGGTACACGAGCCTTCGGTCCATAAGATGGTTCGCTTTGGTCAGTTAAAAAGACATTAAGTTGTGTTTAAGAATAGAGTGTTAGTAAAGGATTAGATCTTAGTATTTAATGATCTTGAAGGAAAATTTATTGGAGTTTTTTTTTTCATTACAAATTCCGCCGTCTTACAAACATATGTTATGTTATGTTATGTTATGTTTGTGCGACGGCGGAATTAGCGGACGTAAAACTTGAACTTTTTTTTTTCATTATTTTTAAGATTAAGGACAACAAAATACGAATACATTTGTGCTTTATTAATAATTTTCTAGTTAATAAAAATATATTAGCTTATTTAAAATTTCATGTCATGTTGAAAACATTGAACTAAATAAGATATTTGGATTAATAAAAAGTTATTTCATATTAGACGCAATTATTTTCGCAGCAACTTTTACTACATTTTCAAGTGAAATAGAAGTGAATAATATAGAAATAAATATAAGATCCTACTACATCAAATATCAAAAATAATTAGCAACAATTCTTAAGAACCTGTTAATTGAAAAGTATTCCTCCATATAAAGTGCATGTGGCTTTTATCGTTTACAAAGATATACAGATTCAGTGGTGGATACAGTATCATCGGAGCCTAAAAGATCTAAATTGTTATATTTTTTATACTTTTTTTTATAATTATCTTAGTTATTAGTGACAGGACAAATAGGCTATTTTTTTTTATTAATAAGCGCTATTTGTTAATTAATTTATACAAAGAGAAATAAATATATGTAGTAATCATGTTGTAATTCCAAAAGTTCAAAGTCTCCGGATTTCTTAGAATGAAAATCTTGAGAATCAGGAAACAGTTCACTACTATAAGACTACGTATTTTTCTTAGTCATCAAATACGATGCTCATTTCAATAAATGTATTCTATATGGCTAAATTAATATTCGCATCTCTGCTAATAATTTATGGAGGTAGGTAAGTAAAATATAATCTTTATATTTCACTATTTGAATAATTGATAATCACTGTATTAATAACGTTGCACTAATAGTAATTAACGCACTATCTATCGAAGCACTTAATCATGCAGTTAATTATAATCTTGCACAACTGTATTAACTTGTACTTGCTTCCAAAATTATATTTCTTATTTAAGAAATATTTTTCTTTCACTTTAATAATATTTAAATTACTTATTTAAACTTGTTACAGAAGGACCAAACACACACAATAAGTAAAATAAATAAATATAAACACTTCATTATAAAAACTTCATGACATGTTTCGAGGATCTTTAATCCTCCTCCTCAGATGATAAACATAATACAGTATAAAGGAAAACTCTATGGCTCCGAACATAATATTTAAGCCAGAACAATGAGATGCTATAACACCGAAATTTCGGTGACTAATGCCCTACAATATAACTTAACATGACCATTTACTGTTTGTATTGATAGTTCATATAATAATGTTACACAACATCTTTATTAAATTTATAACAATTACTGTAAACTATTGGATTATTACTTTGTATTGATTTGTTGAAATTCTTTTCTGGCTTAAATATTATGTTCGGAGCCTTAGAGTTTTCCTTTATATTATGTTTATCCTCTGAGGAGGAGGATTAAAGATCCTCGAAACATGTCATGAAGTTTTTATAATGAAGTGTTTATATTTATTTATTTTACTTATTGTGTGTGTTTGGTCCTTCTTTAATATAATTACGCACATCATGACTGATAATTATTATTTAAACTTGCTTTTCAATGTCCTTGACGAATTAACTTCCGTAGCAATTTATCTTGCTTTAACTTGATTCTTGAAGTTTTTATCGAAGAATTTGATTTTCACTAAAATTCTTAATTCCGTCTTGACTTATAGTTCACACAACTGTTCAATAATAAAAGTTTGTAGTCACAGTATTTGAAGTTCGTATTTTCCTTTCCTTACTTTCTATTGTCGTTTTGTTGTCTTGTGACAAATACTGTTGACTTTAATACTCGGTTCTCTCGTAGTTTATAGCTATATCTGCACTGCGGATAAATTCCTGAATCTTCATTGGTCGTTGTTGCACTCGCTGAGAAAACTTCCCAATTCGTTCCGTATATATGAATTAATCCTTCTTCTTACTTTTTCTTAATTGTATTATTCACGTTTCTTCTTAACTTCTTAAACGTTCAAAAACATCTATGTTGATTCGGGAACTTCAAACTTCGTGCTCACTTCACAGTCGGCTGATGAACTTATAACGTCTTCTCATGGCGTCCTCTTGGCGGTCTTTAGTATAACATGTCTTCATCGATATGGCCTTCTGCTTCTGTCGTCTGCTACTTCATTCAGCTACTGCGTCATAATGCTGTGTAAACCTTCTGCCTCCCTTCTGTTTCACTTCTGTCTCATTTCTGTCTCATTTCTGTATCAAATCGAGTCTCAGGTGAGACTTTTGTAGCTGCTTTCCTTTATGACGTCACAATTATTCATTTTAAATTAATAATTATTTAAATTTTGTTTGAAGCATAAAATCATATTAGGTTATTAAATATTTAACTATAAATATTTAAAGCAATTTACTCTTCAAATAGTAAAAGGTTTAACACTGATATGCAACCATTTTGCTTCAGAGAAACTATTTATATTTTTCAGTTCCACACTATGGGTAAACACAAAAGTCATATTTAGTTTTGTTTCATCAGGTTCAGTTTTTGAGAAATTATGATTTTACGGAATTTTTCGAAATGCTTATAGGTGACAAAAGTCACTACATCTATACGTACATAATTAAACTACAATTATAATTTTTATCAATACTGAACTATAAATTTATAATAAAATATAAAATTTACAATTCATATAATTTCATGTGCCTTTTTTGTACTTAATACCCATAACATGTAAAAATAATGTATTTTTATTTTGATATTTTAATTAATGATATTATTACTTTTAAAAAGTCCTTTTATCCCCACTTCATATTAAACTTGGAATCATGAAGCAATTTGCTATCAGTCTAGGCAATGAAAGCAACATAATTCCGTATCTAAAACGGAAATTTCCTTGAAAGACCGAGGCAAAAATTAAAGCTTGTATATTCGGAGGACCATAGATATGCGATCTGATGAAAGATTCAAATTTCACGACCGTCATGAATGAAACAGAAAAATCTGCATGGTTGTCTTTTAAGTGCGTGACTGAAAACTTCCTAGGAAACAAAAAAGATGAAAATTACGAAGAAGTTGTTGATGAAATTTTAACAAACTTCAAAACATTGGGCTCCAAAATGAGTGTTAAACTTCCTTTTCTATACAGCCACATCAATTATTTCCCTTGGTGCTATGAGTGAGGAGCAGGGTGAAAGGTTTCATCAAGATATCAAAACATTGGAAACGAGACATCAGGGCAAGTGGAATGAATCTATGATGGCGGATTATTGTTGGTGCATAAAAAGGGACTTTTCTGAGAGTCACCGCAGAGCATCAAAACGGCGAAAGCTTTCGAGAGACAACTAACAATCTTATATCAGCAGAATCAATATAAGTTTTTTTATACTAGTTAGTTAAGGTTTTTCACTTGTCTTGAAACTTTCATAACTCAGATTATCCCATTAATTATTTTTTGCTTTAATTATGAAGTTCGCCAAATTTCTTGTTTTTTTTAGTCTAAGGTGTAAATTACAAAAAAACTAGACCTGATACAAAAATTCTGAATACAGATTCGGATTCAGGATAGTTGAGTTTATTAAATTCAGTTGTTTTTTCTTGTGAAGAAGACTGAAAGGTAAAAAATGCATATTTAAAATCTGTTCAAGCTATATCGCACTATGGGTTCGCTAGAAATTCGGAATTATAAAGAAGTTTTTGTAAAGGAAAGGAAGGGAAAACAAAAAAAAAAAATTCTTTATTTTTTCTCTTCTTTATTTTTCTTTTCTTGTTTGATTCCAATTTTTAGTTTATCTAGTTAATTTTGGAATTTGTTTCATATATAATGCTATGTTTAAAAATAGTTGTAATCAGTTCTTTTGATGTAACATTATTGCTCATAGAAATTTTGTAAGTTTTTCCATTAGGTGTAAAGATGTCACCCCTCAAGCGCAATGGAAATGGACTGGAGGTGGCTGTTGAGACTTAAACCTAAGCCTGTCATTGGACCCGTCCTCCACGTGGATTCGACCATGATCCTTTTAGTTTTTTATTCTTCTTATAATTGTCATTTTAATTTGTAAATTTATTTGCTTGAAAACGAAGCGCAGGACGGTTGGAAAGCTTGCAATTTTTAGTGTTTTTTTCGTATTTTAATATATCATGAATTTTAACCTAGTGTGTTGGCCTTATTATTTTGCTGTTAATACTATTTTACACACGTTAATTTTAATTTCTATATTTCTAAATATAAAGTAAAAAATTGATATTTGATGAATCTTCACAACATAATTTTTCAAATAGCATACTCCCATTGGTATCATGAATTCTTGCAACTAACTAATGTATAACAGTTATTACAGCAGTTATAACACAAGCAAATACCAAGCATTATTATAAAAAATTAATATAAAAAAGATATTTTTTTAAAAAAAAATTATTAATGAATTGAAAATATCTCTCCAGAACAAATATTTGATTTTATTCCAATAAACTGTTAGTGTTTTTTTCAAGCTACATATACAAAATAGATAATTAACATCGATTTTCTTTTATCTCAATTTAATTTCAGAATATGAATATTCTGAATTTAATTTCAAGGAAACACATATATGTCGCTATTTCCTGGGTTCATGTTGGGAATCATGGAATTATCCTCCTGGAACATTGTACTCATACTGGTGAACTTGCACAAGTCCTTTAAATAAAACAGATAAAATTAATAAAAATTCTCCAAAATTTAAAAAATTTAAAAATTATTAAAAATTGTAATAAAATGAATAATTACCAAGTATTTTCCAAATTTACTATATTTTAAATAACTTAATATCTATATTATCTTACCTCTTTTACTTCCTTTTCTTTTATTTCCTAACGGTCTGCTACTTCTTAATTTCCCTTTATCCTGCCTGAAATCAGTATCTAGACTGACTTCATGATCATCTTTTTCTGTTTCTAAGGCCCCATAGAGGATTTCATTTATTGATTCCAGAATTTCCAGATCTAAACTATGGACTGGGTTTCTACTGATGTCATTTCTTCTCAATTAGTTTAAATGAAAAATAATTTTTATTATAAAATGTATTCGTTATACGATTTCGAGAATAATAATATTTATTAAAATGTATGTAGGTCTTTTGTTTAAAACATGTATTCCAATTTTGTTCTTGAGTCAGTACTAGCGTTTATCGAATATGAGTTGAGCAAATAATGCGTATTTTGTAAGTTTAACTAAAGTTAGAGTTATTTAACTAAAAACTAATTAACTTTTCAAAGTTAACAAATGTTTTGGTTAATCTGAATCCTTCATTAACTGCACCTACTGCTGATGACGTTACTTCTATTTTATAGTTTCTCTTTGGTATTTTTAACAGTATTTCACAAAAAGTATTATCTAAAATACGAAATATATTGAAATTAAAAAAATTTATTCACTAACATATATTTAAAATAAGTAACACCAAATACAAATAAGAATAAATTAAATAACTTACTTGTTGAGTTAAAAATGGAATATTTAAAAAGGAGCATAAGCGAAACAACAAGTTTAAGAGATGTAAATTATTCATATCTTATGTTTAAGGGAAAATGAACTGATAAGAATGAAAAGTGTAATAAAAAAGAATGAAATTTAATATTGAATTCCAAAGCGATAGTTATAGCTTTTTAATACGTTGTAAGAAATCGAGCAGAATCCACAGTTCAGTAAACTTTTCATGTATTGTATCAGGAGAATAATGCTAGCTTTTTTCACATTTCAAGTTTAACTGAAATTTGTTGTAAATGTATTCTTCAGTATTGTAACTGCTCGAGTTTGTTACATCTTTTCCCATTTTCCACCCCTTTCATTTTCTTTCATTTTATCAAACATATATTAGGTTTTGGAAATGTCTTCTCATTTTTTATCTCTCCAATCCTTACCCCAAACGCTTCTTTGTCTTTTAAAAGCAGTTGTCCTTTACATGTTTATAATGCTCCCATCTGGCTTCTTTTTGATCTTTACTTTATTGCCTCCTTTGTCTTTTCCTTCCACCTTTCAGCCTGTTCACAGATTTATTCTAGACAAACTGGCGTCTTCGGCATCCCGAAAGAGGAGGCTGAGGACCGCTGGAAAACCAGGAGGCAAGACCAAACTGTAGTTTCGTGGCCATAAAGATTATCGTTGCATAACCTGAACGTTGTGTGTGTCTTTAGGCCGGCATAACAGAGAAACAACGTCCCCTCCTAAGGCTACCTGCATCCGTCGGAAAATTGCTCTTCGGATACTTAAGAGTGCGGACTAAAATTAGAATTCTGAACTCCTTCCTCGATCCGGATTATCCTACGAACTGCGCGTGATCATCTGCGGACTCTGAACTGTTGAGTCGACTCAAAGTGCGAACAATACATATATCTCTTAGTGTTAGGATTGTGTGTGTTTGTGTATCATCAACTTCGATATTAGAGGAACCCCGGGGTAATGTATGTAATCCATGTATATTCATTTATAATTCTTCTATTTTATGCTAACCTATCTGTAAATATATATTCTCTATTAAATGTGTCGTATCATTTCAAAACTAGCCAACCTGTTTTCCTTGATTTATATTTACGCATTCTTTGGCAAGTTCCCTTTTCTCTTGTAAATTGCACGGGCGAGCCTGTTGAGAGAAGACCCTTGCTCCAGGCAAGGCGGGTCCCGCTTCGGCATCACCCCTCTGATGTCATTCCCCTGGCTTGGTCAGACTGGGGGCCGCCATTAGCGCTTTAGGATCTGTTTGTAAACAAACCCCTCCTTTGTTGCTTCACACGGAAATACCGACCCCTTTTCTTACATAATCCTGCCCTTAATTAAAGTTATTCCTCAGAGGTATCCGGGCCCAGCTGCTTCTTAGGAATAAACTATTACACTGCGCAAAGTATCTTTAACCCTTTCGTCACGTGTGCGCCTTCAAAACCACGGCTAGGCTTTACAGTATCAACTTATATAATTGGCTAAGTTTGCTGTCTGTCTGTCTGTCTGTCTGTCCTTAACTCGATATAATTTTGTTACCACTGAACCGATTTTAATGAAATTTGGCATACTTAGTCAGTTTTTTACGCTGATTTTGAAACTCAAAAGCATTTTCGCCGTAGAAGCTTCGTTCACAAGTTAGCGCAGTATTTAGATTATACAAAGGTGAGTTTGGTTGCTACAATCATTAATAGGAAACAATATGACATCTATATTATTTAATATTGTAATGGAACAATGCATTATTATTAAATTACTTGAAGAAAGATAATTAAAAAATCTACAAATTGTCAGAGAATTAAAGCACAATAAGCTGTCTGTAACTCGAATAATTAAGCTATTAAGATAGATCCAACGGTTCTCAATGGTATCATTGAATCAAGGGTACTCAAATTGGATGAAAATATTAGTTCATTGTGTCATTCCATGTTGTTTCCATGAAATTTTATTCTTGGGAACTGCCCTCGACAACTGAAACTCTAACAAAACATACGTTCAAAACCAAATAATTTTGTTACCACTGCATCCATTTTAATGAAATTTGGCATACGTACTCAGTTGTTTAAGCTGATTTCGAAACTCAAAACTATTTTTGCCGTAGAAGCTTCGTTCACAAGTTAGCGCAGTATTTAGATTACATTTACTTTATATTTGATAGTTGATAATAAAATGATTTTTCAGATTTTTTATGCCTGTCGTCCGACAGGCTTTGCTGCTAGTTATAAAATATTTAGGAATGTAATGATATGTAATGGATTAAAAAATATACAGTTAGGTCCAAAAAAAATATCCCCACCTACAATTTTACTTAATGTATGTCAAAACAACAACAAAGAGGCTATATTTCATTAGTTTATTGAACTTTTTGTTTTTTTAAGCGAAATTAAGTTCAAAATCAACTTGCCTTAATATTTTGTCCACCTCGTGCCTTTTTAAGAGCTTGAACTCGATGTGTCATTGACTCGACATGTTTTTAACATGTACCAGGTTTGATTTCTTGGTACCACATGTGAATAATTTTCTCAGTTAACTCTGCTCTACTTGTACAACAATATTTACTTAGTTTTTTACACATTAAATTTCTTTTCATCCGGGAAAATCACTCTCTTCCAGTCCTCGGATGTCCAGTGTTGATGCAGATCGAGAAACCTTTCTGTTTCTACACCATGCTTTTTTGTTAGGAGGACTTTCTTTGCAGGTTTTTTCCTCTTCTTTGAGATCAGAAAGGCATCTTAGCACTGTTTGATGGGAAATTGAAGTCTCAAACTCCTGCTCAATCTTAAAAGCAAACTGCCTTGAACTCAGTTTTCTGTCTTGCTTTTCCATCAATTTCATTGCGCTGCACAATCTGGGACTGGACAGTTTCTTCCGACCACATTTGTACCTCAAACTTGACTTTCCAGTTTCAGCTAGTTTCTTCAATATATTTCCCACAGTTTTGTGGACAATTGATAATTTCTTAGCAACTTTCCTATTCGAGATTCTTTCAGTTTTGGGTCCCAAAATCATCCCTTGCTTCCTTGGAGAAATGACTTTTCTCTTTCCCATGATCTGTAAAAGCACTTCAAAAGTTCATAGATATGTTAATCTACAGCACTTTGCATCAAAGTTCAAGTGCTGAAGAAAGAAAGGTCAATAATTAATTAATGAACTTAACATAAGCTAAAATTGAGTCAAAATGCTTATTTACTGGGGATATTTTCTCGGATCGAACTGTATATCTCAGAAATTTCACTTCTCAAAGCAGCATAATGGTCAACAACTGAGATTAGAACTACAGGAACGTTGTGGTAACCAGTCCAACAACAATGATAGACATCCTCAGTTTTGTTTGTACTTATTATAAGATGCATTTGAATCTCGTTATATTTTATTAGTGATTCAAGCATTATTTTTCAATGGTTTGGTTCTTTTGCTTTAATAAATTCTATTTATTACAAACTTTCACTTCTTTTTTATCTAATATCACATTACAATTTGACTTGTAGGATTGGTTCCTTACAAATATGGGACATCATTTATAAAAGTGGTAGAACAAAGATTCAAACTTTTGTTTTGAGGACATAATTCGTTTAATAATCAGCCTCTTTTCTGAAAACAGACATTTGAATTAAGAGTTTCTTTTATTAATAAACATAGAGATTTCATTATTAATAAGCAATTACTAAGGATTTTCTAAGGAAGATTAAATGAAACAAGTACAAGAAGAACACTCTTGTAGTTCCTGAAACTAAAACACAGGAAATTATGGATTTTTGACATGAAGATTTATTAATAGGAGGTAATGAAGGCTAAAACTTACACGACAATTAGTCAGAACTATTATTGGGTCTAGTATGAAAAAAAGGAGATTAAACAAGTTGCAAACATTTGTCATATTTATCAGATTAACCAAAAAAGACAACCAACCCTCAAGCAGGGTTGAGTAAAACAGCGGAACTTCAAAATAGGTGGGAGTCTATTTTTATGTGATCTCTTCCAAAGCCGTTTAAGAATTTTAAATTTTTGATAATAGATGTAAATAGGACCACTTGTTGGTTAGAGAGCATATCTCAGTCATTTAGTATTTGTAAATCTATTTTCATTAGATTCGGATTTCCGGTAAACCTTATTAGTGATAATGGAGCTCAAATTAGATCCAATGTTTTTGCTAAAATATGCAAGGATTTTGGAGTCAAATATATTTCTAGAAATGCGTATAATCCTGAAAACAATTGTTCTGAACGATGGATTCAGAATATAAGAATCTGATCAAAATCCTATATTGGGCTTAATTATTCTGGTTGGGATAAAAACTGCGATCGCCTTTTATTTTGTATAAGAAGATCTTCAAATGATGCCACGGATTGTTCTTCTAATTATGCTCTTACGAATCCTTACTTAATTCTTTCTCAACAGGAATATCTACTCTAGGGAAAAAGTTTGACAAAATATTCAAATAATATGGACTCATTGAAAAAAGTGTGATCTTGAATTAAAAAAATACTATGATTGGAAAAGAAGAAATGTGGAATTCGAGGTCGGTGATTTAAGTGTTAGTAATCCTCAATAAACTCGTCCAAAAGTTCAAACAAATTACGTATTTTTTTCCTAGACATCAATCACCTTTTGTAATTATAGAAAAATTTAACTGTCTTAATTACAAAATAAGAAAGGTAGACGACCCTTCCGTAAAAAATGGTTTTTATATTGGACAGTTAAAAAGACATTTCAGTTGTGTTTAACTATTTAGTGTTAGTAAAGGCTTAAATCTTAGTATTAAGCAGTTATTTTCAAATATTTTAGTATTTTCTGTTAGCTTACTATCGTTTATTAGTAATATTTCTTTTTATTATTTTCAAGATTAAGGACAACAAAATACGAATACATTTTTGCTTTATTAATAATTTCACTTATTTAGTTATTCACGCATTTTAAGTATATTGAAAGGAATTCTTTCATGCAAAGTGCATGTGGCTTTTATCATTTACAAATCCTCATCCAAATAGAATAGGTCCTTGGTATGTTTGCAGGCTGGAAAGAAAAGATCTTAATTATAATATTTTTTTTACTTTTTTTTATAACTAAGGTATTTACTTATTAGTAAAAGGTTTAATTAAGAAAAGTAATAATTTTACAACTCAAATTTGTAAACGTAATGAAAAACATGAATCTACAAAATCTACTGTGGATGATTGCCGATGTATTAAAATACTGAAAGCATTCAATTAAACTAGTTAACCTCTCCTTAATTTACATTTTCGGTACACAAACATTAATCAATCGCTAAATTGCTGTCGAATTATTAAAATTTAGCAACCCAATTTTCTTTTGCTAATTTTTTTTTTAAATTAGAAAAGTCCCATCAGTCCACCGCTTCATTCACCATGATCAAGATGCCTGACTCTGTTTGAAATTTATTCCTGTGATGTTGACGATTAATTAGATGAAATATTATTCTACTAAAAGGTCTTCAAATATTGCGAAATACGGCTAATTCATTTGAAGGTCCTTGATTTGAAAATTATTGTATTCGATGGAAAAATTTAGCCCACGTATTTATTTTTTCTCGTCCATGGAAGATGCCCAGTTTGAAAAGTACTTGCGCTTATCAAAACTGATCCGCAAACGTTATTAACCAATCGCAACCACTTTTAGAAATGTAACAATGGGACTCAATGCACTGAGTTTGACGCCAGTCCGCATTTAATCCCAGAGTTAGAAATCCTTGACCTATTTGATAGAGGGCTGAGTAAAGCTACTGACCGTTTGGAGAATAAATAACCATGGAAAAAATATCTGACCAAAGCCGAGAATGGCTAAATTACTAAATTAACAACATTACTAAATTTCCTCTGTTACATCTCATAAACGAGTCATCTCATAAAGAGTTTTCACGTTCCCTACTTTGGCTACCTTCTCAGCATTATAGACATATTTATCTTACATGTTTACCTCTCATCTTCTACAGTCTCTTCTTGAACCTTTTTATTCAACACTTTGTCTTTCTCACTTAGTTTCATTGTTGGATTTCTTGTTCTGATGTCATGTAAATTTTGCTTTACTTCTCTACACATTTTTACTTTTTTTTCACCTATTTTGTGACATCATGTTGTTTCTCTTTGTTTAAAACAAGAATTGTTTCACTTATGTTCGTATAGGTACCTGCAAATTCTTTTCTTAAATATTCTAGGTTATGTTCTCCAAGATCCTGAAGTGCTTCAAGTCTTTTGCCCACTTCAATTTTCAAAGCATGTTTAGTTTTTTCATTCTTGAAAATCATTATGTCGCTTCTGTTTTTTCACAAAAGGAGACTTAGCAGCTTTGATCTTCATTTTAAATCGCGCTATAACAAGATGGTGGTTAAACCTAACATTAGCATGTCGCCTATTTCGGATATCTAGAAGTAAAAGTCTCCTTCTATGGATAGGAATATGGTCCATTTGATTTTCAGTACTAACAGCCGGTGAAACCCACGTAATCATGTAAGGAAACCAATTTTTATAAGGAAACAAGATCATATCAAGCCAAAAATTTACAAATCTCTTACCTTTACCCTTCTTGCCAGGCTTCCATATTATCAGGCTTCCAGGCTACCATAGTATCAGGCTTCCATTATCTGAGCCAACTTTGGAATTGAAGTCTCCCATTAATATAATAATTTTTTTTTAAAAGTTTGAATCATTTCATGCAGTTTGCATTAAATGGTATCTTTTCAATTTCAAAGTTGTCAGTTGGACAACACTTCAGCATCAGTTATATTGGATTTAAATCTTAGAGCAATAAATCTTCCTGATATCATTCGAGGACTTCTCTTTGTCTTTTTACTAAGAAGCAGTCCCTACTTTCAACCTCATCGTTATCGTTACTGTTTACTGAGTAGATGAAAGTTTTGCCATTGTGTGTTTAATATTCTCCATAGTCCTTGTATTGTATCTCACTCAAAGCTAAAATGTCAAGCTTATACTTTTTCATCTCTGCACAAACTTATTTAAGTCTACCAGTTTGTTTTAGTGTTTTAATATTCTAATTCCAGAAAAAGCCAATCCAAAAATCATCAACATTTTACAAGACCGATCAAAACAATTTGTTGATGTAGCAGCAAATACGGGAGTTCAGGTTTGCGATAATTGTTCCACAGAACCAATGGTGGTGAAGGAAATTGCCTCTGACCGCTTCCATGCAAGCGATCTATCCCAGATATATTATTTCTCGGGTATCCTTCAAACAGATGAGCATTCCCCAATGAACCCACACTGGTTCTATTTTAAAACTCATGTTGGATTTTAATAATATAAGTAAAAAATTAATAAATTCCAAAATTTGAGAATAAGTAGCCTAGATGCCACTACGAAATACACTAAAAATTCACTTTTAGAAAACGAAAATTACAAATTTTCTTAAACTCTGTTCTACGAAAACTAGATATTACAAAAGCAGGAGTAAGTGATCTAATTTAGAACGATTTGTTTGTCTATGCTAATTTTGCTATCTATTGTAGAAAAAGTGAATTTTGTTATTAATTATTTGCAATAATAATTTTTATAGAAATAAACAGTTTTCTAAAAGAGCTTCCATATTTCTAATGCAATGTACAAGAATGATTTTTTTTTAATAATAGTAATAACTTAAGATACGAGCGTCTCGACATACAGGTATTCCGAGATACGAGGAAGCCTTCAAGCAAATTTTTGATTTGCGATACGAGTAAAGATTTGAGATAAGAGCACGCTTACAGATGCCGACGCTAGATGGTCGAGCACTCGGAGCAACCCACGCCGCCTCACTTCTTCACTTCACTTGTTCGTCGACTTCCGTACGCATCTCCCGCGATTCTTCCGTATTGTGTTTGCGTTATCTACGAGATTTTCTTTCTATTTTGTACATTATTCTTCATAATAGTGATGAGTCCTCAGAAAGTGGTTAAAAGGCCTGCGCCAATTGAAAGTGAGGGTAATCGGGAGAAAAAAGTTAAGAAAGTTAAGATCACAAAAACAAAACTTTAAAAATTGAAAAGTTAAAAAAAAAATACATAAGCTAACTTAATTCTAAGTTTATGTAAGTTACGTAGTGTAAGGTACGGTAAGGAATCAAGTGTCTACTTACGAGCCAAACCTCTTCTCCCCTCCTCCTCCGTACATGCCGCCTTTAGCCGCTACGTCAGTAAGAACTCATAATTAAAACCACATTTTATTTTATATTACAGGAATCCTTATATAGTATAATTTTATTGTGTATGTGTATGTCTCTTTAGCAATTAAAAACATGATTTTTCCATTATTATTAGCACTAATAAGGATTTTTTTTTTAGAGGGCCGGAACGGATTAATTTTTTTTCTTTATTTCTTATGGGAAAAAATGATTTGAGATACGAGCGGCTCGAGTTACGAGCTAGGTATTGGAACGGACTATGCTCGTATCTCACGGCATTACTGTACTATCTTCAGAAAATTAATTTTTCAAATAATACACTGCTTGCCCAAGCGATAAAGACTGTGTTTGGCACACTGCTAAAACAATGGATCAAGCGAAAGGGGAGAATAACATTATAAAAGTTTATTATACATGTATTTCTTATTGTGTGTGTGTGGGTATTTTATTCTCGCGTTAATATTAAACTGAATTTTGTGTAGTAAATTTTCACTTTATGCATCTCTCGTTTATACGTCGTTTGTTTCTGTCCTTGTCGGCACATGCCCATCTCCCTTATTTTCACGCCGAGAAAGAGGTCGGAGCAACCGTAAATCACGTGACCAGTCTCTTTCGTACTAAACAGTACTATCATTAGTATTTTGAATTCATGCAATTAACTAATGCATAATACTTATTACGGCACTTATAACACAAGCCTTCATATAAAATATTAATATAAAACTGCTATTAAAAAAAAAACTATCAATGAATTGAAAATACCGCATCAAAGAAAATATTTGACTTTACTCCAATGAACTGTTGCTGTTTTTATAGCTAATTATATAGAATCAATAATTAATATCGATTTTGCATTTAAGATCTCCATTTACCGTGAGAAAATTATCTATAATATAAAGCAAATAGCACCCTTTTTGCAGCATTAAACATAATATATATTCGTGACGGTTTCGAACGTTGATTGTTCTTCATCAGACAGGTTAAAAGTTTTCATCTACAGCAGCGGTCGGCAACCCGCAGCCCCCGAGGCGTTTTTGTGCGGCCCGCGAAGCGTCTTAATATATAAGATTACATAAAATATATATATCATTACATTATTAGAGTTTTATTTTTAAAACTAAAATATTTGTACACAAATACTGTAGGTTTACTCAGTATATTATAATGGCAGACGGCCCAAGTGCGGCCCGCACTAATCCCCACGTAAAATATTTGGCCCTCTTACAACAAAAGCTTGCCGACCGGTGATCTACAGTATTTGAAAATAAGAGAAAAACAATTTATCTTATGGAATATTACTTTGGTCCGGACGTTCAAATTGTAATCGATATTTAGTTTGAATCTTGCGCTACAAAGAGCAACTGCTTGGACCACTTAGAGCGTTACGCTGAAGAAGGTCATGACTTTCTGGAAGGTAACTGGAAGGTAACTATCTTGGGCATACCTCTACACGCCCGAAACAAAGCAGGCGAGTATGAAAACATTCTGGGTCTCCGCCACCGAAGAAATTCAAAGTCAGTCAATCAGCGAAAAATGTTCTGGTGACGGTGTTCCGGGACATGCATTGCGTACTCTTGGCGGAGTTTCTTCCAACCGGGACCACTAGAACATTGACAAAGTTGCGTCGTGCCCTTCAAGACAAACAGATACTCTGCAAATGTCAAGACTTCTTCACGACAATACTCGGCCCCATGTCGCGGCTTCTGTTCGTGAAAAAATTGAGAAATTTGACTCGGAAGTGCTCTAACATGCACCTTTTAGTCCAGATCTCGCACCATCTGACTTTCACCTCTTCGGACCACTGAAGAAATTCCTAGGAGGCCATCGCTTGGGTTCGAATGAAGAAGTGAAATTGGTCGTGAGAAGGTAACTACGATCCCAGGAAACGGAGTTCTATGAACGAGGAATGCAAAAGTTGGTGTCACGATGGGAGAAATCTGTCGAGTTGGTTCATATGTTGAAAAAAAGTTAACTCTTGTAGTTTGTTTGTGCATTACCTATTAAATATTTTCTTGCCTATTCAATATTTTACAAAAAAAATTGTTGTGTATTACTTTTCGATCTCCCCTCGTATAAGAAATTTAAAAGAATCAGAATAAGTAGAGGTTCATTAGAAATTGAAAAAATTTTATATTTACTTCAATGGGTGGGGAAGAATTAGGGGTCAAAGTTAGACTTCGGGCTGTATTGTGGAAGGGGAACTATTTGGATGAAAATTTGGATATGAAACCTTAGAAGTTAGCATTTTCTTGGGGGAGGAGAGAGGACAGGAATGAGTAAGCTGAAGGATTAGGGTTGTATAATGAGATGTAATAATAAAATGGTTGAAAAATCAGAGTTATGTGAAAATTTTTACCAGTACTGAAATATCTTGAAATCATAAGTGAACACCTGTTTAAAATTAATGAAATTTAATTACACTATAAAATACAAGTAGTTTCACCAACTGGAGAGAGGACTTTTGAAAACACGTGAAAAAGCCCTCTCTCCAGTTGGTGAAACTAGTTGTATTTTATAGTGTAATTAAATTTTCAATAATTTTAAACAGGTGTACGCCTTCACTTACGATTTCAAAATAAGGGTTAGTAAACAATTTCTAAAAATAATTTAATATCAATGGATAATGCTAATAACAATGAATGGATAATGCTAACGACAATAAAAATAAAAAACAATAATAACAATGCAACTAGTAGTAGTAATAACAATAATAAGAACAATAACAAAGATTAAGATAATAAGTGGAGATATATGTGGAAGTAGTTGATATACTAAATGATCGATAAGAATAAAAATACTAATTAGTAATTGAGGGAGAGGAACGGCAGATTATTCCTTTAAATACAGTAGATAAAGTAAATAAAAATTTACTGCAATAAAATGAATCATTACCAGGCATTTTCCAAATTCACTGTATTTTAAATAATTTATTATCTATACTATCTTACCTCTTGCACCTGCTTTCTTTTTATTTCTTGACCTTCTGTTTTTTCTTGATTTCCCTTTACCCATCCTGAAATCAGTATCTGTACTGTCTTCGTGATCATCTTCTTCTGTTTCTAAGGCACCATAGAGGATTTTATTAATTGATCCCAGAATTTGCAGATCTAAACTATGGATTGGGTTTCTACTGATGTCATTTCTTCTCTATTGGTTTAAATGAAAAAAATGAAAAATAATTTTTATTAGAAATGTATTTGTTATACAATTTCGAGAATAATAATAATGATTAAAATGTATGTATTTCAATCTTTTGTTTAAAGCATACAATCCGATCATTTTGTTCTTGAGTCAGTTCTAGAGTTTACCGAATAAGGGTTAAGCAAATAATGCGTATTTTGTAGATAGGATTATTTAAGTAAAAACTAACTAATTAACTTTCCAAAGTTGACAAATGTTTTGTTTAATCTGAATCCTTCATTAACTGCTCCTGCTACTGATGACGTTACTTCTATTTCATAGTTTCACTTTGATATTTTGAACAGCATTTCACAAAAGTATTATCAAAAACAGGAAAACACAATGTAAATATATTGAAATTAAAAATTGTACATTCTAACATAAATTTAAAATAAGTAATACCAAATACAATCAAGAATAAATTAAATAACTTACTTGTTGAGTTAAAAATGGAATAGTCAAAAAGGAGCAAAAGAAAAACAATAAGTTTAAGAGATGTAAATTATTCATATGTTATCTTTAAATGAAAATGACCTAATAAGAATGAGAAGTTCAATAGAAAAGAATGATATTTAATATTGAATTACATGCCGGCAGTTACAGTTATTAGGTTGTATAGGTTGTAAAAATCGAGCATTATTGATATTTCAGTAAAATTTTAATTTCTTGGTTTAGAAGAATATTACTAGGTTTTTCTTAACTAAAATTTGTTGTAAATGTATTCTTCAGTGTTGAAAAATATTTAAAAATGTAAATTAAGTATGGATTAAAAAATATATATCTCTGAAATTTCAATTCTCAAAGCAGCATAATGGTCAAGAACTGAGATTAGAACTACACGAACGTTGCGATAACCAGTCCAACAATAATGATATCATTCTTACGACATTCTCAGTTTTCTTTATACTTATTATAAGATGCATTTGAATCTGGTTATATTTCAACAAGTGACTCAAGCATTATGTTTCAATGGTTGTTATTTTGTTTTAATAAATTATATTTTAAACTGAAGAAATAATGACAATAATAATTTAATTATTATTGTCATTATAACAATAATAATTTTTTAATTAATAATATTTAAAAAGTTTAAAAATACTTTCACACATCATTAAAAATTCCAGTACCGGTTTCGTCGTATTTAACAGGACGTTCTCAACTAAAGAGGGAGGCGAATCATGTGCCTTTATACAAAAATCAGATTACAATAATTTAGAAATATTATTTTACACCAATAAAATTTTTAATAATTTTAACCAATGAGAAGGCGTTCCAGTCGTTTCTGGAGGAAGTTTTCATAGACTGATAGGCAGGTTCTGATGTCATCATTGTTGATCATGGAAACTGAACGGAAGTTGATGTATTGTTGAAATTGAAGGTAGATTATGATGTCATCTTGGTGATCAGTTGAAACGATTGGAGGCATTAACGGTGAAATTTGCTTGTAGTGAATTCTAAATTTATCAATGAGCAGGATTATCAATTTGTAAACACCAAAGGCTTGAATCTGAAAAGAAAAGAAAAAAAAAGGGAGGAATTTAGGGATTAAGGGAAATTCGGAATGTAGGGATTCGGAATTATGTAGTTTTAAAACCATATTAGGTGATAGATTGCACAGATAGACAATCATTGTAGCATTTAGAGTTCATAATTAGGACGGACACCTTACACTTCCGTAGGAAAGTATTGGATTCACGACATAGGATGAACGGTTTTTCGAAATCAATTTGATGGCCGGATTGCTTGGCATGGCGTACCGTACCATAATTGAGATCATCAGTTCTAAGCGCTGTAACATGCTGTGCTATATGTTCTTTGAGCCGCTATTTAGTTTCTACAATATAAAAACAACCGTGATTATTACATGAAACCGCATAAACAACATCTGTACGTTGGAGGAATTTACTGTCGATTAAGGTTTTTCTTAATGTACAGTCTATAGTATTGTTACTAGGTGACGTGATTGAAATATTTAATGGTTTGAACAAGTTTTTGAGAGCGCAAAACAGTGGTCTGTGGAAAGGTATAGAAATATATTTGTTAAAATTTGTCTTCTTCACATCATTATGATAATATGCCTGCAAAGTACTTACTATTTTTGGTGTAAAATAAAATTTGTAGATTATTGAATCTGATTTTTGTATAAAGTTACATGATTCGCCTCCCTCTATAGTTGAGAACGTCGTGTTAAATACGACGAAACCGGTACTGGAATTTTTAAATATGTGTTAAAGTATTTTTAATCTTTTTAATTGTGTGTGTCATTATTTCTTCAGTTTAACATTTTTGTGCACACGTTAAGCTTTTTTAAATTATATTTTACTTATTGGAAACTTTCACTTCGTATTTACTCCATATTTATTATTAATAAACTTATACAAACCTATTTTTTATCTATTTTTATTTAAGAATTGTTATCTTGCTCACATTCAATTTATTCAAAACTATGCATATCAATCAAATCCAAAATACAAATAACACTTTCATAAATTT
>JAFIDM010000002.1:63301133-63316014 GCA_023159025.1 Thereuonema tuberculata
GAAAAAAGATATAATCTATACGCAGCACTAAAAAAACATAAAAAAATTAATCCTCAAAAAGTTATTTTACATCAAAAAATTATTCTTCTTAATAAACAAATTTCTCCTAACAAATTTATACTTGGAGGTGCAGCCATATTTCTCACGCATAACAAAAAAAATCATAAAGATAAATTAGGAAAAATAGTTATTAGTCCCTTACTTACAATTAAGCTTCGTCTTTCTAATCGCTCATAAATAATATTTGAAAGACAAAACATTCCAGATGAACATAACCCATGGGCTACTATTATAATCAATCTACCTACAAATCCCCAAACTGAACATGTTATAATTCCTCCTAACACTATTCCTATATGAGCAACAGAAGAATAAGCAATTAAAGACTTAATATCCCATTGTCGTAAACACATCAATCTTACATAAATTCCCCCTACTAAACTTAGACCAATAAAGATTCATCTTGTTCTAATAAATCTTATTTTGTCAAATAAGATTATGGTCAAAAATACTTTCTTGTTTAGATATATAGAAATGCTTCAACTGTATCTGCATTAGAAAATTTAACAGAAAATTTATTTTCTAGATTTCTCACAATTCGTAACTGCAATTTACTTAACGGAATGTGTGTCTACCTGTGTACCAAAATCAATTTTTCATTGATGAAATATGAAAAATATTATTTTAATCAAAAAACAAATCAGAAAACATTATTATTTTATTATACAAAAAGGTTTTCTTGGGTTGGAAGTCTTCAACAAGCAGATTAAATACAAATTAGATGTAAAGTGAAATAACTATCCACAATATTACCAAAATGTTGTCAAGTTTATTGCAGTTCTACCATGCAGTTTGCGGATGTGGAATCTCTTTGAAATTTTTTATTAAAATAATCATGGACGAAATTATACTTCTAGATTTATTCTATCGTAAGTAAATAATCGGTGTTACGTGTAGTTTATATTTACACAACATTGAAGACTTCTATTTAGTCTTCAAGGTATGACCTACCTAATAATGTTCTTTATTTTATAAATTGTTAAATTTAATTTGATTGTTTGATTTTAAGTTTTATCTGTATCACCAGCCCTGACTTAGGTCGGATGTATGACGATGAGTCCCTATTTCAAATTCATCAGATGTTTGTAGTTCTTTTAAGTCTTTTTTTTCGTATATTTATTTGCTTATATTTTCTGGAAAGCTCTAGTACTCTAGAGCTACTCCAATACTGTAGCCTATTGTTCGATACTTTCTCTTCCAGCAAAACGTACATAAATTGCGCTGTTCAAGCAGAACGTTTGGTAAGAACTATTCTCAAATGCAACAATATTTGAGAATATGTTGATGTTGATGTTGGCTCAATGTGCGAAGACAGATTTGTTGTCCGGTTGCGATTCTCTCTCTCTATTCATGAATAATTACAGACGTTAAATTTGCTTTTCATTGAACTTATGATGTTTGTCTTGTTTGTAATTAAATTCCTTAGTGTCTTTCAGTGTAAGCCCAAGGGTTAAATACTGTGGATTTCACAGAATTATGTTTATTTGATCTCGGCGGCCATTCCCGGGATTGAGAATGCTTTTAGGTAAAGCTTTCGCGCAACTGAGCCAAACATCAAGGGTGTTTATAGGATGAAACAGCTGTTCTGAATTCCCGTTGATGTTGGCTCAATGTGCGAAGGCATATTTATTGTCCGGTTGTGATTCTCTCTCTTTATTTATGAATAATTACAGACGTTAAATTTCCTTTTCATTGAACTTATGATGTTTCTTGTTTGTAATTAAATTCCTTAGTGTCTTTCTGTGTAAGGACAAGGGTTTAATACTGTGGATTTCACAGGATTATTTTTATTTGATCTCGACGGCCATTCCGGGATTGAGAATGCTTTTAGGTAAAGCTTTCGCGCAACTGAGCCAAACATCAAGGGTAAATTCTTCTGATGATTCCTAATAAGGATGAAACAGCTGTTCAGAATTCCCATTGATGTTGGCTCAATGTGGGAAGGCATATTTATTGTCCGGTTGTGATTTTTATTAATGTACCATTATGGTTTATGTACCATTATGGCTGACGTACAATTATGTTGTTTTATTTATATATCATTCAGGCTGATGAAAAGCCCTGTGTAAGGGCTTGGAAACCGGTTCCCGTACTGTTCAAGTATTTAAAATTTCTATAATATATTTTTTCAAACCAAAAATGTGTGTTTCTTGAATTTTATGTCAACATATTATTAATGTACCATTAGATATCGTTGAATCGTTTTGATTACATAATCCACTAATGAAGAAAGTGATAAAATTGTTCTTTAATATTTACTTAAATATACGTAACCAGAAGTTTCAAAATATGTTCGTTTTTAATTTGAAACCGGATTTCCAGAAGATTCTACTAAAATAATCATATTTGTTGTAAATGTAAAAGACGACGATAAAGCTTAAAATCTGATATCAGACATTCTTCTGAAACAATAAACTGAAAATCTACTGAAATTTAAAATCTAGCAACCCATCGAAAAGCAATAACGTTCAGTTTGGAATTTATGACGAAAGCTTAGTGTTTATTGTACTTTTCATTCTTATTAGTCCAATGATTTAAAGCTAAGATATGAACAATTTGCATCTCTTGAAATTAATGTTTATCTTTGGTTATGTTTTAACTCTTCCATCTTTAACTCAACAAGTAAGTTGATTAAATAAATTTATTTGGTAACTAATTAATTATTACTATTTTATTTGGTATTCTTAAATATATCCGGTAAGGTAATATTACACTCCTAGAAACACTTAATATAAACAACTCATATATATATATATGATATTTCATCCTTCTTTGCGAGGGAGGTGTTAACTAAAAAACTAAATTTATTTAGTAACTAATTAATTATTACTATTTTATTTGGTATTGTGGTTTGAAGTTAACGTTAATTCATGGAACTAACCTTCCGAACGTAGGCGTTTCATATCATGTCAATCACACATCGTGATGTTGTATTATGATGTATAGAAACTTCCTTATTCACGAGAAATATGATGGCAAAGCGCACAACAATAGAAACGGTCGTTTTGCGTGTTGTTGGTTACGGATAGGATATTGTTTGGTAACTAGGACTGTTGATTGCGAAGTGGTGTTGTGGATGAATGCTTTCCTACAAATGGCGACGGATGACAATAAATAGGATCTCATTGGACAGGGAACATTTAGTCCAAGAGATCAATAGTGAAAATGCTATTGAGATTTGAAGTTTATATTATGAGTGATATGTATATTATGAGTGTATATTACGGAACTCTACTGAGGAGATGCTAATCTTGTTTTGCGATATTTACCGGAGTTTGGACGATGATAGTCCTAAAGTGCATCTGTGATGACGTGCAACGAACACCGCCATATTGGTATTCGCATTGATGAGTTCAACTTTATAAGAGACGACTAAGTTTGTTCAAAGTTCGGATAGCTGTGATACATTCCATAATACTAAGAAGAATCCAAGTAAGTAAATTACTTTCTTGAAACAAAGACACGAAGATAATTTAACTAACGGCTCTATCCGATAACAGATTTAGCCGGAGAAGACAATTTTCATCTACCAGATAAAGATTATTATCAATACTCGTGTGATAATTGAAACGCTCGCACAAGTGATCTTTTTTAGTGAACTGTTAATTTGTAGTTACTTCTAACATTTATTTCCTGATGAAAGATTAGCTTGAAAGACAATGAACTTCTATAAATAATTGCAGTGAAGAAGTATTGATATAACAGAGTTCCTATGTGTATGGAAAATCAACGCAAGAAGCAATTGTAATTTAAGTTATACTACATGATCATAAATGTGTTGTTTATATAAGATTTTTTACTTTGCTTACTTGACGTTACACTTCTTGAACTAATTATTCTTGGTTATTCTTTTTACCGACGCTTTTATATGTTAGGATAAGATAATTTTTTTTCAAAAAAATTAATCCCCTACAGGTATTCTTTATCTAAGCTTCTTTAATACATCCGGTAAATAATATTACAGTCCTAGAAATCTTTAATGTAAACAACTCCTTCAATTTCACAATATTTCATCCTTCTTTTTGAGGGAGGTGTTAAGAACTAAAAAAAAACTAAAACCAAATAAAACTAATGTAATTAAGGAATTTTTTAAAGAAAAAAGAAAAGTAAAACAACAGAAAGAACGAAACAGTAAATATAACAAAGTAATAAAGCTACCATTTGGATTTAAAGTAAACAAAATGTTAGTGATGTTGATAAAGAATATTGTACACCCTGTAAAAAAAGTAGTTATATGATTTGTTTACTTCCAATTTTTTTTCTTAGTCTATTTAGTCTATTTCTTCAGTTGGACAAAACGGGGTGGTAGGACAAAACGGGGCAGTGGTCCCCTTGGGCCCCCCTTATAGTGACATCTGTCAGATGGGCGTGGAACTAGTTGCCAAAAGCGCTACAAAGAATGATCCCTTAGTTCGTGTCATTGTTCCGAGCTTACTGGGCCGTGGACGAATTTTTATTTGGAATTTGTGTGATTTTTTGTTTACTTGTTTGAGATTTCAGTCATCTTTGAAGCTGCGGTCTCGTCAAACAACTACAGAAGTTCAAAATATAAGTACCTCTTCTTATTGTATCACTATTTAGCTGTAATGTCACATTACTAGATTTGACTTTGTGTAAGCTGCGTCCTAGCGCCATCTTGAATTCCAGAAAAGTGTAGTGGTCGGACAAAACGGGGTAGACGTTACGTCTACCCGAAGAAGGCCCGAGGCACCGGGCCGAAATATCGAGATAATATCTCATCCCGGAGTGAGGAAATCCCTCAAAAAAAGGACCTATATAGTATCATGTCTCACTCCTCCTTTAGAACCAAACCATGTTGTAAATATTTTACATTTTCAAAAAATTAATAAATATAAATATTTGATGCAATTTCCTTATTGAGACCTTATCTTATTACATTAATGTCCCTGTTCCCATAGTTCCTGCACTGACAAACACATATTGTGAGTTACAATTAGAGTTTATAGCCATACAAGTCAATTTACTATTGATTTCAATGGCTACCCCATTTTATCAAACCGGTTGGACAAAACGGGGCAAAGTGACTTTTTTCGGAAAATGCAATTTTTCTTAAAAAAAAAGGAGTTATCGAATTTTTAACTTCCTGACCTTGTGTTAAAAAGATATAAGATTGAATATAGCATAAAAACATATGTCTCACTTCTTTTATTTACAAACTGGAATGCGTCAAACGCTAGGTACCCCATTTTGACAACTTTCCCTTACCATTTAAAGATCTCAAACTTTTTGAGTAGTTTTAAATTAAAAAATAAAATCAATTTTCAACTGTAAAGAAAATATAAACTCGGTAAGAATATTTTAATTTTGACACCTGCAAAGTAATTGGAATATCCCAAATTTGCATAAAGAGAACTAAAAGCGGCTAAATTATGTAATCCATTCATTTTCGTAGCAACATATGCCACTACTTTATCATGCCTCGTGAAAATTCATTAACTGACAAAGAATTACGAAAAATTCATTTTCTACTTGGTCAAAAAAAGTCGACAAGGCAAATAGCCTCAGAATTAAATCGTTCACAGACTGTTATTCAGAATGTCATCAAGAAAGGTGATAGTTATGGAACCACAAAAAGCCCAGGTAGGCCTCCAAAACTCGCACCTCGGGACTACCGGAGAATTGAAGATCTTGCTGCAATTTATGATTTGTCCACCCGTAAAATTGCTTGTGTGTTTCCAAAGACTGTACCTCACCAAACTGTATGGAAAAGTTTAACGTCAAATAATCACATGAAGTTTGTAAAACTGAAAGCTAAACCCAAGCTCACTACCACTCATCGTTCCAGCCGACAAGACTGGGCTAAGAAAACAGTGAAATGGTATCAAAGGTGGAACGAAATATTTTTTTCTGATGAAAAACGTTTCTGTCTTGACGGCCCTGGCAAATATTCCGCATACTGGCTTGAATGTACGCACTCTGCAAGATTAAGCAGACAACAAGGTGGGGGTGGAGTGATGGTGTGGACAGCATTTGGGGTAGGAGGTAAGACAGATATAGTGTTTGTGGAAGGTAAGCTGGACTATATAAAATATCAGAACCTTATGTGCGACCATTTAATATTAATATAACCTCTCCTCCCAAATGTCAACCTCACCTTCCTGTGGTGGACCCTGTTTTCACGAATGAGGCTCTGGCGACCGAGTATTGGCGGGATACCCATAGTCTGTTGTGTCGAGGAGGAAATGCCGAGACACCAGCGCAGTCCATCGTAGCGCCCCCTCGATGCGGGTTCCTACATGGTGAGGGACACCCTTGGAGGGTATTTTACCCTCCATGGGTCCTAAACGCCCGCCCCCGAATCCAAGGTGGAAGGCATCGTGCCGATGGATGTGTGGCACTACGGGGTTATTTTAGTGTCTTGAACGATCCCTGTGGAAAAAAAAAAGATTGCCTGGCAACAAATCACAGTATTTAAACTGCTTCGGCAGTGCCTTCCAGGCAGATATGGGGATAGCTGCCTGGCGACTGTTTACTCCCCAGCTAAATCTTTTGTGTATGGATTCTAATAATTTTTTTCCTTTATTGGGAAGCAATTCCCACACCGTCGATGTTACCTCTCCTGGTACTACCAGTCAGACTTTTTTAATTATGCACTCTTTAGCCCTTGACACACCTTTATCCAAACTGTCCCCGTTTCTCATCTCGAAAGCACTTTCAGGTATCACTTCAACTATCAAGTCTGTCAAGAAGCTCCAGTCTGGCGATTTGCTAATCCAGCTGCCTTCTTCCAAAGCTGTGGACCAACTTCTTAAGTTGACGACTCTGGCAAATACTCCGGTATCTGTCACTAAACACAAGACTTTAAATTCTAGTCGTGGCGTCATCCGAGAACCAGATCTGGACGGTCTATGTGATGCTGACCTTCTTGAAGGCTTTGCTTCGCAGGGTGTCACTGCGGTTCGCCGCATTAGCATCCGTCGTGATAATAAGGAAGTACCAACTCGCACAATTGTGCTTACTTTTAACTCCTCCACACTGCCTACGAGTGTCACCGCTGGCTATTTACGCTGTCCTGTGCGTCCGTATATTCCGAACCCTCTACGCTGTTTTAAATGCCAGCGTTATGGTCATGGCTCCGCAGCTTGTCGTGGCAAGTCCATCTGCCCTAAGTGTGATGAGCCATCCCATGAGCCTACACAGTGCACTTTACCTCTCAAGTGTGTCAATTGTTCCGGCGACCATCCTTCATATTCCCGATCTTGTCCTCGCTGGAAAGAGGAGAAAGAGATCCAGGCCATCAGAGTGAAACATTCTCTTTCTTATCCCGAGGCCCGGAAGATGCTTCCTGCAGTGCCAGTCCAAAAGACTTTTTCTTCTGTGGTACAATCCAAACAGACGACTTCGATCGCCTGTCAAACAGATATCACTTGTCCTCCTCATGAGTCTTTTTCTTCAATATTTCACACCATTGCTACTTGCACACCACGAGGTCCTTCGCCAGCTACACAATCTACCTCACAATCTACCATTTTGTCTTTACCGATATCTTCACGTCCTTCTATTACCCCAGCAGCTCCAAAATTCACACGGAAGCGGCATTCAGTTTCTCCACATCAATCCCTGTTATGCACACGTTCACGCTCGCCTTCTCGTGGACGTCGGAGACATTCCTCTCCCCGTCGATCTTCTGATGACGATATAAATGACCCCTTAGCATCTCCTATTTTTCCAGCACTACCATCTGCTCCACCTTGATTTTTTTCGTTGATTTTTTTTCACCTTTTCCTTTTTAATTTCAATTATGGTTTCTTTATCATGGAATTGTAGAGGACTTCGCTCCAACTTAAATGATGTTAAAGCTTTAGTTCACACACATCACCCTGTATGTCTGTGTCTGCAGGAAACTTTTCTTACGGGAAACGACACTTTTTCTTTTCATGGTTATTCCATGCTGAGTAAACAGCGGACTGATAGAAGCGGTGGAGGAGTTTGTCTCCTTATTCGAAATGACATTCCTTTTTCCCCTGTTCCACTTACGACTTCTTTGGAAGCTGTTGCTGCTCGCCTTTCAACAAGCCGCCTTTTTACTATCTGTAGCTTATACCTTTCCCCCACAACGGCTGTTTCGGCTACAGAGATTGATAATCTTCTTGATCAATTACCGACTCCGTTTCTCTTAGTTGGTGACTTCAATGCTCACTCTCCGGTATGGGGTTCTAACTTCACCAATACTCGAGGAACTGTTATTGAAGATCTTTTAGTTCGGCGCAATCTTTGTATTTTTAATACAGGTGCAGCGACTCATTTCACATCCTCGCCAATATCGTTTTCTGCTATAGATTTAGCAATCGGTTCGGCTTCGCTCTTCCCCCATTTCTCATGGGATGTTATTGATGATCCTGGTGGCAGTGACCATTTCCCAATCATTCTCCAAGAACTACCTCGTTCTGCTGTTTCATCATCCTGTCGTCCTCGCTGGAAATTTAACTCTGCTGATTGGACAACTTTTACTACCCGCTGTACTCTGGAAGCCATTGATCTTTCAGCTACCATTGATCAAATTATTGACGAGGTCACGCATACCATTATTGGTGCTGCAAAAGCAATAATTCCACAAACATCTGGACGATTCCCACTGCATCCTAAACCTTGGTGGACTCCTGATTGTACTTCTGCACAGAAACTTAAACAAAAAGCCTGGAACATCTTCCGACGTTATCCCACTTCTGCCAATCTTTTGTCCTTTAAGCGTGCCCGCGCTTTAGCTCGTCGTATCCGTCGGGTTAGTCAGAAGGAGTCTTGGAAACGCTATATATCATCCATCACATGTACACTATCTTCAAAGACCCTCTGGGATAAAATTCGGAAGATGCACGGCAAATATGTACCTCACTCTTTACACATCCTCAAAGAAGATGGAAAAGAAATTGCTAACATCTCTGATCAAGCTGAAGCACTTGGACGGGCTTTTGCGCGGAATTCCAGCCCAGCTTTGTTACCTTCCACTTTTCAACAAATTAAAGATCGTACTGAAGCTATTCCATTAAACTTCTCTTCTTCCAACAGAGAACTATATAATCTCCCTTTTAGTATCCAGGAGTTATTGTTTGCTTTAGATAATAGCAAAAATACCGCATGCGGTCCTGATGGACTTCATTACGTGATGTTACGTCATTTATCTTTTTCTTCGTTGAATATTCTTCTTTCTATATTTAATAAAATCTGGTTGGAACACCTCTTTCCTGATTGTTGGCGTCGAGCCATCATTATACCTTTCGCTAAACCTGGTAAAGATGTGAGTGATCCAAATAATTATCGTCCCATAGCACTCACCAGCTGCTTATGCAAGACACTCGAACGCATGGTAAATCGCCGACTTCAATGGTTTCTTGAAGTCAATCAGCATCTAGCTCCCACACAGTGTGGATTCCGCCAACATCGTTCTACGGCCGACCATCTTGTCCGTTTGGAAGATACTATTCGCACTGCCTTTGTTAATCGAGAACACCTCGTCTCCATTTTCTTTGACTTGGAGAAGGCCTATGATCGCACATGGAAATTTGGTATTTTGCAAGATCTTTATAGTTATGGCCTTCGTGGCCACATGCCTATTTTCATTCGCAATTTTCTTGCAAATCGAACTTTTCAAGTTCGTCTGGGATCTACACTCTCTACATGTTATCCTCAAGAACTCGGAGTCCCTCAGGGTTGTGTTTTGAGTGTTACCCTTTTTTCTGTAAAGATCAACGGCATCATCTCTGCTTTGCCTCCTTTTATCCACCATTCTTTGTATGTTGATGACTTACAGATTTCCTGCCGTTCTGTAAATTTACGTCTGATTGAAAGACAACTGCAGTTAGCTTTGAATCAGTTGCAGGCATGGACTATTTCTAATGGTTTTAATTTCTCCCAATCCAAAACTGTCTGTGTCCATTTCACTCGTCGTCAGGGAATTTTTCCTGATCCCCAGCGGACTCTTGGTGGTGTCCCACTTCCATGTCATTCTCAACATAAATTTTTAGGCCTGATTTTTGACAGGAAATTGACTTTTAAGGATCACATCCTTGATCTCCGGAAGCGTTGTATTTTAAAATTACATTGTATCAAAGCGCTTTCACATTCCACTTGGGGTGGTGATCGCCTGGCTTTGTTGCGCATTTACCGTGCCCTTATTCGATCCAAACTAGATTATGGCTGCATTGTATATGGCTCTGCACGGCCATCTGTACTTCGAACACTTGATCCTGTTCACAATCAGGCCCTTCGTTTCTGCCTCGGTGCTTTCCGTACTTCACCGATTCCCAGCCTGTACGCAGAGGCTCTGGAACCGTCCCTGCACTTTCGTAGACAAGCCATGTCACTGCAATATTTCGCACGGATTTCTTCACTTCCACATAACCCTGCTCATCAATGTGTCTGTCGTCCCCGTCAGCGACGACTTTTTACCAATCGTCCTTCCATTATCCCACCGCTTGGACATCGGGTGACGACTTGGCTTACTACACTACATCTCACTGATCTTAACATTGCCACTTTACCTGCTTTACCATCAGCACACTGGAACTATCAACTCCCAACCTGTGATTTTTCGCTTCGTAATTTTACAAAAATCAATACGTCCTCCACAGTCTTTCAGAATCTGCATCGGGACCATTTGTCCCGTCATTCTGACTTCAACATTTTTTACACCGATGGATCTAAAGGCGCATCTTATGTTGGAGCCGCCTTTTATACTGCCACTTTCAGGAAAGTTGTTCATCTTCCTTCTGAGGTTTCGGTGTTCTCTGCTGAGCTTTACGCCATTTTCCTAGCCTTAAAGTATGCATTTCAGGAAAAGTTTCCCAAAACTCTTATCTATAGTGACTCTGAGAGTGCTCTGCAGGCACTGTGCAGTCACACAGTGAAGGTTCACCCTTTTGTTTTGTCCATTTTAGATTTCTTACAACATTTTCAACATTGCACGATTATTTTATGCTGGATTCCAGGCCATGTCGGTATTGTCGGCAATGACCACGCTGATTCTCTCGCCAAATCTGCTGCTGGTCTCCCACTGCGACGGATCTCCACTCCTCCCTCTGACATCAATGCTCTTATACGTACTCGTCTCCGATCTGCCTGGCAACACGAATGGGATGATCTTCACGGCAATAAACTTCGTCTTGTCAGTCCTTTATTATCCTCTCCTACCTATCGGCTGCTTCCAACTCGTCAGAAGGATGTTCTTCTGGTGCGTCTGAGGATCGGTCATACAAGACTCACACATAGCTATTTACTGCTCAATCGTCCACCTCCCCAGTGTTCTACGTGCAACGTTATTTTAACTATTCATCATATTTTAATTGACTGTCCTGCTTTTCATCAACATCGTCGTCAGTGCTTTTATCCTCTTTTTAAATTTCACGTTCCTTTTCATATTTCCTTACTTTTGAATGATAATGAGTTGTTACCTATTTCCGCAGTTTTCCGCTTCATTTCTCAATGTGGCCTTGCCTCTCTTTTATAATTAACAGTTATTTCCTTGTTTTTGCCCATTCTATCTTGATTTACTTCGATTATTTTGCTTTTCCAATGTTCTGAATTTTACCTTTCTTGGCGCAGCTTAGCCACTGCTGCTTTTGCGCCATTAAAATACCAACAAACAACGACCATTTAATACCATTTGGACCCCTTCTAGGAGGACCAAATTGGCAATGTCAACGAAAAAGTTTTAACTTTTGAATACGAAATTGTCAACTTGAATACGAAAAAGTTTTATTTAGTTCTTATTTGTAATTCTGAAGAAATGTAGAGGAAGAAGAATAGTTTAATTCCTGGTATGACCTGATGAAGTCCCTCGCTAAGAAGGATGAAATATCGTGAAATTAAAGAAGTTTATAGTTTGGTTCTGAAGAAGAAGTGAGACATGATACTATGTAGGTCCTTTTTTTTAAAAGGGATTTCCTCACTCTGGGATGAGATATTATCTCGATATTTCGGGCCAGTGCTCGGGCCTTCCTCGGGAGATATATAAATATCAATTACATCAAGGTGAGCGCAGAACTAACAACTTTCGTTAGTGAGGAAATCCCTCAAAAAAAAAAAAGAGTTTGAGTTTTTTTGGAGTTGTTTATATTAAGGAGTTTTTAGGAGTATAATATTATTTAATTTGGTATCAACTTTTTTAGTAGCTATTCCATATTGTGTTTTTAATTTGTAAGTTCTGTGTTGATTTTTTTTCGAAGAAAAAAGAATACTGAATATATTTAAAAATATAGAAGAAAAAAAATCTTGAAAAATAAATGAAAAAGATATTCATGAAAAAGAAGCTAAATTATCTGTAGTTGCAATTTCCATTGGCTAATTTAGAATTTCCGATTTAATTGAACTTCCATTAATTTGTCAGTTCCTTAAGTTCTTACTTAAGGTATTTCATTATAGTCCGACCACGATAACATGACGATTTGACGTCAGCACTAGCTCCATGATGTCAGCACAAGCCTCTCTCAGAGGTTCCAAAGAATATTACGTTAGCTATGAGACAAAACTTAAAAGAAAAATTCAGTTTTCATTTTAGTTCTCCTTTTTGCAATTCCTATCGGAAATAATCTTTAAGCTGTAAAATATTTTTTCGAGCACTTTAAAATACTTTGTAAAACACCGTCGGGCGACATTTTGAGGAAATTAATAAAGACCTGTGCTTTGAGTTTGTGCTTCTTTGTGCTTGGCTGAAAAACAGATACGTCATAAACGTGGGGTTCCTTCCGATCGTCACGTTATCGGGATCGGATTATAGTAGATTGTAATACAACCATCACTTTCCCAAGAATCGTTTAACGAAGTTGCTTTATACTACTTTAGATTACCCATGATATATTTTAACATATACAATCAACGAACCTGAAAAACATTTGAATTTCGCGCGAAGGAAGAGATAGCAAAAGTCTAGAATTTGTCACAGGAATTTGAAGTGATTTCCGATTTTGGCCAATTTCGCTTTTGCTTGAATATTTTGTATTTTTTGTTAGTAATTTTTTATATTTATCACTATTATCAATTAATTTGTATTGATGAAACTTGTTGTTCTCTCGGCCTGAAACAAACCAGCTGCGTCCACTGATTAATTTAATTTTATATTTTTGGGAAAGATTAGAACTGGTGTTTAAATATACGTTCTTGAATCACACAAGTTTGAATTACTGTATTCTTAAATAAATCAATACATTTTCTATAAAAAGTTATTTTTGTTTTCTATTATATCTATAGAGAAGAAGTTATATCAGTAGAAAACCAAACCCTGATTTGGATGAGCAAGTATTTTTATCAATAAACAAAAAGCTACACGATATCTTTGAAACAGCAGACGATGAAGATGAAGTCAATATAGGTTTCAGGAAAAGTAAGAAAGTCGCACATCACAAAGGCAAAGGGGTCTCTGGCAAAGGCAGAGGTACAGTACTAGTGATATTAATTGTTTTGAAATAGCTTTGGAGAATACGTGGAAATCATCTAGTTCACTTTAATCAACTTTCAATCCTCTGTTCTCATAACTTTATTTATTGTACTTAAAGGAACTGTCCAAGTTTACCAGTATGAGTGGAATAATCGTCCCTGTGTCCCTCCTCCTCCCTGCCGCCCTCCGCTCCGCCCTGGTTACCGTCCTCCGTACGGCCCGTACGGCCGTGTATGTATTTTTCTTAGTTCAATTTCCTAATTCGAATAGTAAAAGTTTTCCTGTCTAATTATTTATATTTTTAGCTTTTATTAAGCAGATGTTGTTAAGCCTTTTCAATCAAGTTTAAAATTTAATCTTTTTCTTTCACAGAAAGACACCAAATCAGGTGAGGCAGATGGGCCACCAAACCAATCTCCCAACTAGTTCGGTCAAAAATAAAGGCAGTAAATTTATGAAATCCCTGATAAAGAAAAGAACCGTCAGTAAATTAAGAACAATAGGAAAAAAGAAAGTAAACAAACAAAAATCAATCGTTAAAAAATTAATAGTTAAAAAATCAATAGTTATTTGTAGGAAAAAGTCAAGTTCACTTTCGTTGAGAGGAACTATTTTCAATTCTGAATCTTGGATTTTGTGTCAACAAAAACGGAATTGTCAGTTAGTTTATAAGTATTAAAACCATACTTTATTATTAAAATTATTATTAAGAAGAAACCATTAATAAAGTTCAAAAGTAAACATGACGATGCCATTAATATTCGACGCACATTAGTTCTTAAAGGCCCAAAATAATCCCAGAACTTACTAAAAGGCTGATAAACTTCAAAGAAGTAATAAACCAATAATATTATGAAGATATTAGTCAAAACTTTATAATAACTTTATCGGCATCAAATTAACTAACTAGTATGATAAGTACAAAAGTACTAGTAAGCTAATAAATGCAAAAATAAAAAAAGCAGGGTAATAAAAATAGTAGACACAATATCGAACAACTATCCCAGAGGACCATTGAAAATAGTTCACGATTAGTAAATATTCTCGTTAAATTGTTTTTTTATTTTATTATATAGACAAATATTCAATTGTAGTAAAAATCTATTAATCTTGTTGAATAAATAAATTACTTAATTTAATTTCAGATTCTTTTTTATATCTGCCAAACATTACAAAGAAACTTCTAGAAGTAAAGTTAAACATAATTTATCCACAATGCTGAGTTAATAAAATAATAAACTGTATTTTTATCATATTTTAGCAAGGTGAAGATGACATCTTCATTCTAAATAACCCACTTTATTCTACAAGTTTGTCTAGTTGATTTGCGATTTAAATATACAAATATATAGAACAATATTATTTTACGTGCGCTAATAATCTTTAAACAAATAAAAGGCCAAACGCACATTCTAATTAAATAAAATACAA
>JAFIDM010000002.1:63323655-63334578 GCA_023159025.1 Thereuonema tuberculata
AAGGGAGATACCCCTGTAGTTATTTGTATCAATTCTATCTCCCTTTTTTTGATTAGGGCTTTTTTCCACTCATTCTGCATTTTCTCAGTTTCCCAAATAATCTGGAGAATGCAGAATACTTATTGTTCCGAAATCAGCACATTTCCTCATGTCTGCTGTTATAAAATCTTCAACAGATATTTTTCAGGTCTTTAAATATCTGTTTAATCTCACTTATACTTAGAGCTCTGAATCCTGATGTATGATTTGCGGTTCTGTTTTTTAAATCTGAGAGGACATTTCATAAGAATGTTTTGCTTTTATTAATGCAAGATTAATAGAAAAGATGAATTTTTGTTTTCAGGAAATAACACATCTCATTCACAGACGCCATCTTGAACGCAACCTACAGTGCTGACGCACAGCGGAGAATAATAAACCAATTTGAGAAGTGGAGGAATGTTTGAAGCAACTGTACCGATAATTTTACTTTTTTTATAAAATATTATCCGAGTAGTAATGTTATCTTATGTTTGAAAGATGGAAGAAATGAAAATTGGCAGGAAAGAAATCATTGTCAAAAATATGATGGTTTTTTTCACCTGAATCCTTCAATGATTAATAAACTTAATGACTAAAAAGTTCGGAGATGAAACATTTTAACGAAGCAATTTTGATTTTTTTTTTTTTATAAAAACGTCAATGTCATTTTCACAATGAGACCAAGAAACAAAATTGTGGAAATTATTAGAACCTTTAATACCATTGAAGTGAGAAGATTTTCCATGACAATTTTTGCATTCGTATGTATTTGATTACTGATACTTTTGTAACTCTCAAGTTGAAGTTAAGTTGCAGGTTAATTAACAGTAGTACATTGATAAAAAGTATCAAATCGATGAAAACTATATTTTACCCCATTTACTTTAACTAAAAAGCAATGTAAGATAGCGTAAGAAAAATAGATCAGTAAGAGGAGCAAGATTACTGAAAAGTAGCATTTCAAGTAGGAGGTGGTGGTCCTTGCAAAAAATTAATGATGGAGAAAGAATTGGGAAACATTGAAGTGCTGAGAGGAAATTGATGACGATTGTACTCTCTTTCATTGCATTCCAAAAACCTGAAAATCAAGGAAGGAAGAAAGATTGAAGAAATAAAAATTGGCAAGAAAGAAATCATTGTCAAAAATTGCTGAGTTTAGCCAGATGATTCGTTTGAGTCACTAATTCTTTCTTTCCAAACTAATATCCATGTTTCTTACCGCAGGAACGACACATTCTAGATGATGAGATTCTGCTAGCTCACTTTGGAAACAAATTTACTTCTTTTTTTTCCCATCCGTGTGTCCCAAAGATAATTGTTTCAATATAAACAATGCATTTAAACTACAGTTATGTTTTAAAACCGCCTTCAGCAATCTGGGCATTTATCTGCTATTCTTCCTCAATCTATCATTACTGTATAAACAATATTGAGTATATATTTATATATTCACATCGAAAATCACTAGAGAAACTTGTAGAATAAAGTGGGTTATTTAGAATGAAGATGTCATCTTCACATTGCTGAAATATGATAAAAATACAGTTTATTATTTGATTAACTCAGCATTGTGTATAATTTATGTTTAACTTTACTTCCAGAAGTTTCTTTCTAATATTTGGCAGATATAAAAACAAATCTAAAATTAAATAATTTATTTATTCAACAGGATTAATAGATTTTTATTACAATTGAATATTTGTCTACATAATAAAATAAAAAACATTTTAACGAGAATATCTACAAATCGTGAACTATTTTCAATCGTCCTCTTGGATACTTATTCGATATTGCTTCTACTTAATTTTTATTTCACTGCTTTTTTATTTTTGCATTTATTAGTTTGTGTATTTTGTACATTTCATACTAGTTAATTTGGTGCCGATAAAGTTACTAAAGTTTTGTTTTTTAAAGGGACTAATAACTTCGTAATATTATTGTTTTTATTGGTTTATTACTTCTTTGAAGTTTATCAGCTTTTTAGTAAGTTCAAGTTTCTTCGATTATTTTTGGCTTTTAAGAACTAATGTGCTTCCAATATTAATGGCATTGTCATATTGTGCTTCGTTAATGGTTTCTTCTTTAATAATACTTTTACTCCAGTTAGCTAAGTATGGTTTTAATAAAAGAAGAAAGAAGTTCAGTACAAATCTAAACAAATCTAAAGTCTGTTCTTCTTTCCGTGGGATAGCACAAAAGATCTTTCAGGTCGAAGTGCTCGGCTGTCAAGCAACTCGCATTCACAAGTAATCTAATCTAACCAAATCTAATCTTTCACTTATGGTTTTAATACTTACTGATATTTCAGTTAATTGACAATTCCGTGTTTGTTGACACAAAATCCAAGATTCAGAATTGAAAATAGTTCCTCTTTACAAAAGTGACATTTTTCTATTGTTCTTAATTTACTGATGGTTCTTTTCTTTATCAGGGATTTCATGTTAAACTTACTGCCTTTATATCTGTCTGAACTGCTGGGGTGTTTGATTGGGATACTGGATAGGAGCCTGGCGGTGAGACTGGCTGTGAAAGAAAAAGTTTATATTTTAAACTTGATTGATAAGACATGACAACATCTGCTTAATAAAAGCTAAAAATGTAAATAATTAGACAGGAAAAGAATCTTATTTTAACTAATATTCTTGACTTATGTGCATCATGTTTTTAAGCCAATATTTAAGTCATCTATTTATATCAAATTTGATGTTTTGTAAATTCAGTATCTATCAACATATAACTAAATACCTAATACGCTATTAAATAAAAAGATGGTAAATAATAATTAAAAAAATGAATAGTGGAAACACAATAAGAAAGAAGCACAGATAAACTGACTTTACTCGTTATAAACTTTTATTATTCGAAATAGAAAATTGAACTTCAGAAATAAAAGCAAGAAAAATACATACAGTGCGGAGCGGAATTGGACGGGGAGGATAGTATGGAGGTCCTTTTGGATGATTAGTATACTCATACTGGTTAACTTGGATAGTTCCTTTAAATACAATAAATAAAGTTATGAGAACAGAGGATTGAAAGTTGATTAAAGTGAACTAGATGATTTCCAGGTATTCGCCAAAGCTATTTCAAAAACAAATAATATCACTAGTACTGTACCTCTTGAAGCCCCTTTGCTATTGTCAGGTCCGTTTTTCTTACTTTTTCTGAAATCTATATTGACTTCGTACTCATCGTCTGCTGTTTCAAAGATATCATGTAGCATTTTGTTTATTGATAAAAATACTTGCTCATCCGAATCATGGTTTGATTTTCTACTGATATAACTTCTTCTCTATAGATATAATAGAAAAAAAAATAACTCTTTATAGAAAATGTATTTGATTTATTCAATTTTGAGAGTACAGTAGAACCCCGGTAATCCGAACCCCGCAAATCCAAAATTTCGTATAATCCGAAGAGATTTTTGATGCAGAAAAAAATTAAATCTCACTTGCAATGTACAAGAAGAACGTATTTAATCTTAGCACTGTATATATTATTAAAATAACAGTTTTTAAACTAGTATTTAGCGGAATGCAACGTCACTACAGTATTTTAATTTACGTACCTGTATTTTAATGAACTGTTTAACAATATGTTCTTTTTAATTATGTAGCGCTCACTTTATGTAGGCTTTCCCTATACCAAATTCAATAGCTAATTTTGTAACACTTTCTCCCTTGTCCAGTCGCTTGAGAACTTCCAGTTTTTCTTTTAATGTACACGAGCTGTGTTTCCGTTTGCTTGTTATTTTAATTTACAATGTTACAACAACCAAACACTTCATTTGTATTTACTTAATTTAAAATTAAAAATGATAAATACGTAACTACAACCTCGTCCCGATCTACTCTGTATTGTAGGCTATTGGTAAGAAGCCAACCGAAAAGCATGCGTACTGCAGATACTGCTACTGTTCAAGTGATCGGCTACTGTCTTTTCACAGGGCAAGCATTCTTTCGTCTCACCGTTACGTACATTGCCAAGTTGCAGCTAATACCAAAGTTGTAACTGTGTACTGTATATCATGTAGAGTACTAATAGTTTTTTCGATAATCCGAACGTTTCCGAATCCGAACAGACCACAGCTCCAATTAGTTCCGATTACCGGGGTTCTGCTATAATTCAAACTTGTGTGATTCAAGAACATATATTTAAAACCCAGTTCCAATCTTTCAAAAAATATAAAATTAAATTAATCAGTGGACACAGCTGATTTGTTTCAGGCCGAGAGAACAACAAGTTTCATCAATACAAATTAATTGATAATAGTGATAAATATCAATAATAAATAATAAAAACTACAAAATATTCAAGCAAAAGCGAAATTAGCCAAAATCGGAAATTAAAACTTCAAACTGTGACAAATTCTAGACTATTGCTATCTCTTCCTGCGAGCGAAATTCAAATGTTTTTGATGTTCATCTTGTATCTTGTACTATATATAAAGCTGAAGAGTTTGTATGTTTGAACGCGCTAATCTCAGGAACTACCAGTCCGATTTGAACAATTCTTTTTTGCGTTAGATAGCAGATTATTGAGGAAGGTTATAGGCTATATAACATCACACTACGACCAATAGGAGCGGAGAAGTAAACATAAACGTCAACCAACCGGTGCGGCGGCGGCAACGGGGCGGCTTGGCCTCACGACCAGAACCGAGCATTACCGAGAAGTGCCGAATTTAACGCGGGTGACACCGCGGGGCACAGCTCATTCTTTATGTATGTTGAAATATATCATGGACAATCTAAAGTAGTATAAAGCACATTCGTTCTAGTGCAACTTCGTTAAACGATTGTTGAGAAAGTGATGGTTGTATTACAATCTACTATAATCCGACCAGGATAACGTGACGATTGGAAGGAACCCCACGTTTATGACGCATCTGCTTTTCAGCCAATCACAAACAAGCACGCCTCAAACCACAGGTCTCTATTAATTTCCCTCAAAATGTTGCCCGAGAGTATTTTACAGAGTATTTGACAATGCTCGAAAAATTACAGTGAAACCTCCGAATAGCGGACAGTCATGGGACCGGAAGTTTCGTCCGTTATTGGGAGGTGTCCGCTATTGGGGAGGACTATTTTTTTTCAATTTTTAGCTTACAGCATGTCATTTAATGAAAAATTACGTACAATCTTAAATTTCTACAATTAACATTGCCCTATGAGAAAATATGAACAATTGCAAACTGTTTACTATTTTCCTTTTTAAATGAATGCTAATCCATTAGTCTTACTTAAAATAATAACAAAATTAATTACAGTATTAATTTTTGTCATTATTTTAAATAAGATAACGGATTAGAAAATTAATTCTATTAACTAAAGTTATCAGTTAAGAGAGTTTGACATTTCGTTTTTGCATTGA
This sequence comes from Thereuonema tuberculata, assembly GCA_023159025.1. Classification (NCBI taxonomy): domain Eukaryota; kingdom Metazoa; phylum Arthropoda; class Chilopoda; order Scutigeromorpha; family Scutigeridae; genus Thereuonema; species Thereuonema tuberculata. Next base: position 63,329,050 of record JAFIDM010000002.1, read on the forward strand.
AAACATGTTTCTCAATATGAATATTTAAATCGTTTAACTTTGCAAGGCCTTCAGAGTCCCCTTTGCTTCCAACGCCTTTTCTTGTAATAATGGCCCATTCATGGGAATGTTTTTTGCTCGTGCGGAGCACGAAGACAATAGAGTCGATCGCACTTGTCTCCGTTTCCGAACTTTGATGTGTTTGGAGTTTTCGTTGGAGTTCGTGATCCATAATTTCAAAATTTTCTCTGGACGCTACGTATCACTGTAGCCTGATTCTATTGCTTTTGAAAAGCAACACAAGATCGTTCATTTTCTGTAGAATGTTGTCCGTTATTGGGAGTGTCCGCTAATGGGAGGTCAATACATGCAAACGTCTATATTAAGGGACTGGGGATTGCAAAATTGTCCGTTATTGGGGGGGGTGTCCGCTTTTCGGGAGTGTCCGTTAGTGGAGGTTTCACTGTATATACAGATTGAAGATTATCTCCGAAAGGAATTGGAATATGGAGAACTAAAATTAAAACTAAATTTTTGTTTTAAGTTTTTGTCTTATCGCTGTAATGTAAAATTCTTCGGAACCTCTGAAAGAGGCTATTGCTGACGTCGAATCGTCATGTTATCGTGTCGGACTACAATAAAATATCTTAAGTAAAAACTTAAGGAACTGATAAATTAATGGAAGTTCAATTAAATCGGAAATTCTAGATCAGCCAATGGAAATTATATCTACAGATAATGTAGCTTCTTTTTCATGAATATCTTTGATTTTCTTTTTTCTTCTATATTTTTTTTCTTCTATATTCTATTTTATATATTATTACGGGCGTTAAATTTTGCTTTTCAATATTCTTTTTTCTTAGGGAAAAAAATCAATACAGAATATACAATTTAAAAACACAATATGGAATAGCTACTTAAAAAGTTTAATACCAAATAAAATAATATTACACTCCTAGAAATCCTTAATATAAACAACTCCTTTAATTTCACGATATTTCATCGTTCTTAGCGAGGGACTTCATCAGGTGATACCAAGAATTAAACTATTGTTCTTCCTCTACATTTTTCAGAATTACAAATAAGAATTAAATAAAACATTTTCGTATTCAAGTTAACAAATGAACATTATTATATTCAATAACATTGTTATTAATAATGATAATAATTGTCACATTATTAATAATGATGCTTCGTAAATAACAATAATAACATTTCCCCCATTCATGCTAATTAACATCATTAACATAAAAATCTTTTTTTTTCATAAACTAGACCACTCCCGTGTCTCCCCCTGGTAAATATGAGATAATCTAAGAAGAATCGATTCCAAGCGGTTAGGGCAAACAGTTACATTTTATTCTTTTTTGAATGAACTCATTATTTAATATCGAGCTCCAAAATATACAATCAGCCCGTGCTCTTAAATAACCAATATAAAGTCCTAATCTTATTTGCTGTTAACAATTTGGCTTTATGATTCTTTGAATTTATTGAGTATTTATTGAATAAATTGAGTTTACGGTAAATAAGGTTACGAATTTATGGTGGTTGTTATTTAACAACACGGATAATCCAAGAAGAATCGATTCCAATTAAAGCGGTTATGATTTGTTCAATAGTTCAGCAAATAGTGATATGTTATTCCTTTTTGAATGAACTCATCATTTGATAGCGCGCGCCATTGTTGACGGAGAGAACGCAACATTTTGAAGTTCAAAAATGCTGATTTTGCAATTGTCGACTTCCCCGCAACAATGAATCGCAACAATGCCACAGGAAAAACCGTTTTCCATTGCTGCATCGCACCGGACAGACAGAGAAATAAAACATTTTATATAATATAAGATTCTTTAGCATATTAACATTTAAAACTTATTTTTCAAAAATTCCTCAGCATATCCAAATGATGCACTACTCATTTCAAGAAACTTATCCTTATTAATACAATTTGAGCAATTGAGCAAACATTATTCGATCATGAGTATTTTTATTTCTTCGCAAATTTCGTATTCAATTTTGATAATTGGATCTGGGTTGTGTCCTTCTGCGTCACAGTGATCTGCCCAGTCAGAAATTTTACATCTTTTATTCCTAAAAGCTGTAATATGTTCTGCCAATCTCTCCTTTAAAGTTCTTCCAACTTCTTTTCAAACAATTTGTTACCTTTATAGAAAACAAATTGAATACTGCTTTCTTTATAAACATCTCTAACATTTTTGTTTACTTTAAATCAAAATGGTAGCTTTATTACTTTGTTATATTTACTGTTTTCTTTTTTCTTTAAAAAAATTCTTAATTACGTTAGTTTTATTTGGTTTTAGGTTTTTTTTTAGTTCTTCACACCTCCCTCGCAAAGAAGGATGAAATACCGTGAAATTAAAGGAATTGTTTATATAGGATTTATAGGAGTGTAATATTATTTACCGGATATATTAAAGATGCTTAGATAAAGAATACTAAATAGTAATAATTTTATTTATTAATAAATAAAATTTAAATAAATAAATTTATTTTATCAACTTACTTGTTGAGTTAAAAATGGAAAAGTTGAAACATAACCAAAGACAAACATTAATTTAAAGAGATGCAAATTATTCATATCTTAGCTTCGAATCATTGGACTAATAAGAATGAAAAGAACAATAAACACTAACCTTTCATCATAAATTCCAAACTGAATGTTATTGCTTTTCGATAGGTTGTTAGAATTGAAATTTCAGTAGATTTTCAGTTTATTGTTTCAGGAGAATGTCTGATATCAGATTTTAAGCTTTATCTTCATCTTTTACATTTACAACAAATATGATTATTGTAGTAGAATCTTTTGGAAATCCGGTTTCAAATTAATAACAAACATTTTTTCGAAACTTCTGGTTACATACATTTAGGTAAATATTAAAGAACAATTTTATCACTTTCTTCATTAGATAAAAGTTGATTATGAATTCAAAACGATTCAACGATTTCTAATGGTACATTAAGAATATGTTGACATAAAATTCATGAAACACATTTTTGGTTTGAAAAAAATATATTAAAGAAATTTCAAATACTTAACAGTACGGGAACCGGTTTTCAAGCCCTTACACAGGGCTTTTCATCAGCCAGAATGGTTATTAATAAAAAGCCATAATGTTACGTCAGCCATAATGGCACATTAATAAAAAGTTTCTTCCAATATTTTATGTAAAGATGTATTTTTCATGTTATTGCTTTATTTTATCTTTGCAAATAAAACAAATGAAAATAAACAAAGTCGACTTCAAGGAAATGGAATCAAAACAGTTATCCATTACTTAAGCTGTAAAATTTTTAATCATTTCAAGCAACTAAGATATGCGAATGTGAGTTCTTTTTGTAATTTTATATTGAAATAAAGACGTGGAGAAAACTATACTCTAACCCTGAAGTAAATAATTAGGTAAATTAGAGTATTTCATTCAGGATTGAAGGTTTCAAAAGATAAGTGTCCATCAGTTTTTAATATTTCTAATTTTATTATTATCAGTTAATTTAGTTTTAGGATATCATCAATGGAAAATTGACTGCAAAGAATATAGGGGAAGTCGGGGGAATATGACCAGCTGTGGAATAGGAGCAGATTGAAGCATAGTTTTGCATATCGACAAAAGAGAATAGTTTTTTCGTATTGTACAGGTGGTATTATTTCGTATTCTCTGTCAGAGTGCTACCAAATTGTTAATTTCGTGACATTCCTCGCCGTGTTCCCGCCATTCTAAAATAAGGTAACTATAAGACTTTAAAAATTTAGTCTGGTAGTTGTTTAGGTGTATTTTGATGGGCGAAAATTACAAGTGAGTTTTCAATCTAATGAAAGAATATAATAGTTATTTGAAAAGTTAGTGTTTGACTTTCCATTACCAATAAACATTCACGTTTTAGTCAAGCATTGCATCTTGGCAGCAGTTAATTCTGCGCCTGGAGAAATATGAGCAAGGTCATTCTGAGCAACTGTAAAACATTCCAAAATGCTTGTGATATTTCGATAGTGCTCACCTACCAAAAATTTAAAATTTAAAAGTAATAGTTTAATGTAAAAGTATTAGTTCATTAAATGTAACACAAAGTACATGTTAAATTTCCATATTTGATAATTATATTTTGGATCAGTTTGATTAGTACAGCTTAAAATATATAATTTTATTTTTCTCTCAAATTCTTTCTTTTTATAATTCATAGATCAAAATTTCCATATTCCCTTTTTGTATATATATTTACTTTGTGATTATCAAATTTTCGGAAGCCTTCCGATCTTTCTTTCTCAAGCTATTACAATAAATGGAAATTGCATGAATAAATCTCTTGCTCATGATATTGCTACCGGTGAAAAAGGCCAACTTCGCTCCTGAAGAGTTAATACATCTGACTCTGCCTCCCTATTGAAGAACCGACGGCTCCAGAAGCCAGAAGGAGGTGTCAGACAGCAATAAAACAGGGAAGCAGAGCTGCCAGGTTAGGCAGTTCCTTCTTGGGCAGGAGCCTAAACAAGCAGCTCTTGCTGTGAAGCAGACCTTAGCTGAGGACCAACCAGCTGTCGTCTTCAATCCCCGCCGAAGAAAAAGGGCTGTACCGAGCAAGAGAGAGAGACTCATCGTACCTGGTCGTGGCAAGACGCCTTTGCCGTAGAAGAGTCCGTACTCAGACCCGACAAGTGGGCGTGGTTCCCAAAAAGTGACCATCGCAGTTCAGAAGCAATCATTCATCCCGGACCGCTAGAACCCTCTGTCTCCTGCACTTTCTATCTACTTACTTTGACCAAAATTTCAGGCAGCAATATCACTGTCATTATTTCAACAAAAATTGTATTTCTTTAATACAATAATTTAATGTAGGAATTCATTAAATCTTCCTGTTTTATTCCTACTATCTTTCTGTACTAAATTACCAGTCCATTGTATAATTTTTTTCTGCTATTTCCGTATATTCTTATCTGTTCGTATTTCTTCCTTTGGTATTCCTTACGTACATACTTTGTATGATTTTCCTTTTTTTTTGTATTTTTTTTCTTCTACTTTTATAATTTTTATATCGTTATACATTATATGGCACTAGCAGCAAAGCCTGTCGGATGACAGGCATAAAAAAATCTGAAAAATCATATTATTATCAACTATCAAATATATATATTTATATATAAATAATAATGTAATCTAAATACTGTGCTAACTTGTGAACGAAGCTTCTTCGGCAAAAATGGTTTTGAGTTTCGAAATCAGCGTAAACAACTGAGTAAGTATGCCAAATTTCATTAAAATGGATGCAGTGGTAACAAAATTATTTGGTTTTGAACATATGTTTTGTTATAATTTCAGTTGTCGAGGTTAGTTCCCAAGAATAAAATTTCATGGAAACAACATGGAATGACACAATGAACTAATATTTTCATCCAATTTGAGTACTTTTGATTCAATGGTATCATTGAGAACCGTTGTATCTATCTTAATAGCTTAATTATATCGAGTTACATACAGACGAACTTAGCCAATTTATATATATATATATATATATATATATATATATATATAT
>JAFIDM010000002.1:63334678-63350466 GCA_023159025.1 Thereuonema tuberculata
AGATGTACTTCTTACCTGTAAACCTGTAATACAGGTTCTGAGAGTTTAATCTAAAGGATCATTTTCCACCCAAAAAGAAAAACGAAATACCAATCACATCTAAAGGTTAATTTATCTAAAGAATAATTATTATTTTTGACTCATGACGCCGAAAGGCATTTAAAACTCACCTTTACGCAATCTAAATACTGCGCTAACTTGTGAACGAAGCTTCTACGGCAAAAATGGTTTTGAGCTTCAAAAACAGCTTAAAAAACTGAGTAAGTATGCGAAATTTCATTAAACTCGGTGCAGTGGTAACAAAATTATTTGGTTTTGAACGTATGTTTTGTTTAGAATTTCAGTTAATTTCATGGAAACAACATGGAATGACAAAGTAATATTTCATCCAATGAGTACCCTTGATTACACACAGACAGACGGACAGATAGACAGAGAGACGAAATTATCCAATTATATAAGTTGATATTTTATGTATATTATATATAATTATATATGATATTATATTATGTATTATATCTTATATTATCAACTTATATAATTGGCTAAATTCGTCTGTCCGTCTGTAACTTAATATAATTAAGCTATTAAGATAGATCCAACGGTTTTCAATGGTACCATTGAATCAAAAGTACTCAAATTGGATGAAAATATTAGTTCATTGTGTCATTCCATGTTGTTTCCGTGAAATTAAATTCTTGGAAACTGACCTCGACAACTGAAATTCTAAAAATATACGTTCAAAACCAAATAATTTTGTTACCACTGCATCCATTTTAATGATATTTGGCATACTTACTCAGTTGTTTACGCTGATTACGAAACTCAAAACCATTTTTGCCGTAGAAGCTTCGTTCACAAGTTAGCACAGTATTTAGATTACATTTACTTTATATTTGATAGTTGATAATAAAATGATTTTTCATATTTTTTTTTTGCCTGTCGTCCGACAGGCTTTGCTGCTAGTATTATATATTATATACAAATTATGAGCAAATATATATATATATATAAAGTGATTTATCTATTTAAAGAACTTTTATTTCACTGGTATTTTCCAAGCTGATGGTCCAATTGTGTAAAGCTTTAGATAGAATGTTATAAAATTACAGGTAAAAGGGAGATACCCCTGTAGTTATTTGTATCAATTCTATCTCCCTTTTTATGATTAGCGCTGTTTTCCACTCATTCTGGATTTTCTCAGTATCCCAAATATTCTGAAGAATGGAGAATACTTATTGTTCCGAAATCAGCACATTTCCTCATCTCTACTATTATAAAATCTTCGCCAAATGCTTTATCATTTTTCAGGTCTTTAAATATCTTTTTACTCTCACTTACACTTAGAGGTTCTGAATCCCGAGGTATGATTAGCGGTTCTGTTTTCTTAAATCTGAGATGACATTTCGTAAGAATGTTGTTGGGTTTTTTTTCTACAATGCAAGGTTAATACAAAAGATTAACTTTTGTTTTTAGGAAATAACCCACCTGAACTCATCTCATTCATAGACGCAATCTTGAACGCTGCCTACAGTGCTGACACACAGCGTAGAATGATGAGCCAATTTGAGAAAGTGCAGGAATGTTTGAAGGAAACTGTAACGAAAATGTCACGTGATTTCATCAAATATTATCCGAGTAGTAATGTTATCTTATGTTTGAAAGATGGAAGAAATGAAAATTGGCAGGAAAGAAATCATTGTCAAAAATATGCTGGGTTTTTTCAGCTGAATCGTTCAATCATTAATCAACCTACACTAAAAGTTTGGAGATGAAACATTTTTACGAAGCAATTTTTATTTTTATTTTATAAAAACGTCAATGTCATTTTCACAATAAGACCAAGAAACAAAATTGTGGAAATTATTAGAACCTTCATTACCTATGAAGTGAGAAGATTTTCTATTAAAATTTTTGCATTCATATGTATTTGATTACTGATACTTTTGTAACTCTCAAGTTGAAGTTAAGTTCCACGTTAATTAACAGTAGTACATTGATAAACAGTATCAAATCGTTGAAAACTATATTTTACCCCATTTATTTTAACTAAAAAGCAATGTAAGATAGCATAAGAAAAATATATCAGTAAGAGGAGCAAGATTACTGAAAAGTAGCATTTCAAGAAGGTGGTAGTGGTCTTTTGCAAAAAAATTATTGATGGAGAAAGAATTGGGAAACACTGAAATGCTGAGAGGAAATTGATGATAATTGTAGTCTCCTTCATTGCATTCCAAAATCTGAAAATCAAAAGGAAGAAAGAAAGATGGAAGAAATAAAAATTGGTAAGAAAGAAATCATTGCCAAAAATATGCTGTTTTTCCAGAAGAATAGTTTGAGTTATTAATGTTTGTTTCCAAACTAATATCCATGTTTCTTACCGCAGGAACGACACATTCTAGATGATGAGATTCTGCTAACTCACTATGGAAACAAATTTACTTGTTTGTTTTTTTTTCACATTCTTGTATCCGAAAGATAATTGTTACAATATAAGCAATGCATTTAATTCTACAGTTATGTTTTAAAACCAGCTTTCAGCAATCTGAGCATTTATCTGCTATTCTTCCTCAATCTATCTTTATTGTATAAAGAATATAGAGTATATATTTGTATATTTAAATCGAAAATCAACTAGACAAGCTTGTAGAAGAAAGTGGGTTTATTAGGATGAAAATGTCATCTTCACATTGCTCAAATATGATAAAAATACAGTTTATCAATTTATTAACTCAGCATTGTGGATAATTTATGTTTAACTTTACTTCTAGAAGTTTCTTTGTAATATTTGGGAGATATAAAAAAAATCTAAAGTTAAATAATTTATTTATTCAACAAGATTAATAGATTTTTACTACAATTGAATATTTGTCTACATAATAATATAAAAAACGTTTTAACGAGAATATCTACAAATCGTGAACTATTTTCGACGGTCCTCTGGGATAGTTGTTCGATATTGCTTCTAGTTCATTTTTAATACCCTGCTTTTATATTTTTGCATTTATTAGCTCAAGAGTACTTTCGTACTTTTCATACTAGTTAATTTGGTGCCCATAAACTTACTAAAGTTTTGACTAATCTCTTCGTAATACTATTGTCATTATTGGTTTATTTCTTCTGTGAAGTTTATCAGCCTTTTAGCAAGTTCTGTGATTATTGTTGGCTTTTAAGAACTAATGTGCTTCCAATATTAATGGCATTGTCAGGTTTACTTTTGTGATTTATAATTGGTTTCCTTTTTAATAATAATTTTACGCCAATTAGCTAAGTATGGTCTTAATACATATAAACTTACTGATGTTTCAATTATTGGACAATTCTATGTTTGTTGACACAAAATCCAAGATTCAGAATTGAAAATAGTTCCTCTTTACGAAAGTGAACTTGACTTTTTCCTACAAATAACTATTGATTTTTGTATTTTATTTCCCTTTTCCGACCGTACCTGCCGGGATATTCTGCCTCATCTGAGTCGCTGTCGTCCTGTTAAAGAAAAAGTTTGTTTTAAACTTGATTGAAAAGGCTTAACTACATCTGCTTAATAAAAGCTAAAAATGTAAATAATTAGACAGGAACAGAATATTATTTTAACTAATATTCTTGACTTATGAGCATCGGATTTTTAAGCCAATATTTAAGTCGTCTATTTATATCAATTTTGATATTTTGTAAATTCAGTATCTGTCAACATATAACTAAATACCTAATATGCTATAAAATAAAAAGATGAAAAATAATAAAAAAATGAACAGTGGAAATACAATAAGAAATAAGCATAGATAAACTGACTTTACTCGCAATAAACTTTTACTATTCGACATAGGAAATTGAACTTCAGAAATAAATGCAAGAAAAATACATACAGGGGCTTCCGTTGGTTTGACCGGAGGGCGGACTGGAGGGCGGACCGGAGGGCGGCCTGGAGGGGGGTAAGGAGGTCCGTATGGAGGTCCTCTCGGATGATTATTCCACTCATACTGGTGAACTTGGACAACTCCTTTAAGTACAATAAATAAATTAGATAGAAAAATAAGAGTAAAAACGCACAAGACTAAGAGTTCACTGATCTGTTTTTGGAAATTGCGATACTGGAAACCCAAGTATATCTAATCTTATTGTACGCACGTTAATTCTATGCATTATACAATAAATAAAGTTATGAGAACAGAGGATTAAAAGTTGATTAAAGTGAACTAGATGATTTCCACGTATTCTCCAAAGCTATTTCAAAAAAATTAATATCACTAGTACTGTACCTCTGCCTTTGCCAGAGACCCCTTTGCCTTTGTGATGTGCGACTTTCTTACTTTTCCTGAAACCTATATTGACTTCATCCTCATCGTCTGCTGTTTCAAAGAAATCATGTAGCTTTTTGTTTATTGATAAAAATTCTTGCTCATCCGAATCATGGTTGGATTTTCTACTGATATAACTTCTTCTCTATAGATATAATAGAAAACAAAAATAACTCTTTATAGAAAATGTATTTGATTTATTCAAGAATACCGTAATTCAAACTTGTTTGATTCAAGAACGTATACAGGATGGTCCAAAAGGTGACGTCCAAAAATTTTTTTTAGATTCCTGATATCTAGGGGTGCAAGGAAATACCCCATGTGTATAATGGTTTCTTGTGTAGTTTTCGAGTTATGAGTAGTTTTGTATATTTTGTGAATTTTCGATTGAACCACCGTCAAACTGATGTATGTTGCAAAATATGGAAAATGTTGTGAATGTTTTTGTCGTAGCATACTCAGCATAAGGTGTACTGTCACATAGAAAATACCCAGCGTCCTACCAGTAAGGGAAGGTTTACAAATTTCAATCGAAACTGAATAATGTAGGGTAGAGTGAGACAGAGTGCAAGTTTGAACATCAAAAAAAAAAAATCAAAAACAACATTCCATGACATCGAAGGAAGTGGAAAAACTTCGCTGAACCCTAAGCTACCTAGATCATAAAAAAAATTGTACCTAATAGGCATGTTGTAGCCTAAATCAGCCTTCAAATGTACAAATTAGAGGAAGTTCAATTAAATCGGAAATTCTAAATTAGCCAATGGAAATTGCATCTACAGATAATTTAGCTTTTTTTTTCATGAATATCTTTATCATTCATTTTTCAAGATTTTTTTTCTTCTGTTTCATTTATTCAGTATTCTTTTTTCTTAAGAAAAAAAATCAATGCAGAACTTACAATTTGGCTACTAACTCTGAACACGTATTTAACAATGATATAATCGGGGTTCAATAATAAGCTGATCAATAACTACCCCAGATCTAAAACACACCACAATACAACTCTTTGTTCGCTGTTCAATTTCGGGAAAACCAACTTGTCTATGGGTATAGATGGCGTTCTGCTGGGTCCAAGGTTTCCCGCCAAATTCCCAAGACAGTGTTCTCCCCGTACGGCCATATGTCTACTTCCGCACCGAAGCAAAACAGAAACCAAATGAATGCCTTTTCAATAGCGGCGTAATGACCTATTATAATCAGCCCACCGGAAACTTCCCTAATAAAGGCCACTCTTTTCGGCTCCAGAAATCTTGTTCTCTTACTACACTAACCCTTTTTCTCCCTCCAATAACTTATACATGTATGCAAATAATTATCTCTCTCTGACAACCCCAATAAATTTTAAATTAACTTCAAGAATATCTTTTTATTACCAATATAACATTAGCATGAAAAATAATAACATTAGCATTGAAAAACTGTGACTAGTCACTTACACAAGAGATGTACACCTCAGATTAAAAATAAACAATCTTTCTACAATCATTAAGAGAAAACCAAGCTTGATCCAAGAGGTAACTATAAAGACAGTTAAAACAGCCTCTTCCAAATTTTGTCAAAACTAGAGATTGACGATTAATACTTTCATCACTTCGTTTACAGGTAATAATAACTTACTACTATAATAACACAATTTAATCTTATGAAAATACTGATGTCTAACTTATTATCGTTCTTAAACTACAGTTTTCACACATTCGCTTGAATTACAAGTTCGTTAAACACGACTTTTCACCTTTCTCTTCTTGTTTCACTGAAACAGGATGAACATTTCCAAACCCATTATAGTTAAGTGTATTTTAATGTTAATGTTAACATTAATGGCTTTTTCACCAGGGTGAGGATGTTTTCCGAATGCTATATTAACCATTCAGGCAGGAGATGCATTGTTCACACCAGATCGGGCTTTAAAAAACTCACACCGGGTTCGCTTTGCCTCATGAAACGAACGAATTTCTCGGCACAGAAGTACTGTGCCGTTTGACATTAGTTCTCACAAGCATGTTCACAGATGTTGACATTAAGATCAGTTAACTCCAATAGATTTAAGCTTTCGCCATAGTTCTGCCCTATCTTGATCTTGTTACACTCGCGACGCGAGTCGTGCATTTGACGCATTATAATGAATAAGTTTTTACTTAAAGTTCTTCTCCGTCACAGCAACACTTTGCCTCACCATATACGTCTGGCACGAAGTTGTTTGCTTCTTCCTCGGCCATAACTCAGCGGGTCACGAGCTAACTAACGTCTGTCCCCAACGACTATCCTCCTGCCTTCTCCGGCTATGCCCCCTGCGGGACACGAGCCGACTGGCGTCCGCAACCGATTGCTACCTTCCCCCGTCTGTCATCTGACCAGGTACCGTCACACCTCCTTTTTGCTTTCGCGCCTAAAACATAAGTTTCACTTTTGATTAGCAAATCCTTGAGCTACGTATTCATCACGTGATCTGATTTTTCCCGCCAGAGTGTATTTCACTTTTCTCGTCCTTTCCCACGGGAAAACGAAACACAGGCAAAACACATGATCACTTGATCGAATGCACAACTGCGTTTTCGAGATTTCTCCTTCTTCCTTTCTCACATATTGTTTTCTAAACCATGAAAAATAATAATAATAATATACAAGATATTACCAAACACAAACTCAAATACCCAGTAACAACAATACAATCATTAAAAATGAAAAATGATTTTTCTCGTGCCATGTTGAGGTTGACAATTCGACAATGTGACAATATTAACATGTAAAACTTATTTTTTTCAAAAATTCCTAGCATATCGAAATGATCAGCTACTCATTTTAAGAAATTTCTCCTTATTAATACAATTTGTGAAATTGATCAAACATTATTCGATCATGAGTCTCTTTTTTTCTTAGCAAATTTTCACATTCAATTTTGACAATTGGATCTGGGTTGTGTCCTTCTGCATCACAGTGATCTGCCCAGTCAGAAATTTTACATCTTTTATTCCTAAAATCTGTAATATGTTCTGCCAATCTCTCCTTTAAAGTTCTTCCAACTTCTGTTTAAACAATTTGTTACCTTTATAGAAAACAAATTGAATACTGTTTTCTTTAGCAACATCACTAACCTTTTGTTTACTTTAAATCCAAATGGTATATTTATTACTTTGTTACATTTACTGTTTTCTTCTTTCTGTTGTTTTACTTTCCTTTTTTCGATAAAAAATTCCTTAATTACAATAGTCTTATTTGCTTTTAGTTTCTTTTAGTTCTTAACACCTCCCTCACAAAGAAGGATGAAATATTGTGAAATTGAAGGAGTTGTTTATATTAAAGATTTCTAGGAGTGTAATATTATTTACCGGATATATTAAAGAAACTTAGATAAAGAATATCTGTGGGTATCCCCATTTAATTTCTCTTATCCCTAACATATAAAAGCGTGGTTAACAAGGATAACCAAGAATAATTAGTTCAAGATGTGTAATGTCGAGTAACCAGAAAACCCATCTTATATAAACAACACATTTATGATCATATAGTCTAACTTAAATTACAACTGCTTCTTGCATTGACTATCCATACACATAGAAACTCAGTTACATCAATACTTCTTCACTGCAATTTTTTATAAAAGTTCATTGTCTTTCAAGGTAATCTTTTATCAGGAAATAAATGTTACAAGTAAATAAAAATTAACAGTTTACTAAAAAAAGATCACTTGTGCGAGCGTTTCAATTATCACACGAGTATTGATAATAATCTTTATCTGGTAGATGAAAATTGTCTTCTCCGGCTAAATCTGTTATCGGAGGTTGATCGCAATGTTCGAATTGCGTTAGTTAAATTATCTTCGTGTCTTTGTTCCAAGAAATTAATTTACTTACTTGAATTCTTCTTAATATTATGGAATGTATAACAGCTATCCGAACTTTGAACAAACTTAGTCGTCTCTGATAAACGTTGAACTAAAATTGAACTCATTAATGCGAATACCAACATGGCGGTGTTCGTTGCACGTCATCACAGATGCACTTAAGGACTATCATCGTCCAAACTCCGGTAAATATCGCAAAACAAGATCAGAATCTCCTCAGTAGAGTTTCGTACATATCACTCATAATGTACACTTCAAATCTCAATAGCATTTTCACTATTGATCTCTTGGACTAAAAGTTCCCTGTCCAATGAGATCTATTTATTGTCATCCGTCGCCATTTGTAGGAAAGCATTCATCCACAACACCGCTTCGCAATCAACAGTCCTAGTTACCAAACAATATCCATACGTTACCAACAACACGCAAAACGATCGTTTCTATTGTTGCGCGCTTTCCCATCATATTTCTCGTAAATACTGAATTTTCTATTTGTGATAATACAACATCAAGATGTGTGATTTACATGATATGAAATGCCTACGTTTGGAAGGTAAGTTCTATGAAGTAACGTTAACTTCAAATCACAATTACAAATAAAATAGTAATAATTAATTAGTTACCAAATAAATGTATTTAACCAACTTACTTGTTGACTTAAAAATGGAAAAGTTGAAACATAAGATAAGATAAACAATAATTTCAAGACATGCAAATTATTCATATCTCAGCTTCGAATCATTGGACTAATAAGAATGAAAAGTAAAAGAAACACTAAGCTTTCATCATAAATTCCAAACTGAACGTTATTGCTTTCGAATAAGTTGTTAGAATTGAAATTTCAGTAGGTTTTCAGTTTATTGTTTCAGGAGAATGTCTGTATCAGATTTTAAGCTTTATCTTCATCTTTTACGTTTTACAAAAAATGCGATTATTTTAGTAGAATCTTTTGGAAATCCGGTTTCAAATTAAAAACAAACATTTTTTGAACCTTCTGGTTAAATATATTTAAGTAAATATTAAAGAACAATTTTATCACTTTCTTCATTAGTTGATTATGAATTCAAAACGATTCAACGATATCTAATGGTACATTAAGAATATGTTGACATAAAATTCAAGAAACACAATTTTGGTTTGAAAAAATATATTAAAAAAAATTTAAATACTTAACAGTACGGGAACTGGTTTTGAAGCTGTTGCACAGAACTTTTCATCAGCCTGAATGGTAAAGTAATTAAAAGCAACAATGGTACGTCAGCCATAATGGTACATTAATAAAAAGTTCCTATCAATATTTTATGTAACGATATATTTTTCATGTTATTGCTTAATTTTATCTTTACAAATGAAAACAAATGAAAATAAACAAAGTCGACTTCCAGGAAATGGAATCAAAACAGTTATCCATTACTTAAGCTGTAAAATTTTTAATCATTTCAAGGAACTAAAATATGCGAATGCGAGTTCTTTTTGTAATTTTATATTAAAATAAAAACATGGAGAAAACTATACTCTAACCCTGAAGTAAATAATTAGGTGAATTAGAGTTTATTTCATTCAGGATTGAAGGTTTCAAGAAGCCAGAAGGAGGCGTTAGACTTCATTAAAACAGGGAAGCAGAGCTTACAGATTAGGCAGTTCCTTCTTGGGTAGGAGCCCAAACAAGCAGCTCTTGCTCTGAAGCAGACTGAGGACCTACGAGCTGTCGTCTTCAATCCCCGGCGAAGAAAAAGGGCTACGCCGTGGAAGATGCACCCGTCGCCGACAGAGACTAATCGTATCTGGTTTAGGCAAGCCGCCTTCGCTGCAGAAGAGCCCATACTCAGAACCGACAAGTGGGCCTGGTTCCCAAAAAGTGGCCTCCGCAGTGCAGAAGCAATCATTCTTCCCGGACCGCAAGAACCCCCTGTCTCCTAAACTTTTTATGTATTTATTTTGAACAAAATTTCAGGCAGCAATATCACTGTCATTATTCCAACAAAAAATTTCTTTAATAATATTGTTTACATTAATACAGCAATTCATTAAATCTTCCTGTTTTATTCCTACTATCTTTCTGTACTAAATTACCTGTCCATTGTATAATTTTTTTCTTCTATTTCCATATCGTTATATCTGTTCATATTTCTTCCTTTGATATTCCTTACGTACATACTTTGTATGACTTTCCTTGTTTTTGTATTTTTTTTTCTACTTTTAAAATTTTCATCTCGTTATACATTATATGGCAGTTTTACTAATATGTATGCATTAGAGCTCCGATTATTCCCGAGTGTCGCGAAAAATTTGATTACGTACCTCAAAAAAACTCAATCTAAGCCAACAACAGGGAAAATATAATAGACCCTACAGTGCGAAGGTCGAAAATTACTGACAGGTTTATTGTGTATCGTGATCCTATAGGCCTTCTCGGAATTTGTGGATGCAAACGTGGAGCAAAGGTTTCTGCTTTACTATATATATTTTAAAAGTTTTACATATTATGCTTTTTGTACAATAAAACGTAGTTTTTAATGGTGAAATATTTTTTTCGTGTTTCCACTTCATTTTTAGTCTTTTTTCGAGTTATCCGCGATTTTCGTTATCCGCGAAACCCTGCCACCCAATTTTGTGGATAATCTGGGCTCTACTGTATATGAATGGAGTATGGAAATTTTGATCAAAGAATTACAAACAGAAAGAATTTGAGAGTAAACTATATATACTTCAGTCTATCAATAATTATGTAATTATTATGTAAAGCTTCGGGAATTGTAGAAGTTGTGCTTTAATTTAAAAGAAAAAGACAAACATGTTATAATTTTGTGCAGAAGGAGTGGGCCATGAAAATATATTCTTCTATGAGTACAAGACATTTGTACCATATTTTTCTTGAGGATGAGGGTCACTCAATATTTCGGCCCTGTTTCTCGAGCCTTCCTCAGTAGATGTAGATCGTTTCATGAAGTTTGGCGCTTTTCTTCTGCTAGTGTCTCGGATAGGTTGCTTTTCTTAGCCTCCTTCTCCGAGTCTCCTGAAGAACGCTCGAGGAATCGGATGAAATATTGAGTGAACCTCACCTGGAATGGGAAAATCCCTCATAGAAAAACAGAGAAAAATATGTAATTTCTTTAAGAATGAATTCTCGTTATTTCATTTCATTCTTTTCAAATTAATTTCCTTCCTGATTTACAATTCTTTGATGAGTTGTTTAATGGCCAGTTTATACTATATGCTTTTTTATTGATTGTCAGTTTTTACTGCTTTAAAATTTTCATCATTTACAGGTTTAATTGCAGGTAATAATTACAGGTAATATATGATTTTTATCGAAGAAAAAGCGATGACTATTTTTGCTGAATGAGAGCTACAAATTTCATTATTTATTCTTTACGCAGACGATCTCTTATTAATTAGTTGACGAAGCTATTCATTTTGGAATTCTGAATAATTTTCCAAATGATTTCTACCAATATTTTGTTCCGTAAACATCTGAAATTACAATCAGTTGTACTTCCTTTGTAACCTTTTTATAATAAAATTAACATCGTTTCAATGTTCGTTCCTAGGACCATTTGTTTGTACTCCGCCAGTTCGAGCAAGAAATGGGATCCTTATCGAAAATGACTTTCTGGTGCCATTTATCTCTCACTATGTCTGTAAAACTTTATTTGGCATATATAATGTTGTAACGCCTTCCCGTGGATTTGTTGACCTGTGGATTTGTAGGGAATGAAGAGAATGAGAAAGACTTTACGGCAGTGAAAGGCTTAAAGGATCACCGAAGCGCTGGGCCCAAATTTTACCTCGTTTAAGAACTTAAAAAATAAAATTTTGAAGAAAAAAGGATTCAGAGAATAGATGAATTAATTGGTCAGTGAGGCCAGAAGGGAAGGGACTGTTTGTAAACAAAGTAGGGGAAGAGAAGGTGTCGCCAAGCTTTCTAGCAGCAGAGAGGGGGGCAGAAAAAGGTGGGGGTGTGACCAAGAAGATCACGAGAGTAGGAGGAGCGGTAAAGAAAAGAAGAACTCTTAATAGTCTGTGGCCAATCTACGAACCACAATGTCGCTCTCTCTGTCTTAGCAAACCCAAAATAACCAACAAAATATGCACCATTATTATCGAAACTACATTAAATAGAGATACTAAATGACGGGTATAAATACAAAAAAAATTTAATAAAAAAAAAAGATATATAAACAATTCAGAGGTCATTGCTTTGTATGTTTGTCCATTTTGTATATTGTCCTATTTCTCTGAGCTAGATACGCTAAGCATATTGGACTGATGAGAGGCCAAATAGCCTTGAAACAGTACTGTCTCCGATTCCCAGCACAATAACAAAAAATAGCTCAGAGAATTTGTGTTTTGTTTAATTATGTGCGTTCCTTGTTTTATTTTACTGTAAAATGTTTCTAACGCACGTTAAATTTCTTGTTTAAATACAAGATTATACATAACAAAATTGGATCCACATAAGATAACTAACACAAAAAGAACTAAAACATATAATCTGTCTATGGCTTCAAAAGGCGACTAAACGATGCAGCATTCATCCAAATTGAGTGGAGTTCATAATACATTGCATGAAGACGTAATGTAGTATAATGGGGTGAGTGTTGGTGGCAGGGAAGCCGAGAACCACAACCGTTGGTCTATTGTGCTATCCCATGGAAATAAGGACAGACGGAGAGAAAGACTGAGAAAGAATGGTGGGAGAAGTGCAGAGGAAACTAGAGAACCCCGAGGAAACCTGCCCAGCGCGGATCGTCCACTATACGAAACCCCGTTGATAACCGAACCTCGGTATTCTGAGGTGAGAGGCCAATGTCTTAGCGACAACGCCCACCGCGTGGCCTTGCATGAAGATAGTCATTTGAATGACTGCACACACTGGCTGGCATGATTAGTAGCACTCACAATTAAATGCTACAAAGCATTATGTGTGATCCTCGGGCGCTGACCGGACAGCGACACACTTTCACTTCCGCAGTAGAAAGATTCCGCTCATTTGTCACACCGAACCTTCCGTAAAGCAAAGTATTGCCTTTCACTTCGCCAGGGAGAAGGTTTTGGAGAACGCAATAGATGCAAGAAGATCCTCCGTGAAACGAAAAATTGCCTTTCACTCTGGTAGGAGGAAAGGATTTGCAGAAAACTCTTAGGCACAACGAATATTTCGTGAAACTAATTATTACTGAGTAATGCTCTCCGAGAAGACCTCAGCTGGTTCCACGCTAAGATAGGCCAACCAGGCTTCAGTTGGCAGAGAAAAAGTTATATTTTCTTTCAAGGGGAGCTAGAAGGCAACAAATAACTAGCTACCTGCTCTTCTCGGGTTCTCTCTTCACTCTCCTCATGTTTCTTGTCTCCAAAACGAAAAATCCCTCCTGAAGTGACATCATCAAGAAGAGGGACAGATGGCGCCTACCCGTGTAAGTGTTCATCTGGTGACACAATGTCTCTGGCCGAGAAACAAAGGGTGGGCTATAAAATAATGTCTTAAAGAGGACCACTGAAAAGAAAATAAAAGCAACTGAGATGGCGAATGGAAAAGATATATATCGGATTAGAATGGATGCCATATGAGGAGGATGGTCGAGGGAGCATCCCTAAGCATCTGGAAGACACCTGCAGAAGGAAACAAAGGAATCCTTAAAACAATATTTCGGAAAATGAAAGATCAGAAAATATTTCTAAAGAGATTTCTTATAAAGAATGATGAAAATAAGGGGTAGGAAATGGAGGTAGATGTAGTGAGCCTTAGATCATTAGAATATTCTTAAAGAGAAAAGGAAGAAAGATATTGTGGGGTACATATCATTCTTCTTCCATCCTGTATTGTTTCCAGAGATTGCGAAATTGTTAAGAGCAGCCAACATCCAGGTACCCACAAAATCAGTCAGAATATGCTATTAACAGAAATAAATTCCGACATGTTTACTGAAGCCGGCATTATATATAAGTTAAAGTGCAAAAATAATACCTATCTATACACTGTCACGGTTTATACCGGATTTTCCTAATAATTAATAAAATAATAGACAGTAAAGACTAGATTCAGTTGGTCAAGCCACCATAGTGGATAAGAGTCGAGGACTCCATCTGAAGTATATACTAGTTTAATCGGTAACAACAGAGTTTCATGGAAGCTATAACTTCTAAATAGGTCGGCGGGGGGGGGGGTGAAGCTGCTGGGCCCGGGAAACTGCACTCCTATTCCTCATTAATAAATAAATTAAAAGAATCACACATACACTGGCAAAAGATTAAACAGAATGTATTCACACTAAATTTGCTTATTACAGTATAGCAAAGATAAAACCCACACTGATAATAAGTAACAAAATACAATATCAAAATTTAATGGGTTCAATATAAAGTATAATGAATATTATCAAGCATCACTCGCTGATAGAGTCTATTCTACACTTTTTACGCAAATTTTACGAAAGTTAAAATATCTTTTTCACAATTTCTTCTAATGGGACCTAAAAATTAGAAGTACTTAAAAAGATGTGTAAACAGCATCAAAGACATTAATGACACTTAAGAGATATGACTCATGCAGGGGGTTTCACTTGGCAGCCGGCCAGCAAACAAAATACGATATAAATTGATATAATAAAAATACATTTAACAGAATAGTATTTAGAAAATCAAAACTAGATAGTTCAAATGAAAAGAAAGTATTATCATAAAACTTCACTACAAAATTAATCTTTCAACTTCTCCATCTATAAGTTTAGATTACATGCTAACAATCTAGATTGGTTTTATTTTCGTGGAGGCCTCTTCAATGTCCTATATGTTGTATAACCAACCGATAATAAAGTTTTGTGGTATCCTTGGTGAAAGTTAGAATCAGCATCTTATAAAGAGAATAAGGTTACTTACAGTTCATCTCAATATGTTCGGATTGGTCTGATTGTTCCACGGGAAGAGAAAACACTGAACACGGGGAATTCAGGGTTGAGACACCTCGTTCCAAAGGTCAACTCGGTTAGACTGCACTGAATGTTCTTTTGGTCCGTTCAGCGCACGCAGTTCACACTCGGCTAGTTCTAAATTTTCACTTTCACTAACAAATCACAGATTTCTCACTAGTAGATCAAGTATTTTAAATCCTTTATATTATTCGATGTATTGGATACTCACTCTCTGCATTAGACTCAGGTACCCGGAGTCCAACATTGTTTTTGAATCACCAGATGCACACTTGTGATATTCGGCTCAAGTATCCAGAGTCTCAGCTAATGATTATGTCGAATGGAGGTGAGTACATTCGGTGAAAGATAACATCGAAAGAAAAACATCAGTGTAAGTAAGGTCTTTCCTGACTAATACTAACCGTCCTCTCGGCTCATCACCCAAGTTGATTTCTGAGTCAAACAGTTTCTTGGGCTGTATTTATAGCTAGCCTTACGTATGGGTGTCTCGGCCAATCAGAAGAGAGTTAATGTGTTTATCTTATATAGATATAATAAATTATAAATTATGTTTCTGTTGTGCTCTCATATTAAGTACTGAATTAAATTTGTGTTAATTGCTCTGCTGAATTGAGTATCATTGAACTAATATATATATTAGTTAGATTTTATCTATTTAAAGAACTATTAGATAGAAACACACTCTTCCATACATTGCATTAGTATTAAAAT
>JAFIDM010000002.1:63370466-63381284 GCA_023159025.1 Thereuonema tuberculata
AAAATATCTAAGTTATCTTATTGTAAACAAGAATTGATTTGTCTAATATGTTATTATGTTGTTAGTTCATTTGGATTATTTGTTAAATATTGGTTTTTCAAAAATTGTAAAGTAATGTATAAGCATATTTGCTATTTCATATTGTTCAAACAATTGTTAATTGTTTCAACGTTGTGTTCATGTTTATCACTAGTTTGTATTTTTAGTTATTCCAAAGAACTAATTTATTGTTACATTTCGCTTGAAGAAGGGATGACGTATTATCATCCCGAAAATTCCGAAAAGTTTTAAATAAACTACATGTTATGGAGATTTGGTGTTTCTTTGTTACGATATAATGATCCATATAATGCTGTTGTAGCCAAGCGGAATCAAAGATCGACCTCCATACGTGTGACATCTATGGTTATAGCGGCCATTGGTAAGACAATATCTGCCACTACTGGTCGTCGAACGATACACATGAATGGTCAGTACGCCCGGGTACCACAAGTTTGCGTTCTTTTATCCGTCCAATCCAGAGGAGCACGATTACAGTGGTGCCACCAGCAAGTGAATTGGACTATGTCTGATTGGGGTAACGTCATGTTCACAGATGAGTCCAGATTTGCCCTACAACCCGATGATAAGCGTGTTAGGGTCTGGAGGGAACAAGGCACATGCAATCGGCCCCAGAACATCACCGAACATCACGCTTTCCGCTGTGGAAGCATCATGGTCTGGGCAGGGATTTCATTGGGATATCGCACCGACCTGTATATGTAAGGCGAAGTTCTGTGATAGCTGTACGGTATCGAGATAAAGTCCTAACACCATTGTGAAACAGTAAGCTGCAGCAGTTGGTCCTTCTTTCGTTTTAATCGATGATAATGCGCATCCATAGAGCTGCCATCGTTGACGACTTTCTGGAGAGTGAGGGGATTGCGCGTATGGAGTGGCCAGCTTACTCGTCGGACCTTAATTCAATTGAAAATCTTTGGGATGCCCTCGGCCGTGCTGTATGTCGACGTTTCCCACCTCCAGCCACTCTCAGAGCTTTAGAAACTGCCCTTAGGAGGAATGGCGATTACTGCACTCTGCGGTGGTTGATCACCTCGTAACAAGCATGATCACACGCTTTAAACTTTCTATGCAGGTGAGGGGTGATGACTTACCCTATTAATGTCGGTTTTTGTTTTGAATTTAAACATCATTTTGTTAATGACGCAAATCTGACGTCTTCTTATAAGTTATGAAAATTCAATATTTTGTTAATCTCTGTATGTAATTCTGTGTTTTGTTTCATGAATACACACAGAGCTCCTTACTTGCAGCATTTCATGTCAATCAAAGCAGTACTTGTCCATTTTTTTCGCATATTACCGCTCCGTGCTTAACTTTTGGAAGTGAGTGTATTTATATCAATTTTGTAAATTCACTATCGGTCAACATAACTAAATACCTAATACGCTATAAATGAAAAGATGGTAAATAATAAAAAAAATCAACAGTGGAAACCCAAAAAGAAATAAGCACAAATAAACTGACTTTACTCCCTATAAACTTTTACTATTCGAAATAGGAAATTGAACTTCAGAAATAAAAGCAAGAAACTACATACAAGGCTGCACGGAGGGCGGACCGGAGGGCGGACCGGAGGACGGACCGGAGAACGGAGCGTTGAACCGACCGGAGGACGGACCGGTGGGCGGACCGGAGGGCCCCCTGGAGGACCCCCTGGAGGGTCCCCTGGAGGACCCCCTGGTGGGCCCCCTGAAGGGCCCCCTGGAGGGCCCCCTGCAGGGGGGTATGGAGGTCCTCTCGGACGATTATTCCACTCATACTGGTAAACTTGGACAGCTCCTTTAAGTACAATAAATAAAGTTTTGAGAACAGAGGATTGAAAGTTGATTAAAGTGAACTAGATGTTTTCCAGATATTCTCCAAAGCTATTTCAAAAAAGATTAATATCACTAGTACTGTACCTCTGCCTTTGCCAGACATCCCTTTGCCTTTGTGATGTCCGACTTTCTTACTTTTCCTGAAACCTATATTGACTTCAGCCTCATCGTCTGCTGTTTCAAAGATATCATGTAGCATTTTGTTTATTGATAAAAATACTTGCTCATCTGGATCATGATTTGATTTTCTACTGATATAAATTCTTCTCTATAGATATAATAGAAAAAAAATAACTCTTTATAGCAAATGTATTTGATTTATTCAAGAATACAGTAATTCAAACTTGTGTGATTCAAGAACGTATATTTAAGGACCAGTCAATCTTTGCCAAAAATATAAAATTAAATAAATCAGTGGACGCAGCTTGTTTGTTTCAGGCCGAGAGAACAACAAGTTTCATCAATACAAATTAATTGATAATAGTGATAAATATAAAAAATTATTAATAAAAAATACAAAATATTCAAGCAAAAGCGAATTTAGCCAAAATCGGAAATCACTTCAAACTGAGACAAATTCTAGACTTTTGCTATCTCTTCCTTCGCGTGAAATTCAAATGTTTTTTCAGGTTCGTTCATTGTATATGTTAAAATATATCATGGACAATCTAAAGTAGTATAAAGCAACTTCCTTAAACGATTGTTGGGAAAGTGATGGTTGTATTACAATCTACTATAATCCGATGCCGGTAACGTGACGATCGGAAGGAACCCCACATTTATGACCTATGTTTTTCAGCCAATCACAAAGAAGCACAAACTCAAAGCATAGGTTTCTCTTAATTTCCTCAAAATGTCGCCCGAGAGTATTTTACAGAGTATTTTACAGTGCTCGAAAAAATATTTTACAGCTTAAAGATTATTTCCGATAGGAATTGCAAAATGGAGAACTAAAATTAAAACTGAATTTTTGTTTTAAGTTTTGTCTTATAGTTGTAACGTAATATTCTTCGGAACCTCTGAGAGAGAGGCTTGTGCTGACATCATGGGGCTAGTGCTCACGTCGAATCGTCATGTTATCGTGGTCGGACTATAATGAAATACCTTAAGTAAAAACTTAAGCAACTGACAAATTAATGGAAGTTCAATTAAATCGGAAATTCTAAATTAGCCAATGGAAATTGCATCTACAAATAATTTAGTTTTTTTTTCATGAATATCTTTTTCATTCATTTTTCAAGATTTTTTTTCTATATTTTCTTATATTCAGTAATCTTTTTTCTTAGGGAAAAAAATCAATACAGAACTTACAATTTAAAAACACAATATGGAATAGCTATTTAAAAAGTTAATACCAAATAAAATAATATTACACTCCTAGAAATCCTTAACATAAACAACTCCCAACTATATATGATTTTTTTTTGTTTTTTGAGGGATTTCCTCACTAAGTTGATTTTCCTCACTAACGGAAGTTGTTAGTTCTGCGCTCACCTTGATGTAATTGATATTTATACATCTCCCGAAGAAGGCCCGAGGCACTGGTCCGAAATATCGAGATAATATCTCATCCCGGAGTGAGGAACTCCCTCAAAAAAAAAAAGAACCTATATAGTATCATGTCTCACTCCTCCTTCAGAACCAAACTCCTTTAATTTCACGATATTTCATTCTTCTTTGCAAGGGACTTCATCAGGTGATACCCAGAGGACAAGATACTATTCTTCTTTCTCTACATTTCTTCAGGATTACAAACTTTTTCGTATTCAAGTTAACAAATGAACTTTATCATATTCAGTAACATTGTTATTAATAATGATAACAATTGTCTTATTATTAATAATGATGCTTCCCGAATAACAATAATTAGAATACTAACATTTCTCACAATTATGCTAATTAACATCATTAACATTTAAAAACATTATTTTTCTAAATTCTTTAACATATTAACATTTAAAACTTATTTTTTCAAAAATTCCTCAGCATATCAAAATGATGCACTACTCATTTTAAGAAACTTATCCTTATTAATACAATTTGTGCAATTGATCAAACATTATTCGATCATGAGTATTTTTTTTTCTTCGCAAATTTTCACATTCAATTTTGACAATTGGATCTGGGTTGTGTCCTTCTCCGTCACAGTGATCTGCCCAGTCAGAAATTTTACATCTTTTATTCCTAAAAGCTCTAATATTTTCTGCCAATCTCTCCTTTAAAGTTCTTCCAAATTCTGTTTAAACAATTTGTTATCTTTATAGAAAACAAATTGAATACTGTTTTCTTTAGCAACATCACTAACCTTTTGTTTACTTTAAATCCAAATGGTATATTTATTACTTTGTTATATTTACTGTTTTCTTCTTTCTGTTGTTTTACTTTCCTTTTTTCTGTAAAAAATTCCTTAATTACATTAGTTTTATTTGGTTTTAGTTTCTTTTAGTTCTTAACACCTCTCTCACAAAGAAGAATGAAATATTGTGAAATTGAAGGAGTTGTTTACGTTAAAGATTTCTAGGACTGTAATATTATTTACCGGATATATTAAAGAAGCTTAGATAAAGAATACCTGTGGGTATCCCTATTTAAGTTCTCTTATCCCTAACATGTAAAAGAGTAACAAGAATAACCAAGAATAATTAGTTCAATGGGTGTAACGTAAAATAAGTAGAAAACCCATTTTATATAAACAACACATTTATGATCATGTAGTCTAACTTAAATTACAATTGCTTCTTGCATTGACTATCCATACACATAGAAACTCAGTTACATCAATACTTCTTCACTGCAATTATTTATAAAAGTTCATTGTCTTTCAAGGTAATCTTTTATCAGGAAATAAATGTTACAAGTAAATAAAAATTAACAGTTCACTAAAAAAGATCACTTGTGCGAGCGTTTCAATTATCACACGAGTATTGATAATAATCTTTATCTGGTTTATGAAAATTGTCTTCTCCGGCTAAATCTATTATCGGAAGTTGGGCTAAATATATTATCTATAATCGCAATGTTCGATTGGAGTTATCTAAATTATCTTTGGGTCTGTGTTCAAAGAAAGTAATTTACTTTCTTGGATTCTTCTTAATATTATGGAATGTATCACAGCTATCCGAACTTTGAACAAACTTAGTCGTCTCTTATAAAGTTGAACTAAAATTGAACTCATCAATGCGAATACCAACATGGCGGTGTTCGTTGTACGTCATCACAGATTCACTTTCGAATTAGCATCGTCCAAACTCCGGCAAATATCGCAAAACAAGATCAGCATCTCCTCAGTAGAGTTCCGTACATATCACTCATAATGTGCACTTCAAATCTCAATAGCATTTTCACTATTGATCTCTTGGACTAAATGTTCCCTGTCCAATGAGATCTATTTATTGTCATCCGTCGCCATTTATAAGAAAACATACAATCCACAACACCGCTTCGCAATCAACAGTCCTAGTTACCAAACAATATCCTATCCGTAACCAACAACGCGCAAAACGACCGTTTCTATTGTTGTGCGCTTTCCCATCATATTTCTCGTGAATACTGAATTTTCTATTTGTGATAATACAACATCAAGATGTGTGATTTACATGATATGAAATGCCTACGTTTGGAAGGTAAGTTCTATGAAGTAACGTTAACATCAAACCACAATTACAAATAAAATAGTAATAATTAATTAGTTACCAAATAAATTTATTTAATCAACTTACTTGTTGACTTAAAAATGGAATAGTTGAAACATAACCAAAGATAAACATTAATTTTAAGAGATGCAAATTATTCATATCTTAGCTTGAAATCATTGGACTAATAAGAATGAAAAGTCTAATAAACACTAACCTTCCATCATAAATTCCAAACTGAACGTTACTGCTTTCCGATAGGTTGTTAGAATTGAAATTTCAGTAGATTTTCAGTTTATTGTTTCAGGAGAATGTCTGATATCAGATTTTAAGCTTTATCTTTGTCTTTTAAATTTACAACAAATATGATTATTGTAGTAGAATCTTCTGGAAATCCGGTTTCAAATTAAAAACAAACATTTTTTTGAAAATTCTGGTTATATATATTTAAGTAAATATTAAAGAACAATTTTATCACTTTCTTCATTAGATAAGAAAGAATTCTTATTCTTTTGAAGAATATATAATAACCCAACAGTTAAATATCATAAATGACAAAGAAGGCCCTACTTATATATCACCAATGGGGGAGAGTACAATTGATCTGACCTTGGCAGGAAATTATTCCATGAAATTAATAAAATTTTGGGAAATTATGGAAGAAGAAATGTGCTCTGATCATGCTGCTATGAAATTTGTATTAAATACAAACCTAACTAGATATGAAACCACTGACAGGAACTATAATCTAAAAAAAAAGCAAACTGGAATATTTTTCAAGACCAGCTAAGAAGTAAAATTGATACACTGAACATACATCAGGATTTAACCAACTCAAATGATATTGATCAGTATACTTACCTACTAAAAATAATTAAAGATGCAGCAGATTTATCAATTCAGAAAAAGAAACCAGGTAGAAAAGTTGTCCCATGGTGGACTTCTGAATTAACCACATTACGTAAACAAATCAACAGATCCAGGAGACGCTTTCAAAGACAAACAAATCCTGACCTTAGAGCTAGTAGAGAGATTGAATACAGACTTCTAAAAAAGGAATATATGTTTGAACTTGATAGGACAAAGATAGCTTCTTGCAAAACATACTGTACTACTGAAGGTAACCAGAACCCATGGAAAAACATTTATAAAATTTTAACTAGAAGTAGATATAACAACTGTGTTGCTGTCAGTACATCAAAAAACCATAATGTCAGAGATGTAATTGGTGATGTAGTAGAAAACATGTTCCCTCAGGACAATCCTACAACAGAAAGTAATATCCATCATACAATTCGTCATGCGTCTAATAAAATTCATAATCTTGATACCAATTTTAATGAGATTACAAAAACAGAACTTAACGAAGCTTTATTTTCTATCCACCCTGGAAAAGCACCTGGAGAGGATGGACTATATTCCGAATTATATAGAAAAGGTTATCATATAATTGAAGATAATTTACTTAGATTATATAGTGCTTGTTTAACTCATTCATATTTTCCAAAACAGTGGAAATCAGCTAAAGTCCTGTTAATCAAAAAAGCTATGACTGAAACGAATAATGAAAAATACCGGCCAATTAGCCTTCTACCAGTTGGAGGAAAAATATTGGAAAAAATTATTGCTACAAGAATGATCTGGCATGCCTCGATTAACAGTTGGATATCTGAAAGGCAATATGGCTTTATAAAAGGAAAATCTGCTGTACAAGCTATATATGACTTAACTGATTTTATTCAAAAAGGCTTTCAAAGAAAGGAATTCACTGCGGTTATCTTTCTTGATATTCAGGGAGCCTTTGATATTGCCTGGCATCCCAGCTTTATTTATGAATTGATACAATTGAAATGCCCTGCTTATTTAATAAAACTTATCTGCTCATATTTCAAAGATAGGAAAATAACTGTAAATTCACAAAACACAATAGTTGAAAGGCAGTTAACAAAATCATGCCCACAGGGTGGGATTTTGTCCCCGTTATTATGGAATATTATTATAAATAAGGCACTGAACTTATTTAGTGATGATAGTGTTAAGGTTATGGCTTATGCTGACGATCTGGTGATTGCTTATCAAGACTCTAGTATAATAAATATATGTAATAAACTCAATGAAGCAATAGGAAAGCTTCTTGACTGGAGTTATTGTAATAAACTAAACTTCAATCATGAAAAAACTAAGGCAATATTATTCACAAAAAAATACAAATATAATTACCCATATATTGTAATAAATGGTAAAGAAATCGAGTGAATTGATTCTATGAAGTACTTGGGTGTATTTTTTGATACAAAATTAAATTTTAAAAAACATTTAAATTATATTTTATCTAAAGTCAAACAAATAGGCAATCAATTAATAAGATGTGGATGTAATACTTGGGGTTTGAATTCTAAATCTGTAAAAACCATTTATAAAGGAGCTATTCAACTTATTATACTCTATGGTGCTGCAGCTTGGGGTGCTGTTATCTACAATAAAAGTATTATAGATAAAATGTTAAGTGTACAAAGATCTTTTGCATTACGTTTTGCAAAAACCTGTAAGACGGTATCAACTGATGCACTTTTCGTTATTACAAGACTCCAACCTCTTTCTTTGGCAGTTCATTGATTTAAAGTCATTGATTTCTTTTTAAAAACAGGAAATATAAAAGATGCTCACCAAGCACTAATTTGGGAAACAGGCTTTAACATGATTCCCAGCGAAACTGCTATGACTAATAATATCTTTCCACCAATACGATTAGTACCAAATGTAGTATTGGAAGGTTTAGATCCAAATACATATAATGGAGATATTAATATCTTTACTGATGGGAGTAAATCTAATATGGGAGTTGGTGCTAGTGTAATAATAATAATACACAAGTATCCAACTTCCGTAGAGTATTGTTTTAGATACAAATTCCCTTGTTACACCTCTATATTCCAAGCGGAACTGTCTGCAATTAAATTTGCTGTCGAATGGTCCACAAAGTTACAAAATAAAACTCTTAAAATTAATCTGTTTAGTGACTCAAAATCTTCCCTTCGGACACTCCTAAATATAAACAGTAAGCTAAAAGATGTACAAGAAATTCATAAATTACTCTCTATAGATAATAATATAACCTTTTACTATGTCCCAGGACATTTGGGATATGAAGGGAATGAAAAAGCTAATGAAGAGGCAAAAATTGCAGTTACCGATAACAACTTGGAAATTACTTATCAGCCATTCCCCACTAAACTAGCTTTGTCCAATGTCCAGTCATTACTATATGAGAAATGGAATGAGAGATGGAAACAATCCACAAAGGGTCTTTCAACTAAAAAATTCTTCCCAACTATTTATCACTCATTTACTTCACCTATAGATAATTTTAATTTTGCTATGGGTCAAATTCTTACAGGACATGAAAATTTTAATGCTTACCTAACCAAATTCAATCTTTCAAATAGTGCCTTTTGTGAATGTGGAGAATTAGATAAAATTGAGCATGTCCTTTTTAATTGTATAAAATTTGATTATGAGAGACACATATTACTTCTAAATTTATTATATCATGATATTATATGGCCGTGTGATATAAGCTTACTTGTGCAGAAACCATTATATAATTATTTTAAAGATTTTGTTAACATTGTGATGAAAAAAAAAAATAACTTTTAATTGATAACCATATAACTTTAAATAAATAAGTAAAAAAAAAAAAGTCAATTGATATCTGTAATTTTGAAAATTTATACCTTGTATTTATAGGAGTAACATTACAATTTATATTGTTTATTTTAGCACTTCTGTTTAATATGTTATACTTTTTTGTAATTTTTCATTTATTTCTTGTATATATAGTGTTGTACTCGTTTGGAGTGGTGCACTCAATTAAAACTTCTTCTTCTTTTTCTTCTTCTTCATTAGATAAGAAATTGTTTATGTATTCAAAACGATTCAACGATATCTAATGGTAATATGTTGAAACAAAATTCAATAAACACACATTGTTGTTTGAAAAAATACATTAAAGAAATTTTAAATACCTAACTGTACGGAAACCGGTTTTCAAGCCGTTATATGAGCTTTTCATCAGCCTGAATGGTACATTAATAAAAAGCCATAATGGTACATTAATAAAAAGCCATAATGGTACATTAATAAAAAGTTTCTATCATTATTTTATGTAACGATATATTTTTTATGTAAAGTTTCCATACTTTTTTAGTAGATCTTTCCTTCGAAAGCCTCTACTATTAAGTATTCTAAACATCTCACCAAATTTAAATGTAAAAAAAACTACATTTAATACTAAAGGCAAATTTTCGAAAAGATTGCATCTTTTCTTTCTCAAGCCTAAAATAACAATAATTTGAAGAACAATACTCCAAATTACATTAAATTCCTCGAGAAAATATAAATAATATCATTTAGTTTCAATCTTTGCTTCTTTAACAATAATATACGACATGGCTTAACAATTTAAGTCTTTGATTGTAACCTTATTATTACATTTTGTGCATATTTTATCTACAAAACTTTTAGCTAATCTTGTGAAAAATTTCTCTATTTCCCTACCATCATTCCTATTCATGTTTTTTCTTTTTGTGTTCCGGATACACATGCTTTCTATTATCTTTCTTATTTTGGTGTCTCTTTCAATATATAAAATTTGTATCTCGTTGTTAATGCAATGATTTCTGTTCACACAATGTTCTGCTACTTCTGATTTTTCAATGTACTTGTTCCTAATGCTGGTACCATGTTCCGTCATTCGTTCCTTCGCTGTTCTTTTACTCTCGCCCGAATAGAATAAATCGCAATTCTTGCATTCTATTTTGTAAATTATACCCATTTCATGTTTTTTAACACTACTATTCAATTTGCAACATAAAATGTTTTTCAGTTTGTTGTTATATTCAAATCCAATATTGAAACCAAAACTTTTGCAAATTTCTTTTAAAGTCAGACTATTTTTGTTTAAGTATGGTATGAAATATCTTCTGTTGTTATTTGATGTTAACTCTTTAATTTTCAATGTGTGGTATTGCTTTATAGTTTTATTTATGAATTTCTCCTTGTACCCATTTTTAGTAAGGATTCTTTTCATATTCATAATTTCTCTATTGAATTCATCTTCACTACTCGTGTTGACGTCAATCCTTTGCATATAGTTTTCAATTATGTTTCTTTTTATGTCTATACCATGTCCTGATTCACAATTTAGTATGTGTTCACTTTTGTATTTTTTTGTATAATGTTTCATAATTATCTTATTCTCATTTCTAGTTAAGCATATATCCAAAAAATTTAGACTATTGTCCACT
>JAFIDM010000002.1:63381384-63392971 GCA_023159025.1 Thereuonema tuberculata
ATTTTGGCAAGTTTGGCAAGTGATTTTATATATTAAACCCATTTCTTTCTTATAATCATGTTGATTAACTTTTTTACATAGCAAATTTTTAATTTTATTATTATATCTAAAGCCAATGTTTATGTTGTAAGCTTTACATAAAGTTTGTAACCAAAAGCTGTTGTTATTAAGGTAAGGGATATAAATTCTATTTTCAAATTTGTTAATTTCTTTAATTTTGAAAGTATTATAAGATTTAATTTGGTCATTGATAAATTTTTCTGGATAATTGTTTTTCTTAAGGAGGGTAGTCATATCATGAATTTTTTCTTTATACACATTTTCAAAACTGGTGTTACAATCTAATCTTCTTAACCAATTTTCAATAATATTCTTTTTTATATGAGCTTTATGGCCTGATTGGTAATTTAATACATGATCACTTTGAAATTCTTTTCTGTAGTGCTCCATTACAATTTTGTTTTTATTTTTTATTAACTTGATGTCTAAAAACTTCAACTCACCATTTGTTTCTAATTCTTTTTTAAATTTTAAATCAGTGGAGCTTTTATTTAAGTTTTCAAAGAATAAGTTAAATTGTCTAATAGTGCCAAACCATATTATAAGTATGTCATCTACATACCTGAAGTATTCAAAATTTGGTTTTTTTAGTTTAATTAACAAATTGTTTTCAAAGTAGTTTAGAAATAGGTTACATAATGTGCCAGATATTGGTGAGCCCATTGGGAAACCCTTGGTTTGTTTGTAAAATTTGTTTCCATGTTTAAAGTAAGTGTTAGTAGTTACAAATTCTACTAATTCTCTAAGCACATATTCATCTAATTTATATTTTAAAAAGAGTTCTTTGTTTTTGTAGATGTGTTTTTCCAAAAGAGACAAAGTTTCATTAACAGGAATGTTGTTATACATATTAACTATATCTAAAGAAGCCAAATGAAAATTTTTTTGTTGGTGTTGTTAAAATTTTCTAATTTATCTATTAAATCTTTTGAGTTTTTTATTATAACTTTTTCATTTGGCATTTTGAAATTTCTCATCCAAAAATTTATTTTTCTGGCCAAATTTTGGGTGGGGGATCCATAAGCATTAACTAAGGGACGCATCGGAAAATCTTCTTTGTGGACTTTAATCCTTCCTTCTAGCGTAGGTGTTTTGCAAGAAACTTTAAGAATTTCTTCTTTTTCTTGAAAGTTTATAATTTTGTTTTCTTCTAGAGTTTTGAGAACATTTTTTAAATTGTTGTGCAAAGTAATGGTAATGTCTTCTTTGATTTCGGTGTAATGTCCATCTTCTACTATTTCGTTTAATTTTCTTATATAATCTTCTTTGTTCATAATGACTAGGTGATTTCCTTTATCGGATTTAGTGAAAAAAAGATTTTTATCTTTGCCCAAATTTTGTAAAATTTTGATTTCATGTTCGTTTAAATTAACATTTTTTCTCAATGGCATACTTTTGAATTTTTTTAACTCATTTAGGAATTTTTCTTTTTCAATATGGTTTAATTTGTTAGAAGCTTCTTCCAGTGATATAATAGTAGAAACGTCTAAGTTGTTTTTTTGGTCATATACAAAGTCGATTCCTTTATTTAATAATGAAATTTCTTTTTTGTTGAAATTTCTTTTGCTCAGGTTTACCACGTAGTCGGAAGGAAGTTCTTTGTTATGTCTAAAATTTATCTTTTTCATTTTTCTTTTTTTGCTTTCTCTTTTAATTTTCAGATATAGTTCGTGGTTCCAACTCATTATTTTGAAATATAAAGATTTAGGAATTGAATTGTATACTAACTTGTTTAGGGTTTCTTAAAAAAAAAATGGGTTTAAGAAATGGGTTTAATATATAAAATCACTTGCCAAACTTGCCAAAATTTTTACGTGGGAGAAACCAAAAGAACCCTAGCGGAGCGAGTGTCCGAGCACTGTAGGGCCTTGAAAAATAAAAACAAAGACATCTCAGACGTAGCATATCATTGTATAACCAAAAGCCACGTTATGGACACAAATGTCCAAATTTTATATAAAGAAACCCAATTAGGTTTAAGAAAAATATTGGAAAGTTGTGTTATTAGAAACTCTAAAGAAAAAAATTTTAATAGGTATAAAGGAGCTATGGTAAATTTTAATACCATTGTACTTATTAGAGATTACTTACAATTTAATAACCGAAAAACAGCCAATATTAAGGAATTAGATTATTAACAATATTTTGAAAAATTATAGATTACAATTAATAAGTCAGATTGTAAACAACAATTAAATTTGTTGTATCACCATGCTTTTATTTATTTATTTTTTGTAACAATAAAATTAGTTAATAGTCACTTTGAGATGTTTCAGCATATTGTAACAACAATTAATTTTATTAATAGTGCATGTTTTTAAACCAATGCTACCAAGCTTATTCTTAATTCTGTTATACCTATATTATTGACTTGAAAAAAGGAATATGTACAGTTCCTGAAAATTTGTCTCCCTTATTAGTATTTTAATAAATATTTTAATACTAATGCAATGTATGGAAGAGTGTGTTTCTATCTAATATTTTTGATATGGAAAGAAAGAAGATTGTGGAAGATTTTGGTTTATATTTAAAGAACTTTTATTACACTGATATTCCCCAAGCTAATGGCCGATTGTGTAAAGCTTTAGATAGAATCTTATAAGTTACAGGTAAAAGGGAGATACCCCTGTAGTTATTTATAACGATTCTATCTCCCTTTTTATGATTAGCGCTATTTTCCACACATTCTGGATTTTCCCAGTTTCCCAAATATTCTGAAGAATGGACAATACTTATTGTTCCGAAATCAGCACATTTCTTCATCTCTGGTATTATAAAATCTTCACCAGGTGCTTTATCATTTTTCAGGTCTTTAATTATTTCTTTAATCTCACTTCTACTTAGAGGTTCTGAATCCCGATGTATGATTTGCGGTTCTGTTTTCTTAAATCTGAGAGGACATTTCATAAGAATGTTTTGTTTTCTTTAATGGAAGGTTAACAGAAAAGATGAATTTTTAAATAAAAGCCTGCAATTAAAAGCACGAATGTGAGAAATTAAAGTAAAAAGAACTGATTAAAAACTCACACGACGTTTCAAACCCTCATCTTGTTCTTAATGTTTTTTATCAAGTCTGTATGTGTTATCTTCCAAGCTTGGATTCGTTAGGTGAAAATAACACATACACACTTGATTCGTGTGAGTTTTTAATCAGTTCTTTTTACTTAATTTTTCAGATTCGTGCTTTTAATTGCAGGCTTTTATTTAAATTTTATCCAGCACGTAAAATATTTTTATCTTAAGATGAATTTTTGTTTTCAGAAAATAATGCATCTCATTAACAGACGCCATCTTGAACGCTACCTACAGTGCTGACGCACAGCGGAGAATGATGAAACAATTTGAGAAAGTGCAGGAATGTTTGAAGGAAACTGTACGTGAAAATTTCACGTTTTTTCATCAAATATTATCCGAGTAGTAATGTTATCTTATGTTTGAAAGATGGAAGAAACGAAAATTGGCAGGAAACAAATCATGGAAAATTGGCAGGAAAATATGCTGGTTTTTTTTTTCAGCTGAATCGTTCAATCAATAATCAACTTACACGACTAAAAAGTTTGGCGATGAAACATTTTAACGAAGCAATTTTATAAAAACGTAAATGTCATTTTCACAATAAGACCAAGAAACAAAATTGTGGAATAGAACTTTTGTTACCAATGAAGTGAGAAGATTTTCCATGAAAGTTTTTGCATTCATATGTATTTGATTACTGATACTTTTGTAACTCTCAAGTTGAAGTTAAGTTGCAGATTAATTAACAGTAGTATATTGATAAAAAGTATCAAATCGTTGAAAACTATATTCTACCCCATTTATTTTAACTTAAAAGCAATGTAAGATAGCGTAAGAAAAATACATCAGTAAGAGAAGCAAGATTACTGAAAAGTAGCATTTCAAGAAGGTAGTGGTGGTCTTTGCAAAAAATTAATGACGGAGAAAGAATTGGGAAACACTGAAATGCTGAGAGGAAATTGATGACGATTGTAGCCTCCTTCATTGCATTCCAAATACCTGAAAATCAAGGAAGGAAGAAAGATGGAAGAAATAAAAATTGGCAAGAAAGAAATCATAGTCAAAAATATGCTGAATTTTTCCAAGAGAATCGTTTGAGTCACTAATAATTCTTTATTTAATAATAATAATAATAATAATTTTTTTGCCAATAAAAAATACTTACAACAGTATGTATTGATTACAGTTTTGACATCCCAGTTGTCTTAAGGGTGATCCCGTCGAGAAGACAAAAGGGTGTCGGCATCGAGGCAAATTACGTATGAAAATAAAACAAAAAGCATTACAGGGAAAAAATAAAAGATGAAGAAACTGGATTATTTTCCTTGTTTTTACAAATATTTTACAATGTACATTATGAGGGCGAAAAAAATTCAGTTCATTACATTTTGAGGAAACTCTATGCTGAGAAAATTATATAATATAAATTTAGACTGATGGCGTTTACCTAGATAGAAGAAGGAGATTCATTTAAAATTTCCTTTTTATTTAAAGGAGAGACTGAGAAGAAAGAGAGGAGATTACAATCAATTATTGGGTTCATTTAAAGACAGGAATTATATATTTATGAGGATTTATTAGGATTGGGTTGAGTAGATAAGTGTTGTTTAAGTTTTTTTTTAAATTGTGCCAGAGAAGTGCAATCACGAATTTCATTTGGAATTTTATTCCAATTTAGAGGAGCTGAATAACTGACTGCTCTTCTTTGATAGTTGGATCTTGTTTTGTTAATAGAAGAACAGGATTGAGTTTAGCTTTATAAGAATTGGAATTGGGTTTAATATTGAAAATAATTGAAGGACATAGTTTTTTATTAATTGTTTTGTAGGTGAAAAGAGCCAACTGAAGCTTGTAGATATTTTCGAAAGGAATTATTTTATATTTTGTCCAGAGGGATTGAGTAGAGTAGAGGCGGGGCTTTTTATCTAAGAATCTTAGGAAATACTTTTGAACTTTAAGTATCATTTTTTCTTGAAATTTGGCGGTGGTACCCCAGATGATTACACCGTAGCACAAGTTTGTATGAATTAGCGACCAATATAGACTCAGAAGTATTTGCCTAGGAAGAAAATAAAGTTTCCTAATGATGCCTAAATGTTTTGAGACTTTGAGAAATTTGTTGTACATAGAGATTCCATTATAGATCGTGTGAAAGAGTAACACCTAAATATCTGAAGGACTGAACTTCTTGTAATAAGGAGTTGTTATAAGTGATAGAGAAATTGTCAGTGTTGAGTATTTTATTTCTTTGATAGAAAAACATATAAACTGTTTTGGTTGTATTTAAAGTAAGGTCGTTTGAGGATAGCCAAGATTCAAGATAGAAAAGTGAGCACTGGACCTCGTGCTTGAGTTTTACCACATTAGGATGAGCAAATAAAAGGGTTCCGTCATCGGCATAGAAGATACATTTGGGAGCAGATGATGTGAGAATGAGATCGTTTATAAATAAATTAAAGAGAAGGGGGGGGGGAAAGGATAGACCCTTGTGATAAACCTGTCGACGTGTGATGTACTGAAGAGGAATATCCGTTCAGCTGATATTGTCTTTGTGATAGATATGAAGAGATCCATGTAAGAAATGGGCCTTTAATACTCATATGTTCTCATTTTTGAAGTAAAATATTGATAATAATTGAGTCAAAAGCCTTTTTCAATTCCAAGAAGAGATCTAAGACGATCTTATTAGCCGCTATATTTTCCGTGATAAACTCTGTGAGATCAATTAGGGCAGTTTCAGTATTTTTCCCTGTGATGAAACCGTGTTGTTGTTAAGCAATGATTTTATTTTTTGATATATATATGTAGAGAGTTTACTATGATATAATTTTTCAAATATTTTTGAAAAAAGAGTTTAGCACGGATATAGGACGGTAGCTGGTCAGAGTGTTCACATCTCCTGCTTTCCATAACGGAACAACTTTCGCTTGTTTGAAGGAAGAAGAAAAGACGCCTTCAGATATTGAGATATTAAAAATAAGAGAAAATGGGAGTGCAATGTCATCCATGATCTGCTTGAGAAAGTATGGGGAGATCTCATCAGGACCAGAAGAAGTTTGGTTGGATAGTGATTTGATAGCTTGTTTGACTTCAGAAGGGGAAGTAGGAGATAGAAAGGAGGAGGAAGGACTTGGATTGTTCAATATGGGATGTATATTTTTATCGGATGTGCTGAAGGGAGTATTTGGTAGAAGGATGTTAAGAAATTTATTTAGGTTTTGCTCGGTTGCTTTTAAGTTATTTTCTATGATAAGAGTAGATGGACATTTTGGTTTTCTGTGATTAGATATTAATTTGTTGATATTATTCCACTTTTCTTTTATGGAGAGATTATCATTAAATAGATTTTCGTAATAACTTTCCTTGGAAGCTCTAATTCGTGACTTTAATTCATATCCTCAGGACTTTAAGGTGTTCTAGTTTTTCGGGTGTAGGATTTTTCTTATACATACATACATACATACATACATATCCATTCCTGTTCCACCAACTGTGGGTCTAGGAATTTACTAAGCCTCTCCACCTCTCCCTGTTCTTCCAAGCCTCTTCTCTACATATTCTTTCCCATGGGATGCCTCTCTCTTCCAGGCTGTACTTCACATCATCCAGCCATCGTTTACCCGGTCTCCCTCGTGGTCTCTTCCCTCCTTCTTTTAACTCATGCCAGACCTTAGGAGTCCTACCATCTTCCATTCTTTTCACGTGCCCGAACCACCTCAGCCTTCCCTCTTCCACCTTTTTCCTCAAACTTTTTACCCCCAACTCCTCCCGGATATCCTCATTTCTCATTCTGTCTAATCGAGTCTTTCCTACTATACCTCTAAGAAATTTCATCTCCCCAGCTTGAAGTCTACTCCAGTCTCTAGCGTTGGTTTGAAATCCAGAGAGGATTAAAGCAGGGGAGTGTTTTGTCGCCAATGCTGTTCAATATAATAATGGAATGGGTAGGAAGAAAGGTTAAGGAAAACCTACAAAAACAGAGTGAAGACACAAAGCATAGGATCTTCGCAGATGACATTGTAATATGGGGTGAGAAAATTGTTGACGTACAGAGGGAACTGGATGAATGGACTCTACAACTGAAACTGGTGGATCTTGAAGTTAGCGAAGAGAAAAGTGAAGTGATGGTGGTGGGACGGGACAAAAACCTGGAAAGATTACAAGGAAAAAAAGAACAGGAAAATGAGCACGCCAAAGGAATCCAAGTGGTGATAAATAAAGGTGAAAGGTCAAAAGGAAACCCACCTTCATGGCAAGAATTGGAAGAGGCAGTAAAAGTAATGAAAAATAATAAGGCAGGTGGACCGGATGAAGTTACTATAGATATGGTGAAAGCTGCAGGACCGGTGGGAGTACAATGGTTGTATAGAGTGATGAGGACAGTTTGGGAGGAAGGCACAGTACTAAGATTTTTCTTATACGATTTATAAAGTTTATTTTTGTTATGGATATTTTTCAAAAGTTCAAAGGATATCCATGGTTTCTTATTAATAGTGGAATTATTTTGGGAGATAAGAGAAAAGTATTTGTTAAATCCTGAGAAAAAGAATTCGTTGAAAATTGAAACGGAGTGTTCCGTGGAGGTTACGTTTTCAATTTCTTCAGCCCAATCAATTAAATGTAAATATTCTTTAAATTTATTTATGTTATTTAGGGAGAATTTGCGTCTCTTCATTTTCGTCGCTTTTTTAAACGAGAAACCTTTAAATAAACTTGAAAGATTTGTAGTGAAAAATACCGGATCGTGGTCAGTAATAAAGGTGTGAAAGATACCTGTACTTTGAGTCGGAAAATTAGTGAAGATTTGATCAAGAAGTGAGTGAGATGAGTGCGAGGTAGAGTGACAGGTTGGAGAATCAATAAGTGGAAAAAAAGAGTTACAATTCATTGTTGTAAGGAGATCTATGACGTTTTTGTCATTTGTATTTAGGAGGTTAATGTTAAAATCGCACATAAATACTCCTCTTTTGTGATTTTGATTAATAAATTGTGTAATCGAATCAATATAATTATGGAAATGACGAATGATTCCTGAAGGGGGTCTGTAGATGCCTACCACTGTAACATCTTCATTTACTGAGCAGCAAATACACTCTAAGTCTATATTGATAAAGGAGAATTCATTTAATATCTTGATATTAAAGTTATCTTTATAATAGAAAGCCACCCCCCCCCCACCTTTTTTATCATTTCTATTAACAGAGACTACAGAGTAATATTCAATAATAGGTAAAATTTGTGGACTCGTAGCCCATGTTTCAGTTAGAAGAAGAAAATCTGGAAATTTTTTAAGTGTTTCTAAGATATAAATTAAAAGATCCCAATTTGCATTGATACTGCGAATATTTTGGGATAAAAAGAAAAGAGAATCAGGGGAATAATCCGGAGATGAATCATTGAGTAATGACATGTTGTAGAGAAGAAAGGAAGATTAGAAAATAATTAGGTTCATTATTTATATCGTAGTTTGCGGTTTGGCTCTAGATATTGAAGGAAGGGGAAAACAATAATGTTGAATAGAATGATAGTATGGAGTAATAAAGTATAGTCTGTCTAAGTCAGCTAGGCAGTCCCTTCAGGCGTTGGGACTGAGAACTTGAAAAATAGGGGTGAAAGAATATCAGGGTATTGTTACGGAATTAAAAAAAGGCTTTATGTGATCCTTTTTTTAGTATTTTGAGAATTCAGCTCTTCGGAAATATAATTATTTAAAGCCGATAATAACGATATCAAGCTCTACCAACACTGTTGTAATCATTCCTCCCTGCCACCACTTACCTTATGCCCTTTCTCCCCTATTTTTTCAAGTTCTCAGTCCCAACGCCTGAAGGGACTGCCTAGCTGACTTAGACGGACTATAACAGTATAGTTAATAGGTAAAATTGTAAGAGGAACTGGAAGATATTAAATACAGAATTTACAAACTAATATCCATGTTTCTTAACGCAGGAAAGACACATTCTAGATGGATGAGATTCTGCTAACTCACTATGGAAACAAATTTACTTCTTTTTTTTCAAATTCTTGTGTCACAAAGATAATTGTTTCAATATAAGCAATGCATTTGATTCTACAGTTATGTTTTAAAATCAGCCTTCAGCAATGTGAGCATTTATCTGCTATTCTTCCTCAATCTATCTTTACTGTATAAAGAATATAAAGTATATATTTATATATTTAAATCGAAAATCAACTAGACAAACTTGTAGAATAAAGTGGGTTATTTAGAATGAAGATGTCATCTTCACATTGCTAAAATATGATAAAAATACAGTTTATTATTTTATTAACTCAGCACTGTGGATAATTTATGTTTAACTTTACTTCTAGAAGTTTCTTTGTAATATTTGGCAGATATAAAAAAAATCTAAAGTTAAAAAATTTATTTATTCAACAAGATTAATAGTTTTTTACTACAATTGAATATTTGTCTACATAATAAAATAAAAAACATTTTAACGAGAATATCTACAAATCGTGAACTATTTTCGACGATCCTCTGGGATAGTTGTTCGATATTGCTTCTACTTCATTTTTATTTCCCTGCTTTTTTATTTTTGCATTTATTAGCTTAAGAGTACTTTTGTACTTTTCATACTAGTTAATTTGGTGCCGATAGAATTACTAAAGTTGTAACTAATATCTTCGTAATATTATTGTTTTTATTGGTTTATTAATTCTTTGAAATTTATCAGCCTTTTAGTAAGTTCAAGTTTCTGTGATTATTTTTGGTTTTTAAGAACTAATGTGCTTCCAATAGCATTGTCATGTTTACTTTTGTGCTTCATT
Organism: Thereuonema tuberculata; assembly: GCA_023159025.1. Taxonomy (NCBI): domain Eukaryota; kingdom Metazoa; phylum Arthropoda; class Chilopoda; order Scutigeromorpha; family Scutigeridae; genus Thereuonema; species Thereuonema tuberculata. The sequence goes on from JAFIDM010000002.1 coordinate 63,391,249, forward strand.
AATGGTTTCTTCTTTAATAATAATTTTACGCCAATTAGCTAAGTATGGTTTTAATACTTTTAAACTTACTGATATTTCAATTAATTGACAATTCCGTTTTTGTTGACACAAAAGTGAACTTGACTTTTTTCTACAAATAACTATTGATTTTTGTAGTTTACTTCCCTTTTTCCTATTGTTCTTAATTTACTGATGGTTCTTTTCTTTATCAGGGATTTCATAAATTTACTGCCTTTATATCTGTCTGAACTAGTTGGAAGAATTGTTTCCAGGCTGCATATCTGTGTCTTCTGATTTGGTGTTTTGCTGTAAAAGAAAAAGTTTAAATTTTAAACTTGATTGAAAAGACCTAACAACATCTGCTTAGTAAAAGCTAAAAATGTAAATAATTAAGACAGGAAAAGAATATTTTTTTAACTAATATTCTTGACTTATGTGCATCATATTTTAAAGCCAATATTGAAGTCATCAACACTCATTTCCAAAAGTTAAGCACGCAGAGGAAAAATGTTAATTTCCATAAGAGATCTGAATTAAAGAAGCTGAAATTTGCTGCAAAGGTAGAAGGAAGTATGCAAATTACATAGGTAACAGCCAATCACGGTTTCGCATCGAGAAATATGCAAAACAGACAATCGTATAAGAACCGGCATTGTAAAAGGTTACAGGATTTGCATGCAAGTGCTGATGAAAAGTGTTTAGAACGTTCGTACGATTCGTTTCAAGCTAGACGGGTTTCTATGGCTTCCAGAAGACGAATGGAAGATTCTGAGCGCTGGCGGGCTGTCGGACGCATTGAAGCATGACCGTCTGTAACAGATGTTGCTCGTTTCTTCGGCGTTCATCATTCCATCATTTCACGATTATGGAAACAATTCCAAACCAGCCAAACAGTTGTCCGAAGAACTGTAATAGGTCGTCCAAAGGTTACGATACAATTTCCAAATTCTTCTTTTAACTTCTTCCTTTTCATCTTTGTTTATCAAACAAAAAAACACCAAATCTCCATAACATGTAGTTTATTTAAAACTTTTCGGAATTTTCGGGATGATAATACGTCATCCCTTCTTCAAGCGAAATGTAACAATAAATTAGTTCTTTGGAATAACTAAAAATACAAACTAGTGATAAACATGAACACAACGTTGAAACAATTAACAATTGTTTGAACAATATGAAATAGCAAATATGCTTATACATTACTTTACAATTTTTGAAAAAGCAATATTTAACAAATAATCCAAATGAACTAACAACATAATAACACATTAGACAAATCAATTCTTGTTTACAATAAGATAACTTAGATATTTTGAATCCTTTAATTTAACTAACAATCCAATAATCAAAAAACATTTTAATAACGAAATTCATCAATATTAACCACTTTTTTTACATCTTTTTTAATTATGTCTTTTACTAATATAATTGTAGAAGGGTCTATTTTAGCCCCTTCATATCTATTAAAATTACTTCCTTTTGTACATTTTATTACAAAACTTTCTAATATTTTTCTTAGACTTAAATCTGTTTCCTTGTATAAAATTTTAACATAGTCCTTCATAACATGTCCTTTTTTGATACAATGTTCTGCAATATCTGAGACGTCCTTATTGATATTTTTTAAGGCAGTACCGTGCTCAGACATGCGCTCTGCCATAGTTCTTTTAGTCTCCCCTACATAAAATTCCCCACACGTTCTACAATCCACTCTATATACTAT
>JAFIDM010000002.1:63414670-63445934 GCA_023159025.1 Thereuonema tuberculata
GGAGAGAGATTGAAAACCATTAAATATGCAGATGATCAAGCAGTGTTAGCAGAATCAGAAGAAGAATTACAGAAAATGATGGACAGTATAGTAACAGTTGGGAAAGACTTTGGAATGAACTTAAATGTGGGAAAAACCAAGGTGATGAGAATAAGCAGGCAAGAAGGTAGTGTGAATATCTCCTTAGAGGGAAAGATTATACAGCAAGTAAAGGCTTTTAAATATTTGGGAAGTCTGGTGAGATGGGATGGAAATTGTACCGAAGAAATAAGAAGTAGAATAGCAATGGGTAAAGGAGCATTTGAAAAGGTAAAAGCACTGTTGACAGCACAAGGCATTTCAATAGAATTAAGGAAAAGGTTTGCTAAATGTTTTGTATGGAGTGTGATGTTATATGGTAGTGAATCATGGACTATTAAAAAAAAGGAAGAAAGATTTCTGGAAAGTTTTGAAATGTGGCTCTGGAGAAGAATGTTGAAAGTGAAATGGTCGGATAGAGTAAGGAATGAGGACGTTTTAACAAGAATAGGTGAAAAAAGGAAATTGTTAGAAACCATACGCAAGAGAAAAACATCTTGGTTAGGACATGTGCTACGAAGAAATTGCCTACAACAAAGAATAATAGAAGGAAAAGTAGAAGGAAAGAGAGGAAGAGGAAGAAGAAGGATTGGAATGCTGGATGATGTTAAAAGGGGAAGAAAGTATGAACAATTGAAGAAAGATGCACAGGATAGAAGAAAATGGAGAACGTCCAATTGAAACCTGTCGAAAAGACAGTTTACACCAGAGAGAGAGAGAGATTCTTTTAGGGCAGCAGGTTGGCATTATGTTTCATAATGAGAAACCGCTGCGCTGGCTATTATGAAAGTGGTAAATCATTTTTTTATTTTTTTTTTTATTTTAACAATATTATAATATTATTTTAACAAATAAGCCGATATTCAAATTACATATGGGCTGTTGTGGAAGTCAGGGCTTCTAAAAAAGTTAGCTTAGAACATATTTTTCAGTCTTGTGTTTTTAAAAAATGTGGAATTTGTTTTACTTCCGTGAATATTTCACGGATCGCAACTAGTATTATATAAAAGCGTTATTCTGTCTGTCATAAGACTTTATCTCTTATAGTTTGGTCACAAAATTGGAAAAACGTAGAGTGGTCATGTAAATGGATAAAATGTAAAGCTTTTTAAGACAAACAAAATGCTACAAAAATCTTTCGAAAAAAGTTTTTGGTTTCCAAGATTTTAAAGGGTCAAATTTTGACTTTTTCTCAATTTAAATGAAAAGTATAAAAGTTGGAAGAGAACATTAGTATTGAGAAAATGTTGGTATTTGAATGTTCTATCGAACGGTATATCAGTCATTAACAAACGTTTCTGCGTTTGGAAGATACATGCAAAAATGAAGTGTTTTTGCGGCAACCCCCGTGTGAGTGCCAACGCGCAATAGACCTGAGTTAAGCGGAGAAGCCCACAACGAGCTGGGAAGTCGTGTATTCTCCGATCTCAATATTAGTTTTCTGAATAAATAAAGGTTTTGATGCTATACATGCAAGGGTTCCGGAGCGAAGCGACGGTACCCGTCAAGTAATACAATAATGTTTAAGGAAATCTTATGAAAGTTTAGTAGCTACGCTCTCTTTCTTGTCAGTCTCTCCTCTCGATAAATCGAAAAAGTTGTCTCGAGTACAAATGTCTTGTGCTGTTTCGCGTTTGACCTGTTGTTAGTCAATAAATTAACTTTGGTGCAATTTCTTTCTGGTTAAATGTCTCTCTCTCTCTCTGCTGGATAATTCTTTTACTTTAACTTGATGATGTAATCTTTCAGGGAATTATTCTTGAAGATCCAATCACTCTTTCGTTCACTCATGTTCTGTATCGGTTATCCGGATGCGATTTACATACCTATGTAAAAATATGATATTGGTCACACTTTGTTTTAGCTTGTTTTTCTACTGTTTTATTAAGAAGGATTTCTATTACAAAACCGTTCCTCTGTAGTTTCGTATCATTCAAATTTTTCTTGCTTGTAATAGATTACATATACTAATCAGCCATTTCACAAACAAAATATGAGTTTAGGTGGATCCATGGAGTTTTGGCGGATCTACGCAATAGGTAGATAAAGATGTTTTCTTCGTGTGTGTGTGTGTGTGTTGTAAAGACCTTGGACTCCCCATAGCCAGGTGGTTTGAGAAAAAAAAATCCGACTTCCGGTCCAGGCTGCTGCCGGTTTCAGGTGCCCATTGACTTCATCAAAAAAATATTGATAATTGGATACAATTGGAGTTCATCTATACGTACTATGCACGTTTGATATCCTCGATACAATGTGGCTACTTCCGATTCAAAAGACCACTGGCTACTTTTACGCATAATGGTGTAAAATCGGGATCTAAACTTTTCGTTTGAAAATTGACCATTGAATTAAAGAATGGCTTGAATAAATGGGTTTTGCGCGCCATCGTTAATACTGTCACATTTAGCAATGCAACCATTAGCCAGATTACAAATTGTACGGCATCGCTTTGTACTGTGAATTGGCTTGTTTTTTTTGGTTATTTTACGAGATCGAATATGACAACCAAAATATTATTGCGACTAGAGATACGAAAATATTAGTCGCAGTAATGATTTGGTTGTCATATTCGATCTCGTGTTAAAGATACACGAGTTGCCAGTGAATTCTATTCTATAATTTGATTGAACTAATGACAAAACACAAAAAAAAAGTTAAAAAAAAAGCATAGAATTTAAAATGCTTTTAAATTAAATGAAACATGCGCTGTTTAGCTTTTTATATACTGTTTTTAACTTTAAATGCTGTTCAACTTTTCATTATGCTTCATTTATCCTTCCTTGCATCGTAAAAATGGCTGAAAAGACTTTAAGAATTAATCAGTGACTGAATTCAGTGAACCAATTGAATATTAAAGGTAAAAATAAATAAATCCCAAGCAGTAATAAAAATCGGAAAATATTTTGTTTAGTTAAGTTTGTGTAGTAATGATTAAGACAGTGACTTTTGCTACGATTGTTTGATAAATATTTGAAATGATCAAGTTAGTTTAGTTACTTCTGGAACAAGAACAGAAATTTCACTTTTATTATGTATAACTCCTCTTCACTCATTCGTTCAATAATTGTCGGATCGCTAAAAATCACATCCCTATCTTTTTAAAAGTTTTTTTATACCGAAAAGTCTGGAAAGTCAAATATTGGGAAATCAGAAGTTCACATCAAGTCTGTTGCTGCACCCTTACGACCGCTTTACACGCTCTTCAAAATTTGAGTCAAACCGGCAAATGGCTCGAAAATCTCCCACTTGCCCGAAAATCTGCCGGATGTTCCAAATAAAACAAATTCTAAATTCAGGCAAATAATTAGAAGCAAATCGACATCGACATCAGCGCTCTTGGCGGCGAGAAAATTTATTTAAAAACTTCGACAGTGTTAACTTCACGCTAAAATCTTGGATATTCTTTGCTCGTGGTTTCAATCCTTGGCTTCATTCATACATTCTCTTCCTCCAGGATCTTTACCTTTTCCTTAATCTCTGCTGTGAAACGAGATGAGAATTAATAGCAAAACAAAGCTGCGAAATCAACTTTTTTGTCACTTCGCCGACAGGTATTGTTAATCATGATCTAAACGAGAGCAAAACGCGATTTGCCACTCACACGTGTACAGCGATCGCCTTTCAGTCAACCTGCAGCTGGCAAGCAGCGTATTTTCGAATGCGTTTGAGGCAATTTTTCGAGAGTGTGTAAAACAGCCATTAGGACTTTTTAACAAGATCAACATACGTTTAACTTCTCATTACTTACTTCAGCAATTTTGTGATTTTCCTGGATAAAAGAGTACAGTAGAGCCCCGAGTTAGTTATTCGCGAGTTATCCGCGAGTACAGTTAGTTATCCGCGAGTGCCGCGAAAAAATTTTTTAATTACGAACTTCAAAAAAACCCAATTTTAATCAAAGCCAAAAACAGGGAAAATACAATAGGCCCTACAGTGCGAAGATCGAAAATTACTGACAGGCTTATTGTGCATCGTAATCCTTATAGGCCTTCTCGGAATTTGTGGATGCAAACGTAGAGCAAAGGTTTTTGCTTTACTGTACATATTTTTAAAGTTTTACATATTATGTTTTTTGTACAATAGAACGTAGTTTTTAATAATAGTGCTTTACATGTACTGGTTACCATTAAAAACAACTGGAGCCATACACTTGATTAATTTAAAAAATTGTTATATACACATTAAAGTACACAAACACGACCGTTTCGCAGGTGAGAGCCAGCCTTTTCAAGTCAAACTTGACTTGACTTGAAAAGGCTGGCTCTCGCCTGCGAAACGGTCGTGCTTGTGTATTGTAATGTTTATATAAATATTTTTTAAATTAATCAGGTGTACGGCTCTAGTTATATTCTTAAAACGTAGTTTTAAATGATGAAATATTTTTTTTTCGTGTTTACACCTCATTTTTAGTCTTTTTTCGAATTATCCGCGATTTTCGATATCCGCGAAGCCCTTGCCACCCAATTCCACGGATAATCGGGGCTCTACTGTAGTTTAAAATAGCTAATTTCAAAATATATTACCTTTTATTATTTAATGTCCAAATTAACAATAAGAAGAAAGTTACAAGAGAGCATAGACAAATAAAAAGTCCATTAATGAAGTCTATTCGAATTTTGATGCAAGGAATCCAATAGAAGCCTTCCTAACCTTCATCAGTTCGACTCACACTAACAACACCAAGAATAGCTTAATTCAATGACTTTTTATGTCTCTTTTTCTGGGAAAACAAAACTATTTATAATCAGTTTCTGTAACTTCAGTACTTTCTTTGATATTAATTTTTCTTTCTTTTGTGTTCCTTTGTGATCTAAACACGTAATCAAAAAAGCCTATTTGCAGTAAACGTTCCCAATACAAGACAATCGATTTGTTTACATAGAAAGCAAATATTGAAGTAAGTCTTAAAGAAAGGATTCATTATTGATTAACTTGTCACTTCAATGTTATGATTCCCGGGAGATAAGAATGGCACGAAAGAACAAGAATTTCTTATTCACTTATAAAACAAACTGAATTCAATAGATCTCAACGCAAACCCAAATTTCGTAACACAATATGGATTTTTTTTTTCTAAATATTCTTCTTATCCTAATTACAAAATAGAAACGAACTTTTTTTTTTTTTTTTTTAACTAAGGCAACTTAATAAATAACTAATAATAAATTTTAATTAAATATTTAAAATCTGAAAACTGTCTGGATGGATTTTGTAATTTTAATCGTTTAAACTTTTCTGAACTTTAGCTAAAGTTTTGCCTTAGGCAAGTATCTTTTTCTACTATTATAGGGAAAATATATGCTAAGATTCCGAACAGTCTTTATGCCATGAGGTTTTTAACTATTGCCTGCTAATTCAAGAGAACGACGTATATTGATCTGAGAATCTGCTAAATTCCTTTCGTCCGTGAAATTGGAATCGTAAGAAAAAATTCAAATTTTGTTTGGAAATGGCCACCAATTCATCAACAACGTGATTTCCAAAAAGCAACTACTTCGAATTGGTTTCCCGAAGATAATACTGAACCCGCAATGTTATCTTTACTTCAGAATTTTACTTTGTAGGATTATTATTGTTCGTCCATTACACTTAGCCACGCCTCTTGGAGAATACATTTCACAATAGGGTTAAAGGTTGCAAAAGAAAAAGTTTGGGAAAAAAAAAACAAGATTAGGAAAAAATTTAAAATACTTCCTATTAAAGAAAAAATTATTTATAAAATAATTACGAATAACATTTATAATGTTAAAAAGAAAAAAAAATAATCAAAATAATGAAAATATGTTGGTTAAAATTGGTTAAAAATCTTTCAAATCAATAAATTGAATAATAATTTTGGTCTACTAGTAAGATTGAAAAACTGTATAAAATATGAATTATTCAGTCAAATTAATTGGGAAAAATATAATTCTGAAACACTAAAAAGTATTAAAAATGTTAATTTTTATTAATCACTGACATAACAAAAGTTAAAAGTTAATTGATGAGAATATTAGTCTAAATTTTTAAGTTTCTTTTCTTTTGTATTAGATAATTAACAAAGTTCATTAATCTACAGTTAATAATTATGATGGACGGACAATAGAGATCTAGATCAAAATGATGAAAAAAATACTGTCGTGAAACTACAATCGTCTTTAGAATGCAATCTATTTTATATTAATCTCGTAATTAAAGTTACATATTTTTAATTATCATTTTAATTGAAACAGTTTCTTTTTTTTCTATTACTTCGAAAGTATCTCCTTGTTTTCAATTATTTTGGATAATCTTTTGTTATTTGTTTTGTTACTTGTTCTTTTGTTATTTGTTTTGTTACTTGTTCTTTTGTTATTTGTTGAATGTTCATTAAATTGATAACTGGTGTTTCGTTGTTCCTTGGCATTCTTAGAATACGGAAAACATCGTCTGGAAGACATTGATTTGTCTAAGAAAAGTTTGTAAGTAATCGCAGTGGAGTTCCTACGATTTAATCTAAGAAATCCTCCAATGATCAATTAAGTTTCTTCCATTTCTTTCTCTCGAAATTCAGAAAAGATCGTAGTTTTCTTAAATGAGTCAGACATTAGTGAATACGTCTTGATTTTCGTTTCAGCGTCGACTTGCAGTTAGGGCCTCGTGAAATATCATTTTTGTTTCTGTTGGAAACAGACTCGTGGAGCGGATGAACGATGACGCCTGCAGAGACTGGGCGGAGGGAGCGTGGGGGCCCTTATTGAGAAGGGCCGCAGTTATTGATGGTCTTGTTTCCTGAAGCTAGGAGGGTTTTAATTTGTCATAAGTTATCAGCACCGCAAGGGGAAGAGGAACACCATCTAGCAAGCGCCACCCTTCGGCAAAGGTGACAAATATTTCATGGGACGTCACAACCTTGCTTTGCTATTTATTTCGCCACCAGAGATTTAGGAATTGTTCTATTGGATTTCAACTTGAACTTTTGTGCACTTTTTCATCTCTGCAATTGACACGTCTAACGACAAAAGTAATCTCAGAAAGTACACTTAAAGCACATAAGTCTTTTTTGTCTTTATTTTGTTTTTTTTTGTTTTTTGTTTTTTTCGAAGTAGTTAAAAAGAAAAATCTTTATGTTCCTTTCGACTACCCATAAATCTTAGTAGCAAATGATTTTGATGAAATCTGATATGGGACTAAAAGATAGAGCAAATATAAATTGATTTGAATTATGAAGAATGGTCAACAAACATATTTAAAATGCTAAAAATCTATACACATTACGATTCAATCAAAAACGAACGGTTTCGCCTATGTCACTAAGCTTTGACAAGTAAAGAAAAATAGAAATACATGTGTTTATGTGCTATTAACAAACCAATAAAAATTCATACTAAAATTAAATGTAGAGATTTGCACAGGTTATATTTATTCTATGTAAATTGACTCGAACTATACATATTAATACATCAGCTTTATTTAATGAATATCTACATTGACCTATATTTTTACAAGCGAAATATAGAGATAACAGTTCGTGTGATCCTTTGAGTTCTTCAGTTTCAGAAAATTGTAGGTGATGAGTAAAATGAGAATGAAACAAACGCTCTTAAAACTAAAAGGCTACATATTCACTGAATATGGTTAGACTTAAGTTACTTTCTAGAATTTAAACTCTTTTAGCATTAAATTAATGACAGAGATGCCAAAATACCATCTCTTGAAATGTTAATAATTTTTGGTTAAAAAAATTAAAAAGTGCACTTAAGTAAACAAAGGTTCTCGCACCCCTGGGCTATCATGTCGGGAATTGGTAAAACCGCTTTAGCCTTATTAGGCTTCTTCAGTCGGATTTATCCTTGATGATAGCTCAGTGAGCATGACAAAGATGAGGTTACCACTTCAGCTCCCAAAAATAGTACCCCAACAAAATGAACATACCAATGATAATTCATCGTGCAGTGCACGGCCTCAAATTCTCTGTCCCGGCAACCGCGGTGCACGGTAAATTATCATTTATGTGTTGATTTTGTTGAGGGCCACTTCGGGGAGCTGAGTGTTAATCTCATCTTTGTCTCGCACTCTTGAGTTATCATCAAGGGTAAATCCAGCTGAAGAAGCCTAATAAGGCTGAAACAGCTGTCCCACATTCCCGACATGATAGCTCAGGGTGCGAGAACCTTTGTTTATTTATTTGCTTAATTTTTTCACAAAACTTTATTTACTTTATTTACTTTTTTCCTTTCTTAATTATAATTAGACATTAAGTACAAAGCAGATTCCAGTTAAATTAATTCGTATTTGTATTATTATTTACTTTTTTTAGTAAAATTAAACCATTCATTAACTGCCGCTTTCTGAACTAATTTAGAACAATAAGTTAGAAAGAATTTAAAACCTACTTTCCTTAAAACAGTATTTCTAAAATTTCTGATTTTTTTAATCTTTAAAAAAAAAATTTTTAAATTTTAAAGTCGTGAAAACAACAAAAATAAAAGCCTAAATTCATATTCAAATTTTATCATCTACTGAACACAAATAACACAAATTTCTATTTTCTAAATAAAAAATGAAATAAATCTGTTTATTTAAATACTTTGTTTAATTTTAATCATGTGATTTTATATGGATTAAAGTATATGGATTAGATGATGGGATGATTCATTGCTTAAGGCAGTGACATAAGAATAGAAATGAGACATTGAAATTCATTGTTTAGAAATCATGGGAATTTTTTGCTGTCTTTTCGCGACAAAGGACTCAACACGAAAAGATTTCAAATAAAAAATTTAGCTCGCCTCTAGTCTTTACGTACGCCTACAAGTTTTCAGAAAGATCCACCTGCGATTTTAAAAGTTACCTTGAGGACCGGAAACACAACAGACTGAAAAACCTGATCAGTATTAAGTTTCTTCGGAAAGTAGACTGAAAATGCAGATGTCGACTGAAGTAAACAAGAAATTGTGTACGTTACTGAGGTAATGTAAGTTCTTGACTTTATTTTAGAAGCCATTAAATATCTGTTTGGATTTTTACTGCTCTTTTCTAAAAATAGCTTGTTATTGAAGCCATTTTAAAAAAAAAATTGCTGATATATTAATATTTCATTTGGATTCTCTTTTGATACTGGTACTTTCAAGTTAAAGAATTTTCTCTTGAAAGGTCTTCTGCTTTCAAAGTCATTTCCTGTGTTTTGGGGACGTCTGTTTTTGCTTTTTACTTTCATTCTTTTCAGTTGTGGGAATGAAAGTGGCTCTAACAATATGGTACTTGAAAAGGCAGAGGTCACTCTCATGGATAAAAGAATTTCCAACCTTTCCAATACCATTGAAAAATAACAGCAGCTTTGATAAAAACACATTATTCTTAAAACTGTTATACCTAGCGTGTTAAAATGCAGTTTTTGCTTTGTTATTTCTTTGGAATTAAATAAAATTAAATAAAGTAGGGCATGAGTATACAAGTATTTGTATCATCTGAATGTTTTTAATATAGATTGTTACAGGAGAACAGAGTAGACCTGTGGCCAGAAATCTACCAAAACTACAGCAGAAAAAGAAGTGATGTTTGTTCCTCTAATTTTTATTTGGTTTGTTTATACGTAGTTGAGGTTAATTCTCTTAGATTAGTTAATTTGTAATAATTTTAAAGTGTTATTGTCTCAAAGTCTGTATATATATTTTAATAAACTGTTACATTTCACTATAAATATCTTCTTTACTGTATAATATTTATGTGAAATGTTGTTAGGTTTTATTGTTTTTATTGCAACTCCATAAACCTGAAATAAACAAATTTAAGCTTTTTAACGTGTATAATGAGAAATAGATTGAGATTTTAAACAGCACATAGTAATTAAAATGAGCTTTAGCTTATTAAACAAAGTGAATACATTAAATGCACACGGTTGGTGACTGTGACGTTGTTACGAAGATGGACATAATTGGCTTCTGGACTTTTATCATATCTTGACTTTTAATTTACATATTTGCAACCTCCTTATTCGATTACTTAAATTTAGGTTGACTTCAATTTTTTCAGATAACAGTTGGGACATTTTTATAAATACAAGCAAAAACAGTGTTTTTATTATAGTTAATTACTTTCTTACGTTAGATAGATTCCATTTTCTTTATATACATAAAAATGTCTACAGCATATAAACATTTAACTGGATGTAATGTTTAAAGTCCGAAGCACCGCCTTGATGACAGAAACAAGAACAAATTTTACATTTTGGAAGAGAAATCATTATTTCCAGCCCTGAAACACGGATATTTCTTCTGAAGCTCACCTGTAAATTTACTTTTTCTTTTTTTGGCATTGCAGATAAAAGGAAAAAATCTTTAAGGAAAGCACCCACACTTCCTTAATAACACGTGTTTACTTTGCTTGAACGACTTTCACAGAATAAAAACGCTCGAAGAACCTGACGCTGACCAAGACCATCTAGGTGGACCGCCATTTTTTTTTTCTGTATGAACAAAATTTTTGTAGTGTATTAAAATACACTAAACTTATTTTCATTATTACCAACCTGAATAAGATACCGAGCCACGCCACAGCAAAAGACAATGGAGATGTGTGCCTCTTCTCTCGATTATTATCAACATATTATATGTACAATGAAAGTCACAGAAAAATCGTACGAAAGGCAATTTTCTCAAAAAGAAGACTGGAAGAATTTTCAAGCCGTTAAAACGGAACAATCGCCTATGGTCACCCTTCTTAACTCGGAGGTTTTGTTTTTTTGTGTGTGAAATAATTGTACATTGGAGAAAAGTATAGAGCAGGTTTACTGAAATCAATAGTGTTTATAAATTTTTAATTGCCGTTTTTAACATATATGTGAATTATCTTTATTTAAGTTCTGGAAGGTTCGCTTGCTCAGAACTGTAATACCGTAAAGTAAAGTTTTATTATGATATCTGAAAGTATACAACAATTCTTTTCCTAACAACTTGACAATTTTAATATAAAATTTACTTAATCTTTGAAAGTATCTTCATGGATTTTCATTTTATCGTGTATTCTTTTGCTTATTATGTCTGTTGTAAGGGAGTAAATGTGTCCGCGAATAAGAGTAACATTTGTACAGAATAAAAAGTTAAAAAGATAATAGTTGCAACAAAAAGATAATAGTCAATATTATTACTGGTACTCCTCACTTGACGACCCATCTGCTTAACGATCACTCGCACTAACGACCTCCGCTCTTGAAGGTGCAACTTCTATTTCATCGTAGTCATATCCCTTACCTGGATCCTCTATATCTCCAGATAACCAATAAACAAATGATAAGTACATATGCATGTCTTTTATGAATAAATTTGAAGTTTGTTGCGTAATTTTTGTAATTTTATAATTTATATTAAAAAACAACTATAACTCACACATAAATAATTCATTTAAAAAAGTTTAAACAAAACATGCTAAAAAATACGATACATTAAAAAGTTCCTAGGACAGAACAGTTTCGGGGAACATATTCACCATCATCAGCAAGGTATTCCCCATTACCATCTTGCTGATGATGGGGAATATGTTCCCCGAAACTGTCCTGTCCTAGGAACTTTTTAATGTATCGTATTTTTTAGTATGTTTTATTTAAGCTTTTTTAAATGAATTATTTATGTTTGAGTTATAGTTGTTTTTTAATATAAAGTATAATAAAACACACGTTAAAATCCTTTTACTTTTATAATTTTACAACGATCCTATATTCCCGGCGGAAGCTCCTCGCTTATCGACCAATTCGCTTAACGACGTAGTCGTCGGAACGGAACTCGGTCGTAAAGTGAGGAGTATCTGTACACAAGGTCCTTTTCGTACTGGCTTAATATCTATCATAGAATAAAATTGTAAAGTACTGTTGTGTCGCTCCTCTTTGATCCTTTCATAATAAGAATTATTGGTAAAAGCTGTTCTATTTCAGACAATCGAAATATTTATCTGCGTATCTTATTAATATGATCAATCATTCGAAGAAAGAATATAACATGTATTATTCTTTCTATTGTGATTAAAAACATGACTGCTAACAAGAAAGATACAGTAAACATACTGTTGTCTTGGACTGCCTGAATCGATGGACAAGAGACGCTTTGTGGAGTCTTCAAGAAATCGATGAAACAGGTCCTTTAATCGACACAAAACCATTAACCTCACTTTTCTGGACCACGCTTTGATCCGTGTAGTTTGGAGAGCAGGGATAACGGCTTGTTTCCACTCGTTACCAGTGCTTTCCTTCTCACATCGCCATTGCTTTTACGAAAACAATAAATCATTTCGAAGTGACATTGTTGCATCAATGACTTAACCATGGTTGCTTCGGTCTTGAGCTGTTTGGGGCTGCTGCAAACACTTATTTTTTCGGTCATTTTTCGTTGCTGTAGTTGATGAAAGATCATGCTGACTCCTGCACGACCCAGCGCTTCTCGCCCTCGGATAGACTGTCTTTATGATCGACGAGAAGCCCTAGCTGCAGAGACGTACGACTCTGGTATTCAAATGAAACCACTTTTCTTCGGTGCCAGACACGAAGACGGATTGCATATAACGACTACCAAGTTCCCTCTTTCAAGGACACGTGAAATGCTGCCATACGTTCACATTTCATTAAAAAAACACTATTTCTTCAGTATGTTTTTAATTAATACTTTTTATTATTTTAACTCATCAGTTCATTATAGTCTTACTTAATCTATATATTTATCATGTAGTTATTATTATTTTAAAACTTAGGTAGATTTTGCTAAAACATTAGAATAACTAATAATACATTCTATAAAATGAAGAATATATAATGTAAATTACTTAATAAATAAAAATAAATAAAATAGAAAAAAATATATAAAGTAGAATATGTAAAATACAAAAGTTCCACTTGAAGAAACTTAAAATTTAGTATTTTTAAGTTTTCATAAAATAATATAATTTATAATTATGGAATATGAATATCGGTAATTTCTTTTAATTTTTTAACTACATAGAATAATAAAAATATGATCTATTTTGATTATTTTGAATTAATATTACGTTTGTAAAGGTATCATTTCTATATGTTTCAAAGCAAATCTTTACATTTTTTTTTTCCTTTTAAGTGGATTTGAGGTTTTGTTTTTTGTTTTTTTGTCTATCATTTCCTATAATTGACGTAATTCAAAAAAGAAAAAAAAAGGCACAATTACCAGTTTTAGTTTATAATTATACTTATTTAAATTTACGAAGTTATTGTCCTCCCAATGAGAGATGGCCGCCCTGTTTTTGTGAGATCTGCGCATGTATCATCGATTAGTCAGGTCAGGCACTTCCGTCTGATGTTATGACAGGACGCCACCATTACGGTAAAGGCTTGTTACTTTGCAAAAGAGCATTATATTTATAAATAATATATATTTATTTATTTATATAAATACTTATTGTTAGCAACTGGTATTGAAATAACGCTAAATAGTCGAGAGAAGTTTTAATTTGGCGTTATCAACATGTCTTTCTCAGTGAAAACAGACTCTGTCGTCCATTGTGACAGGAAAACATAATTGATCAGCTACCGGAAGGGCTGCGCAGTTCAAACTTCATTTTGAGGACAATAAGCAGTAGGAAAAAGCTGAAAAATATTTATTTAATGACTATTAAAATTCTATCGTAGTTATTACACAAGGATTCTACCAAAATATGTGTATATAAATGCGAAAGCCCTCACTGACACATCACTAATTCTCCTCTTTCCCAAATTAGACAGGGAAGTGAAATTTAGCAGAATTATTCCTTAGGTTGAATTGGAAAAAGTAAGCAATCTGAATTCTAATTAACTACCCCGAGGGGTGTAAAAAAAGGAATGGGGACGCCAAACTTTCTTGAAAAGTACGCATATCTCAGAAAGCGCTTGAGTTGGAAGCACGAAATTTGACATGAGTGTTCTTTGTTAAAATCGAAAAGTAGTATTCTACGAATTTTCGATATTCGGGCTCTAAGGTGACCAAACTTTCTTGAAGGGTATGCGTAAGTCCGAAACTGCTGAAGATGGAAATACGAAATTCGACATGAGTGTTCTTTGTCGAAATCGAAAAGATGCTAGTCGATCGAATTTTCGATATCGGGCCCTAAGGGGTGTAAACAGGGGGGGGGGGGGGAAATGGGCAAACTTTGTGAATGTACTTCTACGGGTTTTTCGGATTGCAAAGTAAGAATGTAACATTACTTTGTAATGATCATGTGATTTATTTTTTTTACTTTTTATTTCAACATTATCTTTTTTCAAATTTTAATTATGTAAAAAAAATATGGAAGTAATTGTGGCATTCTATAACAAAATAAAATAAAATATAAAAAAAAAATTCTAATATAGAAAATAAAAAAGAAAAACGTGGAAAAATTATTCTGGCCTCCGGTAAATTTTCAGTTGGTAAATACTTGGTCTGTTCCACCTCAAAGCTTAATTTGTGTTCAGTGTAGGAGGTAGGTGGATTTTCTGCTTAGTTTTTTATCTCTTAGGTTGGAGAGTTCTGGAATCTTTGATACAAAAACGTGTAATGTTTAGTTTTAATTATGCCACACTGTTTTATGGTCACAGAGAAACAACATAATTCTGTTTTTGAAATAATAAAAATTAAAAAGTATTTTTAAGTTAATAAGAAAAAAATAAAAACGCACAACAATTTAAGATGGACTGAGCTATTTTTGGAATTTTCATACCTGGAATCAAAAACAGACTGTTTCTACCTTCCTAGATATCATCAGCTTGATTCGCCCAGTACTCAAATCTCACTGGGATCAAAGAAACATATACAAATGACAAGCAAAAACAAAATAACTGTCCTTTTGATTACACTGAGTTATGAGTACTGAGCGAATCAAACTGCTGATACCTAGGACGGTAGAAACAGTCTGTGTTTGATTCCCGTTACGTCAATTCCTAAAATAGTTCAGTGGATATTTAAACGTTGAGCGTTTTATTTTAATTTTTTCTTATTAATATTTTTATGCACGTTAAATTTTGCCTCTTTTATTTTTAATCTTTTATCTGTTTAGTGACACTGCACAATATAAAGAGTGGGGGAGGGAGCTCTTAAGAAGATTCTGTCTGTCCGTCTGTCATTATATCTGCAATCTCAAACTAAAAAGTCAGACAGACGTGTGTGATTCTTTATTGGAAAGCATGACTTGTAGAGTTCTGAAAAAATGCGACTTCCGATCTATGGTCACTTCCTGTATTAAAGGCACTGGTCGAAAATGAAATATATACAGAACTGCTTTGGTTTCGTGTCAGTATGAATTTAGTTTTGTTTTTTTTTCTTAATATTTTTAATGTAATACTTTTCTGTAGTCTTAAAAGTATTAGTTGTAGTCTTGCTTTAAATAACTTCTTTTTTTCCATAACTTTATCTCAATTTTTTTTTCTTTTATTCCTTAAAAATTATTGTTATGTTCAGTAAACTCATAGAAACGGTACAAGTTGATTTGCAAATTATTAAAAAAAGTTAGGAGTTCCAATCGTCACCAGTAAAATGAAGGTCGTGAACAATGTATCAAATGTTATTGGGTTGCTCCACTTGTTATGGTGTCTGAAGGATTGGGCGGAAGCCTCTTTGGAACCTCATAACTCAGGATCGTAAAAGTGCCTTCACCATCTCTCGCTGATCGCTCCCAGTGGCTGAAGGTGAAAAGAGAACGATTCCCCACCTCCTCCAAGTTAATCGGACCTCGTAGACGAAGGCGCCCTCCAGATACACTTGACTCAAACTGACCATTTCTTTAAATTACGCTTTGTAAGAATTGCTTAGAGAGATTTCTGGGAAAATAAAATTAATGGAAGTTTTAGGAACTTACGTCATCACACGTGCGACGTCATTATTTATCTGCGATTTAAAGAACGAACATTAAATAATTTCAACTTTATAATGAATTGAAAAGCGATTATTTTTGCAAGAAAATAACTTCCACTCAAAAATGCACTTAAAACAATAATTCCAGAATACAGAAAAATTAATAAAGAAATAGAAATCAGCTTTGCAAATTACTGTAACAGGATTTTATCACTCATAACAATGCTTTTTTTTTAGCTTACTTTCTTAATGGGAAGTATATTTATATATTTTTCTTTGCTGTGCATCCATGTGTGCACCATTGGAGGGAATTTTATATTACACTGCCTGACAGATAAAAGACTAAACTAGATAACCTGATAGGTTCAGAATAAATGATTTATATTTCAGTCAAAGCTCCAGTGGCCTAAAATACAGGATGGTCAATAAGAAGTGGAACATACGTTTTGGGTGATACATTGCTGAACCTGACGTGACATTGATGAGTGTCCGAATAATGTCCTGACTCATCGTAGACTGTGATCCGAGTCCACAGTTCAGTTTTATTTAATGGGAATGAAAGGGTATTCAACCGCCGTCCAATCGTGTCCCACAGATTCTCGATTGGCGAGAGATCGGGGATAGGGCTGGCCAAGGATGCATCTGCACATCTTGCAAAGCATGTAGGCTGATCTGAGCTGTATGTGGCCGGGCGTTATCCTATTGAAACAGAGTTTGGGACGCCCTGCAGATATATGATAGTGCCGTGGCACTGCAGCTCTTCACAACATTGGCGGCATTCCGTTAATGTGCCCGTATTGCGTACTAGAGGTGAGCGGCTGTTGGCGCTGATAGCACTTCAAGCTATGATTCCACGTTGACTGGCTGTGAGGCACTCAACAACGGCAGAGGAATCCGCCAGTTAGCCATATCTCCAGACTCTCACGCGGTGATCATCATTGGTGAGACAAAAACCGGATTCGTCGCTGAACACTACACTGTTCTATTCTGCATTCCACGCTGCTCTGGTTCGATACTAAGCGATGACGACGATGACTCGCTATTAAGGGTAGCTTTCGCAACGGACAGATGGACAATAAACCTGCCGCAGCCAATCGGTGCGACACTGTCCGTATTGATATCGGAGCATCCAAAACCCCCTATACACTTGTACAGAACTCCCTCAAATGTTGCCAGTTGTGGATTGTGGGTGTGCTACGGCATGACATCTAATGCGACGATTTGTGCGCTCTGATGTCCGTTTCCGAGCTCTGGTCCCAGTACGACGGTTCACATTTCCTTCGTGGGACCATTGTCTCCAAATGCGACTGACGGTTGTGGCATCAGGTTGCGTTTCTTCCGCAATACGGCGCAAGGATCAACCGGCAGTACGAAGACCTACAATGAAACATATCGCGAACACATCCGTTTGACGAAATTGCGTACGACGATGTCTTAAAGGCATTAACACTCCTTGTTCGATCTCCAGATATAGTAATAGCAAAAATACTCACTTCTCGCAGCCGGAACAACATGAGTCTTGTATGACTGCTTCACATTCTGGTTGTCTGCTTATATCACGCGCGCGATTCTTGTGATTGGCCAGAAATTTTATCATTTGTATAATTCGTACATGCGCATCCACTCTGCAATTTGCCTGAGAGAGAAAATGCCCCAGCGTGAAGATGTGAATGCAGTGCCATGCAGTGTATAGTATGTACAGGGGAGTTATAATTAAACTGGCAATACTCAGAGCGATGTGGAGAAGGATCTTCTCGACGGATCAAGCAAGCAAATCAAAATTATCTTAAAGAAAGAAGAGAAAAAAAAGAAGAAAGAAATAAACATAAATAGAATTAGACAAAAAAAAAAAAAAAAAAGATGTAAGATCTAAGGTTCAATTCTACTATTTTTGTCTTTCTTCTATTTCCTTACGCGTAACGACACACAAACAGTTCCTCTGGAATCGAACAACAGGATGTTAATAAGTTAATACTCGAAAACCGATGAAAACATTATCAAAAATCTCGAAACGCTTGATTGTTGGCCCCTCAACCCATCTATATTTTTGAAGGTTTTTTTCCTTTCTTTGAGCCAACGCCAGGACTCTTAGTATTTAAACTATTGGCCTCAACAAGAGGCGAGAAATGTGAGTATTTAGCCGACGAAACGTTGCCCAGGGTACGCCAAAGGAGGCAGCTCACGCTACACCCGCAGAAACGGACGAAACACAGAAGGAGAAAGGAATATCCGTGCCGACGCCGGGATTCGAACCCAAGTTCCGACACATCGGTCTCACGGCAGACCGCCGTCTAGACCTCTCGGCCATGCCGGAACGGCAAATTTATGAAGTACTCCATGTGTATTTTCATCTCGCAAAACGGCATCGATTTTCGCGATGTACAGGTATCGTCTCCTTTTAAATTAACAAAACAATTTTTGTAACTATTTATTTATCTATCTATCTATCTATCTATCCATTTAGTTAGTTATCGCCAAAAATTCAGAATTCAATATATACCCTGGAAAATTCAGTATAATTATATATTGATATATAACAGAGTGATTCGTAAATCCGACCTCTTAGCAAAATAAATGTTTAAATTTATAATCTTCTTTTATGTCAAGTTATATATCAGCTTATTGCATCATATCTTCTGGAAAATTTGATATCTTCACAAACATATAATCTTTACAAACATTCCTTTGGGTTGTAATTATATTTTGGTGAAACTGAAATTTAACTTTACGTACTTACAATTTTTTAATTACAGTGTAATATTTAATGCTTCTCCAAAGTCTTTATTATTCTTATACTACAAATTTCAGATAATTCTACAGAAAAAAAAAATCTGAAGATGTGAGATTTGGATATTATGATGACTCTTCGATTAGTTCCATGTCATCGTATAGGAAGAATATTATCCAACCAGCAAATACATTATTATTTAATCCTGAACTATTCATCTATTGTACAATTGCCCGACAAACCGCACTATATACTGATTTTGTTTAGTGATAAATATTAACTACAACATTATAAATTATGGTGTTGAACTTGCCTAAACGGAAACCCAATCACCAAAGAATCCTATTTTCAGCTAGAACACTTTGTGACCTTCTTTAACATACAAAAATTAATAAATTTTCCCCTTATCTGGATTAATAGAACACCTGTATATGAGGCGACGATGAATATTACCTCACTTTAATTTTGTAATGTATCTTTCTAAAGACAAAATTTCCTATTACAAGAAATCTGTTTTTCATAATAATCCTGTAGTAAATCCCTCCTCTTATTATCCACTGTTACACCTGCATTGTTCTGCAATAAAAACCTTTTTATTACCTGCAGTGCAATCCATCATTTTTATTACTTGACCCTTTTTTTTACTTCTTCTTTTCTGCTTACTAAGATGTTTCTAAGTCTTCCCTTTTAATTAAAGGTTTTGCCACTTCTTCACCTGACTGAGTCTTGCGCAGATATCTTTTTTTTATCTCCTAAGATGCAGGTTCTTGGAGGATGAGACCGTTTCCAATTCACTTTCATTTGCTCTTTCCTTGACACTTTTACCACATATTTTCGGAATGGGAAAAACAGGATTTATTCTTTCCAGAAAAGCTTAAGTAGTGTAAATGTATCAAAGTATAGTTATTATATAGTGTGATTAAAAATTCGCTGTATACATTTTAAAGGTGGATCAGGAATACAGAAATAAACTGTATTCATAGTGGAACATGTCCGGAAATGTCATTCGAATGTGCTAGAAGATAAGATAGACTAAGGTTCAGAAATAAAAGGCAGCAAGTAAGGTAGACAGCATGTTTATTAGCCCTATGTTTACAATATGACAGTAAGTTGTATACAATCATGCCTGTTTCTGTCGAATGATCTAGTTTCTCACAATCTCTGGTGCAAATGCAACGTTTGATGATGGCGCATAAGCCTGTTGGGAATCATTCACGATACAATGGTACAACGGCTCGTCCGTTTCCGTTCACTGCCCCATAGGTTAGGTGAGGTTAGGTAACCTCATCAATAGTGAAGTAATACATCCTACTCTTACAAAGTCAATGTCTCAAATGACGATGGCTCACATTGTCCAACTAATGGGCTGCCAAACAGCGCCCTCTAGTACATTCGAGTGGCTTTTGCGATTTCTATTTGTATTCCTGACCCTACCTTTAAAGTTTGTACAGGGTATTTTGAATTATCCTGTATATACAAAAAAAAGTTGCAATATTTCATGGACGTAATATACAAACTTTAACATTATGCTAAATTTTAATAGATGAATATAAAATGGTGTTCACTTCTTCACTGGTCTATTCAAGTGTATTTTCCTTTGCAATGCTTCCGACTCCAAATACAATGCCTCTAAATTACATAAGGAAGCTTTAGAACACAAGATATACAACTACTACTGCTACTACCACCACTATCACCACCAATAATAATAATAATAATAATATGGAATTCCTTTTTCCCCGTAATACTTAACTATGATATTGTCTTGGATTGAACCTTTTCTTGCTATTATATTTCCTTCGGTCTACTTTACTTCATTCTTTTAGTGAAAATCTATCCACTACAAAAAACAAATAAACACGAAAGCAGAAGAAAATTTAAGATATCTTTTAGACATCGGTGGGAACAGATTGTTTCAATTTAGTCCAATGTCTATTAATGTCAGTCAATATTCATTAAAGCTTGTAGTACAATAATGACAGTGATCGAAAATTCAGAATAAAGTAAATATTTGAGAATAAGAAGAAACGTGTCACGTCCCTTTCTAATTCAACTAATACGAATTGCAACAGATATTTATCTATATAAAATCTAACAATATAAATTGTAAAATATCAACTAAAAACCTCACAGAAATCTTGTGGCTCTATTTTTCCAGACAATTCCATAAGCTGTGTATAAATTTCTGATATATGTTGTCCTAATTCACTAACAGAAAAATATTACTTACCATAAACCACAAACAACATTCCATGCCGTAGGGTCTCGCTTTTGATTTTCATAGAACACATGTATTTGCATAAAGACTATTTATTTAGTAACATTACTAAGCAAGAATATACATTTGAATGTACAGTATCTGGACAGATTATAACATGCCTTGCCTCTGTGTGAATGTATACACACATATACTGTACTTATGCATATTCGCTGCAATTGCTATCTACGTAAAGCAACCAGCATTGAAGTTGTTTGGAAGAACTAATTTTTTGGGAGGTGTCGAAAGGGCTTTATCATGATACTCGAAATGCCAGAACATTTATGTTTACCTCGCTTTCAGGCTGTCAGAATTTCAAAACTGAAAACAACTTTCAAAAAATATGCTATTAAATTTATCTATTTGCAGCAAATTTCAGGTTAAGATCAAAACAATCGTAAGATATATTCAATTGAATAAAGCAAAAAAAGTTAAAGTTCCAGCTATAAGGAACCCTTGATGAAGCAGATGAGATTAATACTTAAACATAGTTAAAGTAAATAACTTACGTTGTACATTTAACAAAGAGGTATTGTTATTCGCATCCCAGCTTTGGATTAATTGTGGAGTTTTAATTGTAGTTGCTAAACTTCCAAATTTGTTAGATAGAGATTGTTTTCAGTGTTTATAACCAAATCTTATTAGTTTGTATTTACTATAATTTGAATTAGCATTTAATGTAAGTATAGATGCTTCGCAGTCTGTCAATCACAGTTATTATCTTCTCATGGTTCCCATTGTAAATCTTTTGCCAGAATTAATGATTGAGTTTTCCCACAGGGATCCACGTTAAGTAAAATTTGAAATAGGTATTGATAGTCTTTTATCCTCCAATATTCTTATATAGTTGCAGGAAAGTCAGTTATCTGGTTAAAAAGTTAGTACGTGAAACAAGCTCGAACTTTGTCAGCTAGTTTTGCTCAGGAAAGTCCAGTAACTATTAGATGTTAAACATTATTTGTAGGATTTCCAAGCACTTGTAAGCAGTTGCCTACAAACTAACATCAACTAAAATACATATTTATAACTGCCATAATGAAGAAGAAAGATGAGAAGAAGGTGAAGAGTTAAATTTAACAAGTATTTATCATAGATAAACCTCTTACTCTGTCAACTGATTTATAACTTGGAATTCATCTTCATAAATATTTCCGGTTTCCGTCAGTTTCTGTCTCTTCGGTTCTTAGAGACACCGGGGAGGAAGAAGTCGTTAAATCTTTGACTTGGAAAGAAAATAATTTACGTTTGATTAATACAGTATTTATTTTAGATCCAGAGAAGATATCCAAATGCCTGTCAACTTAGACTTTATATTCAAGTAGTAGAAATTGTAACCGTTAGAGATTAGATTAAAACTATCTAGAATTGTTATTTGTTAGCTGTAATTTTAACCAATGTTCCTAGAAAAATGAGGCTTAGCAAATCAGTTAGTCTGTATGTGTGTGTCTCTCTTTCAAAACTTGAATCATCTTGAAACGTTTGCCGTTTAAGAACTATACACAAGCTAACTTCTATGTTTGGAATCTTAAAAAGTGTCAAGAACTTAATCCCGAACGAGAGAAGAAGATAAACCCAACAGTATTAGAAACTAAACTGTGGATTTCTGTGTCTGTCTTAAACAGTGATTAATAATCTTTTTAGCTAATCCATTAATCCATTGCTCTGAGTTCGATACGATTAAAAATAATCGGTTTTAGACAACTTTAAGTGAGTAATGCAGATTTCTATTCAAATACTTTCATGTAAAAGAATGTTTTAAGAAAAGTAAACGTTACGTTATTTCGCGAACTTCTTATTGGGTTTTTAATAACGATTCTTACACTTCCCACTGTTAAGTAAGACTATGAAAATATGACAGAAGTATCTTACTTGACTGCTGCTACATGCCATACCATAGTTAAGTTTATTTCGAATGTACATTCGTGGAACATGAAAGCAGAAATAAGACAACTATTTGTTATTTTAATTATTTGAATCTCATAGTATTTTAATTTCCTCAATCATTAATATAATACTTATTAATCTAACTTTTACCATCTGCAGCCATCTTTATTTTATATATATAGGGTGTCGCAGATCGACCGCATTTGCTGCAAATTCCTCATTAAATACGATGCAAAAAAGTTGTATAATGTTTTTTGATCGGACGTATACTTTCGAAACAATCGATGTTCTCTGCGTTCGGAAGGGATTACCGAAAAATTTCCCACAAAGGAAACATTATTATTTTTCTCGACAGCGGATTCAGTGATAAAAATACTCTTGGATATCATTTGAAAGCTAACATTATGTAGATTATTTTCACGATAAAAACTTACCCGATCATTGTTTACAAAAAATTATAAAAAGCAATTCTTGCATAGAGTGCGCTTGCTCTTCGCTGTGTATCGTACTGGCATTGAGGCGGTTATACTTCTAGGGTCATACCATTTGAACCGTGGGTTGGATTCACTTACTGCAATTAGCTTTTTTGTAGCTTTGTCATTTGACTCCATTTATTTAGTTTTTTATTTTAAATATTCGTCAGTCCCAGACAAAAAAAAATCAAAAGAAAGTCAATCGACGCCAATTTTTATCTTCTTGTTTTCAAGTTTTTGATTTTCAATCATCCATTTTCGATTATTCCTTTCGGCTGCAGAAAAGCTCGATTATCTTGAAAAATATGTCTGTTCAAAAAAAAATTATTTATCTTTTTTGAAGCATGTATTTAATTAGGAATCCCGTGCTGTTAAGCAAATGCGGTCGATCTGCGACACTTTGTGTATTGTAGCCTA
The DNA here is from genome assembly GCA_023159025.1 of Thereuonema tuberculata. Lineage (NCBI taxonomy): Eukaryota > Metazoa > Arthropoda > Chilopoda > Scutigeromorpha > Scutigeridae > Thereuonema > Thereuonema tuberculata. The sequence continues at coordinate 63,438,287 of JAFIDM010000002.1, forward strand.
GGACTTCAATATTTTTACGGAGATTTGATTATTTTGTGAAGGATTTGAATTAGTACAATCTATTAAAAACATAATTAATTACGAATGTTGGAAACTTACTTAATTGGGGGAAATTAATAACATAATTTATGCTTATCAATGATTACTATCATTGATTTGTTTATATAAGAATTACTGTATATTATAAGTCAGTTTAATTCATTTATGTGAGCATGACATCAGTTACTACAGCTCTTTAGGGGAGATAGATTCGATGTATGATATAGTTTTTCCCGTATTTTTTTTATCCCATTTGAGCCTAAGGTTCACCAGTCTTTTCAGCAGTGATACAATTTCTTTCCCCGAGACCAATAGCAGCGAGCAATGGATCGCCCAGTGAACTTTTCCTTACTTCGATTGACCTTTGTAATGGTTGAGTAGAAAGTTTCTATTAACGAATTCAGTTGAGGAAGAAGAAAAAGATTTCTTGTCCTGAGTTATTGAATCTGAAGAAGTTATATGTTAAAGAGAACGAAATATCGTTGTGATGGTTAAAGAAGATATTTAAGGAGTGTTTGTATCTAATGAGTTCTATTAATTGCTTTATTAATAACTTATGTAGAATATACTTCAAATGCAGAATCATTTTAAACAAACTGCATTTAACGTGTTTAAATGGATCTACTTGAATTAAAATCTTCTAACACGCAAACTAAAACTTTAAAATTTACACAGTTTCGGGATGCGTCTAAAGCAACCCTTTTTCAGTGTGAAAAACATTGAAGAAGGATTGCATAGAGGTAACCCGAAACTAGTTTTTTTGTAAATTTTAAAGTTTTTAAAGTTTTAGTTTGTGTATTAGTCCTGTGGTTTAGAAGATTTTAATTCAAGCAGTATCAATTTTTAACTAAAATTTTTATATTTTCAGTATCTCAGTATAGTATTTTGAGTCCTAGAAGCCAACCCCATCCGAAAACAAAATTCTATAATCAACTTGGAAAGGGCTATTCTGCTTTTGGCGTGTCGAATGATATTTTCTTTGTTTTTATTAGAAAAATACTTTTTCGATAATTTGTAATAGTGAATTTTTTTACTCGGAAACTCATCCTAGATACGTTAATGATTTTATGCCACTTAGAGGAAGTGTTTGGTAATTGAAAACTACAAGCAAAATATGTATGATAAATCCTGAACTATTATACGGTTAGTCAAATTATTTATCTAAAAGTTCTTATCTCTTGTTAATTAAAAGCTTTAATTGGTGTTCGGGAATTCCATTGATCTTTGAGCAACAGATATTACAGACAGATGGAATTTTATTGGTTTAATTAAAATCAAAAGGTCGGTGTGCACCAAGGTTATGTTTAAAATGAGGTTGTTTCCTTAGCCTACATTGGCTATGAACGAACAACGTCGCAAATCGTTGTTAAATTATCAACATTTAGCTACCCAATTCTCTTTTACTAAAACCTCCCATTAGCTCCCACGCTGTTTACCTTTGTTAAGACTCAATTCCTGTGATTTTGACAATGAATTAGATGTATTAATAAAAGTTCCAAAAATAATGTTAAATAGGACTGATTCATTTAATGATTCTTGTGTTCACGTGAAAAATTCACCATAATGCTTTTAGAGGCCCCGAAGTTACAGCTTGCCTGTAAAACATACGGGACCGCTCTTGCTTTTATGCTTGCTGGATGTCATACTCTGTAGTGGCCAAACGGTTAGAGATATTAGAATGAAACCTTCACCATTGTGTTCAGCATCAAAAGGTAGGTGACCACGTCCAAAAAATCAGACCTCCAGGACCATTCCCTGACCGGATGTTGGGGGTCAAAAGTGGTCGCTTCCTATAAAGAGGAAAACGGCGATGTCCCCCCAATATCGACCCTTTTGAACACAGTTTGTTTATAAAATTGTGCATATTATGGGTCCGCTTTGCTTTTGACACTGTCTAAAAGCATTAATTTATCTTCTTTTTTTTTTGTCTGTAGCTTTTCTATGCAGATTCGTTAAAGAACGGCAAAAATAAACAAATATGAAGAGAAAGCTTTGTTTAGTCTAAAGGCTAAAGAATTCTAACCGGAAATGCCAATGAATGTAAGTTAAGATTAAAAAACAAACAAACAACGGGAAATTATTGCAATAAAGTCGACGGAATGAAAAACAATAGTTTTCAACATAGCGTCAAAGTTGTTACAAGAGAACGTTTCCTTTTGTGGACTGATTAATTGTTTCCGGTTTCTTATTGATTTCATTTTCACCAGCTCCGGAAAGTCATTAAACAAATTTCTCCCACATAATTACCTTTTATTCGTAAATTTTCAGACCTCGTAAACGTCGGCGGCTTCTTCCAGCGATAGAATTCACAGAAGAGCTTTAAAAGCCGAAATAGTAAACTTTAAGACGTGTTCTATTAATAGGAATAACGACTCAGTCGACACGTTGACGATATTTTTATGATTATGAGCCAACATCAAATTCTGCAGTTCAAAATGATTGAAAAGAAACAATAGACTCCATAATCGAAGTGTTTCTTTTGTAGACAAAGGCTGGAAGACAAAACGAAAAAGCCATTCAGTGTGAAGTACTGTACCGTTTATTCTAGTGCAACTGATAAAGACGATCGGCGAGATTACAACCACACTCGCGAGACTTATGACGTTCGGTACGGCAAGAGTAACCCCTGAAATCGCATCTTTTATAGATAAGAAAATTCTGCACGATGAATTTACAAGTAATAATAAACCTACTATAATACTGCAAAACTGAAAAAAAAATATCAGCTTTCCAATTTGTCAATATATATTTCGAAAATAATAGTTGGCCATGAACACTAGTTGCAAATCATTATTACTAGGTTTTTTAATTGCATAATTCTTTATTATAAATTCTTTATTGCCAAAGTTTAGTACATCAAGTTTATTTCGAAATTTCTAGATGGCAAATGTAAACTTCATCTATAAATCATTCATATCACACAAAACTTCTCTACTATAAATATTATATCTTCTGTAATAAATAATATTTCGTTCAGTGCAATTTCTGACTCATTTCTTAACCGGATCTACTTCCTAATAGTTCCAATGCTACTTCCCTAGATTGTCGTGGGCTGTAGCTTTATCACGCAATACACTCTTAAAAAACATTGTAATTCATAATTGTTAATTTGTAGTCCTTTGGCCTTGTTACTGCATTCAAAACTATTGATAACAAATGTCTCTGCAATAAATCTAGCCTCTTTGTCAACAAATGGAAGAGGAGTTTGACCATTGGATCAGGATTGTGATTAAATAATAAGCAATGGTCTGCCCAACCAGAGTCTTACTTTCTATTACTCTTAAATGCTCAGACGTGTGGTCCCTTTGAGGGTTCTTACAGTATTTCCAAAAGCTTCGGTAAAGAAGAATGTTTACAGGAGAGAAGATTTTATGTGATATGAATGATTTATAGATGGCATTTTCAATCTCTTTATGTTTAATAAACATTCTCCTCCAAATGGGTCCTAGGGCCTACCCAGCCCTCTGTCGAATGGGTACCGGGTTTCTTTCCCGGAGTTGCAGGCGGGCGTCGGGCTGACCACCCGACCTTAACGTCGTCCCGTTGGTCATGAAACGTTGGGAGCCTTATCTCCCGCGCCCCAAGAGCCAGTTAGGCCTGTCATGGGTTCTGTTTTATTTTTTTTATTAAAACGTTTTGATTTACGTTTTGATTCTGTTAGCGTTCTGGTGCCGTTATTTTTCTCTCTTTTTTTTTTTTAATTATTTTTTTACTTACTTAAACGTTTGCTGAGCAGTTAATTTGTTTTACCTACTTTAACATACCTTTTGTCTAATAGTTTTTGTGGCTGAGCCAAGACAAATGGAATTGCCAGACTAGTTTCCTATCACTAATTCAGTATTCTGAAGTAATCCTCCAAATCTAGGAGCTTTTAAGTCTCTGCTATAAATCCATCTCTTTTGATCTGTTTCGGTGGGAAAGTATCTCGATTATCTCAGCTAATTGGAACTGCGGTCATCTTGGTTACCGAGAATTCAGTTAATCGAAACTTCCGCAGGGGAAAAGATAAAAAAAGGTTTTATGTAGATCTTTCAAATGAAAACAGAAATGATTCGTTATGTTTCAGAGGAAAAAGATATTTCGTATTTTGTTAAACTATAATCTAATTTCGTTTTTCCATTACATTCAACGTGATAACAAAATAATGAGAGATAAAAATAGCATGAGATATTACTTATTTATTTATTTATTTATTTATTTATTATAAATAATTTACTCAATGTACAACTGTATATTAGATATATTTACGTTGCAATATGTATTTAAACAAATATATTTAAAAATAAAAAATAATGTATTATTATTATAATAAATAATTAGATAAATTTCCTCATTCATGTGAAGAGATATAAATAATCTTATTTAAAATAGATACTTAAAGTACATCGAAACATTGTCGTAATTCGTGGCGGAGGGCAAATAATTATTTCAGAAACATGTAAATAATTATATTAATTAATTATTAATTATGTTCAGGCACAGCCTTGTGGTCAAGCCGAGGCCTGCCACGAGATTGAAACGTATGAACCTGGGTTCGAATCCGGCGTGGAGTTGGATGTTTATTTCTTTCCTCTTCTGTGTTTGTCTTTTTCATAGGAGGCAAAGTTGGACTGTCACTTTACAGGTGTGTCCTGATAGTTAATTATTTAATATGTAACTCTGTGATCCAAAAAATGGGCCTGGGGATAAGTCACAACAACGTTATTAATTATAGTTAATGTTACTGTTGTAATAACATTATTATTTTAATTAATTTTTTGACAGTGTCAAAAAAAAAAAAAAACCCTATGGAAGTTTAGTAAAACTCGTAAAACGCACAGAGGAGGAAGGGATTAAGTTAGTTTCCTTCCAAAAGCCGCCACTGAAATAGAAGCAACGTCCATTTTTTAACGAAAAACAAAAAACCCAACTTTCTGTTTACTTTTTTATTACGGTTTTTATTACTCCTTTTCGAAACATTTTGGTTTGGTATTTCGTTACTTTAACTAAAAATGATTCCGTTTTCAATATTGCTTGATTTCCAACAGTGGTACTATTTATTGTTGTCGTTATTAAAAGTATATTACGACTCGAATTTCCAGTTTAAGAAAAAAGTTGAAAATAAATGAAATGAATTAGGAATATGAAGAAGAATTAAAAAAAAAAAATGCAACAACTGGAAAAGCACACTTTCTAGCCAGAATGTTCACGGATCCCCGCCCTCGGCCGAGGCCGGTGATCGAACCGGCTATCTCCAATCCGCAGCCAACCACTTTTGCCAGTCGGCTACCGGAGCTACTTATTCAGTTTGTACATAAAACTTAAGGGATTTTACAAACATGAGACCAAACAGTATCGGAATTAGAAAAAAAAAATGCAGTCCAAAAACCCGTTTCCGTATCCCGGCTGATATCACGATAATTCAAAAACTCCTAGAACGCTTAAATTTTAGAGTATTACAAGGAAGAGATATGTCGATTTTGATAAATGAATTAATCAGTTTAAGACAAATAATATTAAACAAATTTACGAGTTTGATGTAAAGGTAATGTGGTACATAAATAAATTCAGACAGAAACTGTGTAGCTGTTACATCGACGTAATTTCCAAATAAATATTTTTGACTATAATCTTTGTTGTAATTTCCATTTGTAACTTCCACTGCTCTTCCTATTCAACTTTTCTGGTCAGCTTGGAAACTTGTCTAATCTGACAACGGTTTGCATTTGATTCCATTTTCTTAAGATCTATTCCTTCTACAGATTTCCCAATATAATCTTTTACATGGAAATATTGTTTTTTGAATTAATGAAGCATAGAAATTAAACTCAAAAAGGCTTTCAACATAAGAAAACCAATGTTATCATTACTGTGGCATTACTTAATACAAGTCGACTATCGTTAATCCGGCCATCACCAATCCGGTTCCACGGGTAATTTGCACATAATTTCCGCTAGCGTAATATTCAAATTTTCCAGTTCACTCGCCGATGTGCTGCTACTGTTTGGTAGCACTAGGTGCTGCATTAACACCGTTGATGTCCTTTGCTAATGCAGCAAACTATTCCTTTCGTTTTTCTGCAATTATTATTATAATCTGCTTACATTTAGCAGACACAGCGCAAACACGGTAGTTAGTCCATAACAGGCAAAGTTGAATTTCTGAAAAGCAGTATATCTGTGAGAAGCTTGTGTGAATTTTATATAGCATTGGCTCTTCGACAGTTTATAACTGAAAGAAACAGAAAGCAACGAAATTGAAGAATTTTACAACAATTACTGAAAGAAACAGATGTATAGAAGGAAAACAATGAATGACAGAAAAAGTTCGAGTATTTTAAAGTAAGAATGACTTGGTTAATATGGGTTAAAGCTGTAGTCTAGTCTAACTATCCTTGAACCGGCAAAAATCACTAATCCGGCAACTTGCAGATCCCAGTGATACCGGATTAGTAATGATCGATTATAGTTTAAATGCAGAAAACTAATGTAAATAAGATTTTAGTTGACTGATTTTCATGAATTAAGAAGGAAGGACAATCCTTCTTTAATTATTAAATCTTAAATTTAAATAACTGAAACTTACAGATCAAATTACGAAAAATTACAGAACTTGTAGGAAAGAGGACTGGCAATTATTACTAGGTTAATCACTCCAGGATTTCTGTAGCATCTTATTGACAAACTGAACTGTTCTACACAATTCTTTTAATTGATGTAAAATAATACGATGTTGATTATTACTGTAATTGATTACCCCATATTATCATTGTAAACCCAAATATTAAGCTATCATTCTCACTTATTGATTTGCTTTATTCTTGTTTTGAAACTAATATCACGTAGATTTCCAGACATGACTAAGAGTTACAGTTCAGTTCATGAAAGAAGAGCTTTTGATGACGTAATTTCCTTATGGATTGATGTTTCCAGGACGTAACAGTGCCATCTATTGCTACGATTCGTGACTTAAATCTTATAAACATTATGAAAACATTCTGGTTTTTATAGGTTCTACAATTACGAATACATTGCTATATTATTATTATTATTTTGTTATTATTAATAACATTATGAAAAAATTCGTAATAACAGTGCTATATTACGAATACATTGCTGTATTATTATTATTATTATTTTATTATTATTATCCACACTATTTCGCTTGCTTGGGTATGCAAAGTTTGTCCTTTCTTGGTCACGCTTATGCGATCACAAAACGACGCCATCTTGGAATGACTGCATGTTGATGACGTCATGACTGGTGACGTTTGTTCCAGACAAAATCGATGGCTACGTAATAAGGCAAACCTTTCTTTTTTGAAAATAATTATAGTCATTTCCTGTATGGAAAACTACAAAGCTGTCAAAAAGATTTACTGATTTTTTTAAGCATTCTACGACAAAAATTAAGATAAAGAAATTGCTCATTCTTACAGTTAGGGACAGACTGACAGGCGTTGAATGGATTGAAACAGATTTTCTTTAATATTTATTCTAATACTTACAATCAAACCTAATTAATTGATCCAAAGAAAGATAAAACGCGGAGAAGATCAACAAAGAAGTTTCCAACTTTTGTTTCGGAGATTCATTGTATTTAGATTAATAAATTTCAAGCAAAAAAAAA
>JAFIDM010000002.1:63448708-63475816 GCA_023159025.1 Thereuonema tuberculata
TTTTTTTTTTTGTTAAAAGATGGGACATTGTTTCGATTTCAGGGGCGGCTTTTCGAAGGAAACTACCTTAATCCCTTCCTCCTCTGTGCGTTTTACGACTTTTAGGGAAAATTCCCCCGTTTCTTTTTTGAAAGTGTGGGGGACTCTGTCAAAAAATTAATTAATATAGTAATGTTATTACAACAGTAACATTAACTATAATTAATAACGTCGTTGTGTCTTGTCCCCAGATCCATGTTTTGGATCACAGAGTTCACATTAATTAATTAACTATCAGGACACACCTGTAGAGTGACAGTCTCTTTTTCTGTGTTTGTCTCTTTTCATAGGAGGCAAAGTTAAAGAAACATCCAGCTCCACGTTGGATTCGAACCCAGGTTCAGACGTATCAATCTCATGGCAGGCATCGTCTTGACCACAAGGCTGTGCCTGAACGTCATTAATAATTAATTTATATATACGTTTCTGAAATAATTATTTGCCCTCCGCCACGAATTACGACAATATTTCGACAATATTTTTTTAAATAATCGTATCTAAAATATATACTTAATCTCTACACATGAATGAGGAAATTTATCTAATTATTTATAATAATAATAATAATAATAATAATACATTATTTTTTATATTTAAATATATTTGTTTAAATACATATTGCAACGTAAATATATCTAATATACAGTTGTACATTGAGTAAATTATTTATAATAAATAAATAAATAAATAAATAAATAAATAAATAAATAAGTAATATCTTATGTTATTTTTATCTCTCATTATTTCGTTACCACGTTGAATGTAATGGAAAAACGAAATTAGATTTTAGCTTAGCAAAATACGAAATATCTTTTTCCTCTGAAACATAACGAATCATTTCTGTTTTCATTTGAAAGCTCTACATAAAACATGAAACCTTTTTTTATCTTTTCCCCTGCGGAAGTTTCGATTAACTGAATTCTCGGTAACCAAGATGACCGCAGTTCCAATTATCTGAGATAATCGAGATACCTTCCCACCGAAACAGATCAAAAGAGATGGATTTATAGCAGAGACTTAAAAGCTCCTAGATTTGGAGGATTACTTCGGAATACTGAATTAGTGATAGGAAACTAGTCTGGCAGTTCCACTTGTCTTGGCTCAGGCACAAAAACTATTAGACAAAAAGTATGTTAAAGTAGGTAAAACAAATTAACTGTTCAGCCAACGTTTAAGTAAGTAAAAAAAGAATTAAAAACAAGGAACATAATGGCACCAGAACACTAACAGAATCAAAACGTGAATCAAAATGTTTAATAAAAATAAAACAGAGCCCATGACAGGCCTAACTGGCTCTTGGGGCGCAGGAGGTAAGGCTCCCAATGTTTCATGACCAACGGGACGCGTTGAGGTCGGGTGATAAACCCGACGCCCGCCTGTAACTCCCGGGAAAGAAACCCGGTACCCATTCGACAGAGGGCTGGGTAGGCCCTAGGACCCATTTGGAGGAGAATGTTTAATAAAATTAAAAGAGATTGAAAATGCCATCTAGAAATCATTCATATCACATAAAATCTTCTCGCCTGTAAACATTCTTCTTTACCGAAGCTTTTGGAAATACTGTAAGAACCCTCAAAGGGACCACACGTCTGAGCATTTAAGAGTAATAGAAAGTAAGACTCTGGTTGGGCAGACCATTGCTTATTATTTAATCACAATCCTGATCCAATGGTCGCAATCCTCTTCCATTTGTTGACAAAGAGGCTAGATTTATTGCAGAGACATTTGTTATCAATAGTTTTGAATGCAGCAACAAGGCCAAAGGACTACAAATTAACAATTATGAATTACAATGTTTATTGCGTGATAAAGCTACAGCCCGCGACAATCTAGGGAAGTAGCATTGGAACTATTAGGAAGTAGATCCGATTGAGACATGAGTCAGGAATTGCACTGAACGAAATATTATTTATTACAGAAGATATAATATTTATAGTAGAGAAGTTTTGTGTGATATGAATGATTTATAGATGAAATTTATATTTGCCATCTAGAAATTTCGAAATAAACTTAATGCACAAAACTTTAGCAATAAAGAATTTATAATAAAGAATTACGCAATTAAAAAAAAACCTAGTAATAATGATTTGCAACTAGTGTTCATGCCCAACTACTATTTTCGAAATATATATTGACAAATTGGAAAGCTGATTTTTTTTTCAGTATTGCAGTAATATATCAGAGAAATAGTAGGTTTATTATTACTTGTAAATTCATCGTGCAGAATTTTCTTATCTATAAAAGATGCGATTTCAGGGGTTACTCTTGCCGTACCAAACGTCATAAGTCTCGCGAGTGTGGTTGTACTCTCGCCGATCGTCTTTATCAGTTGCACTAGAATAAACGGTACGGTCCTTCACACTGAATGGCTTTTTCGTTTTGTCTTCCAGCCTTTGTCTACAAAAGAAACACTTCGATTATGGAGTCTATTGTTTCTTTTCAATCATTTTGAACTGCAGAATTTGATGTTGGCTCAAAATCATAAAAATATCGTCAACGTGTCGACTGAGTCATTATTCCTATTAATAGAACACGTCTTAAAGTTTACTGTTTCGGCTTTTAAAGCTCTTCTGTGAATTCTATCCCTGGAAGAAGCCGCCGACGTTTACGAGGTCTGAAAATTTACGAATAAAAGGTAATTATGTGGGAGAAATTTGTTTAATGACTTTCCGGAGCTGGTGAAAATGAAATCAATAAGAAACCGGAAACAATTAATCAGTCCACAAAAGGAAACATTCTCTTGTAACAACTTTGACGCTATGTTGAAAACAATGTTTACTTTTTTCATTCCGTCGACTTTATTGCAATAATTTCCCGTTGTTTGTTTGTTTGTTTTTTAATCTTAACTTATAGTCATTGTCATTTCCGGTTAGAATTCTTTAGCCTTTAGACTAAACAAAGCTTTCTCTTCATATTTGTTTATTTTTGCCGTTCTTTAACAAATCTGCATAGAAAAGCTGCAGACAAAAAAAAAAGATAAATTAATGCTTTTAAACAGTGTCAAAAGCAAAGCGGACCCATAATATGCACAATTTTATAAACAAACTGTTCAGAAGGGTCGATACTGGGGGGACGTATATCGCCGTTTTCCTCTTTATCGGAACCGACCACTTTTGACCCCGAACATCCGGTCAGGGAATGGTCCTGGAGGGCTGATTTTTTGGACGTGGTCACCTACTTTTTGATGCTGAACATAATGGGGAAGGTTTCATTCTAATATCTCTAACCGTTTGGCCACTACAGAGTGTGACATCCAGCAAGCATAAAAACAAGAGCGGTCCCCTATGTTTTACAGGCAAGCTGTAACCTGGGGGCCTCTAAAAAACATCATGGGGAATTTTTCCCGTGAACACAAGAATCTTTAGATAAATCAGTCCTATTTAACATTATTTTTGGAACTTTTATTATTACATCTAATTCACTGTCAAAATCACAGGAATCGAGTCGACGTCAGCTCTCTTAACTAAGGTAAACAGCGCGGGAGCTAATGTTTTAATAAAGAGAATTGGGTAGCTAAATTTTGATAATTTAACAACGATTTGCGACGTTGTTCGTTCATAGCCAATGTAGGCTAAGGGAACAACCTCATTTTAAACATAACCTTGGTGCACACCGACCTTTTGATTTTAATTAAACCAATAAAATTCCATCTGTCTGTAATATCTGTTGCTCAAAGATCAATGGAATTCCCGAACACCAATTAAAGCTTTTAATTAACAAGAGATAAGAACTTTTAGATAAATAATTTGACTAACTATATAATAGTTCAGGATTTATCATACATATTTTGCTTGTAGTTTTCAATTACCAAACACTTCCTCTAAGTGGCATAAAATCATTTAACGTACCTAGGATGAGTTTCCGAGTAAAAAAATTCACTATTACAAATTATTGAAAAAGTATTTTTCTAATAAAAACAAAGAAAATATCATTCGACACGCCAAAAGCAGAATAGCCCTTTCCAAGTTGATTATGGAACTTTGTTTTCGGATGGGGTTGGCTTCAAGGACTCAAAATACTGTACTAAAATACTGAAAATATAAAAATTTTAGTTAAAAATTGATACTGCTTGAATTAAAATCTTCTAAGCCACAGGACTAATACACAAACTGAAAAAGGATTGCAGAGAAGCAATCCGAAACTAGTTTTTTTTTGTAAATTTTAAAGTTTTAATGTATTTCACATTGAAAAAGGGTTGCATTAGACGCATCCCGAAACTGTGTAAATTTTTTAAAGTTTTAGTTTGCGTGTTAGAAGATTTTAATTCAAGTAGATCCATTAAACACATTAAATGCAGTTTGTTTAAAATGATTCTGCATTTGAAGTATATTCTACGTAAGTTATTAATAAAGCAATTAATATAACTCATTAGAATCATAACACTCCTTAAATATCTTCTTTAACCACGACAACGATATTTCATTCTCTTTAACATAAAACTTCTTCAGATTGAATAACTCAGGACAAGAAATCTTTTTCTTCTTCCTCAACTGAATTCGTTAATAGATACTTCCTACTCAACCATTACAAAGGTCAATCGAAGTAAGGAAAAGTTCACTGGGCGATCCACTGCTCGCTGCTGTTGGTCTCGGGAAAAGAAATTGTGTCACTGTGCTGAAAAGACTGGTGAACCTTAGGCTCAAATGGGATAAAAAAAAATACGGGAAAAACTACATCGTACATCGAATCTATCTCCCCTAAAGAGCTGTAGTAACTGATATACATGCTCACATAAATGAATTTGATTTGCTTGTATAAGAATTATATTATAGCCTAAGTCAGTCTATGATAATACTCATTGATAAGCATAAATTACAGTATTAATTTCCCCCAATTAAGTAAGTTTCCAACATTCGTAATTAATTATGTTTTTAATAGATTGTACTAATTCAAATCCTTCACAAAATAATCAAACCTCCGTAAAAATCTTGAAGTCCTAGGTTACAATACACAGGGTGTCGCAGATCGACCGCATTTGCTTAACACCACGGGATTCCTCATTAAATACATGCTTCAAAAAAAGATAAATAACTTTTTTTTTGAACGGACTTATATTTTTCGAGATAATCCAGCTTTTCTGCAGCCGGAAGGAATAATGGATGATTGAAAATCAAAAACTTGAAAACAAGAAGATAAAATAAATCTAACAGAAAGTCAGTCGACGCCAATTTTTGTCTGGGACCGACGAGTATTTAAAATAAAAAACTATATCATTTAACTCCATTTATTAAGCTACAAAAAAGCTAATTGCAGTAAGTGAATCCAACCCACGGTTCAAGTGGTATGACCCTATAAGTATAATCGCCTCAACGCCAGTACGATGCACAGCGAAGAGCAAGCGCACTCGATGCAAGAATTGCTTTTTATAATTTTCTGTAAACAATGATCGGATAAGTTGTTATCATGAAAATAATCTATATAATGTTAGCTTTCAAATGATTACCAAGAGTATTTTTATCACTGAATCGCCTGTCGAGAAAAATATTAAGGTTTCCTTTGTGGGAACTTTTTTCGGTAATCCCTTCCGAACGCAGAGAACATCGATTGTTTCGAAAGTATACGTCCGATCAAAAAACATTATACAACTTTTTTTTGCATCGTATTTAATGAGGAATTTGAAGCAAATGCGGTCGATCTGTGACATCCTGTTTATAAAATAAAGATGGCTGCAGATGGTAAAAGTTAGATTAATAAGTATTATATTAATGATTGAGGAAATTAAAATACTATGAGATTCAAATAATCAAAATAACAAAATAACAAATAGTTCTGCTTTCATGTTCCACGAATGTACATTCGAAATAAACTTAACTATGGTATGGCATGTAGCAGCAGTCAAGTAAGATACTTCTGTCATATTTTCATAGTCTTACTTAACAGTGGGAAGTGTAAGAATCGTTATTAAAAACCCAATAAGAAGTTCGCGAAATAACGTAACGTTTACTTTTCTTAAAACATTCTTTTACATGAAAGTATTTGAATAGAAATCTGCATTACTCACTTAAAGTTGTCTAAAACCGATTATTTTTAATCGTATCGAACTCAGAGCAATGGATTAATGGATTAGCTAAAAAGATTATTAATCACTGTTTAAGACAGACACAGAAATCCACAGTTTAGTTTATAATACTGTTGGGTTTATCTTCTTCTCTCGTTCGGGATTAAGTTCTTGACACTTTTTAAGATTCCAAACATAGAAGTTAGCTTGTGTATAGTTCTTAAACGGCAAACGTTTCAAGATGATTCAAGTTTTGAAAGAGAGACACACACACATACAGACTAACTGATTTGCTAAGCCTCATTTTTCTAGGAACATTGGTTAAAATTACAGCTAACAAATAACAATTCTAGATAGTTTTAATCTAATCTCTAACGGTTACAATTTCTACTACTTGAATATAAAGTCTAAGCTGACAGGCATTTGGATATCTTCTCTGGATCTAAAATAAATACTGTATTAATCAAACGTAAATTATTTTCTTTCCAAGTCAAAGATTTAACGACTTCTTCCTCCCCGGTGTCTCTAAGAACCGAAGAGACAGAAACTGACGGAAACCGGAAATATTTATGAAGATGAATTCCAAGTTATAAATCAGTTGACAGAGTAAGAGGTTTATCTATGATAAATACTTGTTAAATTTAACTCTTCACCTTCTTCTCATCTTTCTTCTTCATTATGGCAGTTATAAATATGTATTTTAGCTGATGTTAGTTTGTAGGCAACTGCTTACAAGTGCTTGGAAATCCTACAAATAATGTTTAACATTTAATAGTTACTGGACTTTCCTGAGCAAAACTAGATGACAAAGTTCGAGCTTGTTTCACCTACTAACTTTTTAACCAGACTTTCCTGCAACTACATAAGAATTTTGGAGGATAAAAGACTATCATACATATTTCAAATTTTACTTAACGTGGATCCCTGTGGGAAAACTCAATCATTAATTCTGGCAACAGATTTCCAATGGAAACCATGAGAAGATAATAACTGTGATTGACAGACTGCGAAGCATCTGTACTTACATTAAATGCTAATTCAAATTATAGTAAATACAAACTAATAAGATTTGGTTACAAAACACTGAAAACAATCTGTATCTAACAAATTTGGAAGTTTAGAAACTACAATTAAAACTCCACAATTAATCCAAAGCTGGGATGCGAATAACAATACCTCTTTGTTAAATGTACAACGTAAGTTATTTACTTCAACTATAATGTTTAAGTATTAATCTCATCTGCTTCCTCTAAGGGTTCCTTATAGCTGGAACTTTAACTTTTTTTGCTTTACTCAATTGAATATATCTTAGGATTGTTTTGATCTTAACCTGAAATTTGCAGCAAATAGATAAATTTAATAGCATATTTTTTGAAAGTTGTTTTCAGTTTTGAAATTCTGACAGCCTGAAAGCGAGGTAAACATAAATGTTCTGGCATTTCGAGTATCATGATAAAGCTCTCTCGACACCTCCCAAAAAATTAGTTCTTCCAAACAACTTCAATGCTGGTTGCTTTACGTAGATAGCAATTGCAGCGAATATGCATAAGTACAGTATATGTGTGTATACATTCACACAGAGGCAAGGCATGTTATAATCTGTCCAGATACTGTACATTCAAATGTATATTCTTGCTTAGTAATGTTACTAAATAAATAGTCTTTATGCAAATACATGTGTTCTATGAAAAATCAAAAGCGAGACCCTACGGCATGGAATGTTGTTTGTGGCTTATGGTAAGTAATATTTTTCTGTTAGTGAATTAGGACAACATATATCAGAAATTTATACACAGCTTATGGAATTGTCTAGAAAAATAGAGCCACAAGATTTCTGTGAGGTTTTTAGTTGATATTTTACAATTTATATTGTTAGATTTTATATAGATAAATATCTGTTGCAATTCGTATTAGTTGAATTAGAAAGGGACGTGACATGTTTCTTATTATTCTCAAATATTTCCTTTATTCTGAATTTTCGATCACTGTCATTATTGTAATTTCACTACAAGCTTTAATGAATATTGACTGACATTAATAGACATTGGACTAAATTGAAACAATCTGTTCCCACCTATGTCTAAAAGATATCTTAAATTTTCTTCTGCTTTCCTGTTTGTTTTTGTAGTGGATAGATTTTCACTAAAAGAATGAAGTAAAGTAGACCGAAGGAAATATAATAGCAAGAAAAGGTTCAATACAAGACAATATCATAGTTAAGTATTATGGGGAAAAAGGAATTCCATATTATTATTATTATTATTATTGGTGGTGATAGTGGTGGTAGTAGCAGTAGTAGTTGTATATCTTGTGTTCTAAAGCTTCCTTATGTAATTTAGAGGCATTGTATTTGGAGTCGGAAGCATTGCAAAGGAAAATACACTTGAATAGACCAGTGAAGAAGTGAACACCATTTTATATTCATCTATTAAAATTTAGCATAATGTTAAAGTTTGTATATTACGTCCATGAAATATTGCAACTTTTTTTTTGTATATACAGGATAATTCAAAATACCCTGTACAAACTTTAAAGGTAGGGTCAGGAATACAAATAGAAATCGCAAAAGCCACTCGAATGTACTAGAGGGCGCTGTTTGGCAGCCCATAGTTGGACAATGTGAGCCATCGTCATTTGAGACATTGACTTTGTAAGAGTAGGATGTATTACTTCACTATTGATGAGGTTACCTAACCTCACCTAACCTATGGGGCAGTGAACGGAAACGGACGAGCCGTTGTACCATTGTATCGTGAATGATTCCCAACAGGCTTATGCGCCATCATCAAACGTTGCGTTTGCACCAGAGATTGTGAGAAACTAGATCATTCGACAGAAACAGGCATGATTGTATACAACTTACTGTCATATTGTAAACATAGGGCTAATAAACATGCTGTCTACCTTACTTGCTGCCTTTTATTTCTGAACCTTAGTCTATCTTATCTTCTAGCACATTCGAATGACATTTCCGGATATGTTCCACTATGAATACAGTTTATTTCTGTATTCCTGATCTACCTTTAAAATGTGTACAGGGAATTTTTAATCACACTATATAATAACTATACTTTGATATATTTACACTACTTAAGCTTTTCTGGAAAGAATAAGTCCTGTTTTTCCCATTCCGAAAATATGTGGAAAAAGTGTCAAGGAAAGAGCAAATGAAAGTGAATTGGAAACGGTCTCATTCTCCAAGAACCTGCGTCTTAGGAGATAAAAAAAGATATCTGCGCAAGACTCAGTCAGGTGAAGAAGTGGCAAAACCTTTAATTAAAAGGGAAGACTTAGAAACATCTTAGTAAGCAGAAAAGAAGAAGTAAGAAAAAGGGTCAAGTAATAAAAATGATGGATTGCACTGCAGGCAATAAAAAGGTTTTTATTGCAGAAAAATGCAGGTGTAACAGTGGATAATAGGAGGAGGGATTTACTACAGGATTATTACGAAAAACAGATTTCTTGTAATAGGAAATTTTGTCTTTAGAAAGATACATTACAAAATAAAAGTTGAGGTAATATTCATCGTCGCCTCATATACAGGTTATTCTATTAATCCAGACTTAAGGGGAAAATTTATAAATTTGTGTATGTTAAAGAAGGCCACAAAGTGTTCTAGCTGAAAATAGGATTCTTTGGTGATTGGGTGGGTTTTCGTTTAGGCAAGTTCAACACCATAATTTATAATGTTGTAGTTAATATTTATCACTAAACTAAATCAGTATATAGTGCGGTAGGTCGGGCAATTGTACAATAGATGAATAGTTCAGGATTAAATAATAATGTATTTGCTGGTTGGATAATATTCTTCCTATACGATGACATGGAACTAATCGAAGAGTCATCATGATCCCTAGATCTCACACCTCCAGATTTTTTTTCTGTAGAATTACATAAAATTAGTAGTAAAGGAATAATAACAACTTTTGAGAAGCATTAAGGATTATACTGTAATTAAAAAATTATATATCAGCTTATTGCATCACATCTTCTGGAAAATTTGACATCTTTACAAACATTCCTGATGAAACTGAAATTTAACTTTATGTTCTATACTTATAAGTTGACGTAAAAGTTACAAATTTAAACATTTATTTTGCTAAGAGGTCGGATTTACGAATCACTCTGTTATGTATCTATGTATATAATTATATTGAATTTTCCAGGATATATATTGAATTATGAATTTATGGCGATAACTAACTAAATGTACAGATAGATAGATAGATAGATAGATAGATAGATAGATAGATAGATAGTAAAAAGTTACAAAAAATGTTTTGTTAATTTACAAGGAGACAGTACACTGTATATCGCGAAAATCGATGCCGTTTTGCGAGATGAAAATACACATGGAGTACTTCATAAATATGCCGTTCTGGCATGGCCGAGAGGTCTAGACGGTGGTCTGCCGTGAGACCGATGTGTCGGAACTTGGGTTCGAATCCCGGCGTCGGCATGGATATTACTTTCTCCTTCTGTGTTTCTTCCGTTTCTGCGAGTATAGCGTGAGCTGCCTCCTGTGGCGTACCCTGGGCAACGTTTCGTCGGCTAAATGCTCACATTACTCGCCCCTTGTTGTGGCCAATAGTGTAAATACTAAGAGCCCGGGCATTGGAGCAAAGAAAGAAAAAAAATCTTCAAAAATATAGATGGGTTGAGGGGCCAACACTCAAGCGCTTCGAGATTTTTGATAAAGTTTTCATCGGTTTTCGAGTATTAACTTATTAATATCCTGTTGTTCGATTCCAGAGGAACTGCTTGTGTCGTTACGCGAAAGGAAGTGGATGTAAGATCCAAGGTTCAATTCTACTGTTTTTGCTTAATTCTATTTCTTTCTTTCTTCTTTTTTTTTTATCTATTTCTTTCTTTATTTTTTTCTTCTTTCTTTAAGATAATTTTGGTTTGCTTGTTTGGTCCTTCTCCACATCGCTCTGAGTATTGTCAGTTTAATTATAGCCCCCCTGACATACCTGATATATTACATACACTGCCTGAGAGAGAAAATGCCTCACCATGAAGATGTGAATGCAGTGCCATGCAAATTGCAGAGTGTATGCGCATGTACGAATTATGCAAATGATTAAAATTTCTGGCCAAACACAAGAATCGCGCGCGATATAAGCATACAACCAGAATGTGAAGCAGTCATTCACGACTCGTCGTCCCGGCTGCGAGAAGTGTGTTTTTGTTGTTACTGTATCTGGAGAACGAACAAGGAGCGTTAATGCCTTTAAGACACCGTCGCATGCAATTTCGTCAAACGGATGCGTTCACGATATGTTTCATTGTAGGTCTTCGTAGTGCCGGTTGGTCCTTGCCCCGTATTGCGGAAGAAACGCAACCTGATACATTTGGAGACAATGCGTCGGTCGCATTTGGAGACGATGGTCCCAGGAAGGAAATGTGAACCGTCGTACTGGACCAGAGCTCGGAAACGGACATCAGAGCGCACAGATCGTCGCATCAGATATCACGCCGTAGCTCACCCACAATCCACAACTGGCAACTTTTGATGGAATTCTGTACAAGTGTACAGGGAGTTTTGGATGCTCCGATATCAACACGGACAGTGCTGCACCGATTGGCTGCGGCAGATTTATTGTCCATCCGTCCATTGCGAAGGCTACCCTTTATAGCGAGCCATCGTCGTCATCGCTTAGGAGCTGCGTGAATTAAGAATAAAACAGTGTAGTGTTCCGCGACGAATCCGGTTTCTGTCTCACCAATGATTATCACCGTGTGACAGTCTGGAGACGTGGCCAACGGGCGGATTCTTCTGCCGTTGTGGAGTGCCTCACAGCCAGTCAACGTGGAGTCATAGCTTGGGGTGCTATCAGCGCCAACAGCCGCTCACCTCTAGTACGCAATACGGGCACATTAACGGAATGCCGCCAATATTGTGAAGAGCTTCAGTGCCACGGCACTATCATATATCTGGGGGCGTCCCAAACTCTGTTTCAACAGGATAACGCCCGGCCAAATACAGCTCAGATCAGCCTACATGCTTTGCAAGATGTGCAGATGCATCCTTGGCCAGCCTTATCCCCGATCTCTCGCCAGTCGAGAATCTGTGGGACCCCCAATTGGACGGCGGTTGAATACCCTCCACTCCCACGAATGAAACTGAACTTTGGACTCCGGATCACATAGTCTACGATACTTCAGGACATTATTCGAACACTCATCGATGTCACGTCAGGTTCAGCAATATATCACCCAAAATGCAAGTCCCACTTCTTATTGACCATCCTGTATTTTAGGCCACTGGAGTTTTGATTGAAATATAAATAATTTATTCTGAACCTATCAGGTTATCTAGTTTGGTCTTTTATCTGTCAGGCAGTGTAATACAAAATTCCCTCCAATGGTGCACACATGGAAGCACAGCACAGGAAAATATATAAATATACTTCCCATTAAGAAAGTAAGCTAAAAAAAAGCATTGTTATGAGTGATAAAATCCTGTTACAATAATTTGCAAAGCTGATTTCTATTTCTTTATTAATTTTTCTGTATTCTGGAATTATTGTTTTAAGTGCCTTTTTGAGTGGAAATTATTTTCTTGCAAGAATAATCACTTTTCAATTCATTATAAAGTTGAAATTATTTAATGTTCGTTCTTTATATCGCAGATAAATAATGACGTCGTACGTGTGATGACGTAAGTTCCTAAAACTTCCATTAATTTTATTTTTCCGGAAATCTCTCTAAGCAATTCTTACAAAGCGTAATTTAAAGAAATGGTCAGTTTGAGTCAAGTGTATCTGGAGGGCGCCTTCGTCTACGAGGTCCGATTAACTTTGAGGAGGTGGGGAATCGTTCTCTTTTCCCCTTCAGCCACTGGGAGCGATCAGCGAGAGATGGTGAAGGCACTTTTACGATCCTGAGTTATGAGGTTCCAAAGAGGCTTCCGCCCAATCCTTCAGACACCATAACAAGTGGAGCAACCCAATAACATTTGATACATTGTTCACGACCTTCATTTTATTGGTGACGATTGGAACTGCTAACTTTTTTTTGATAATTTGCAAATCAACTTGTACCGTTTCTATGAGTTTACTGAACATAGCAATAATTTTTAAGTAATAAAAGAAAAAAAATTGAGATAAAGTTCTGGAAATAAAAAGAAGTTATTTTAAGCAAAACTACAACTAATACTTTTAAGACTACAGAAAAGTATTACATTAAAAAAATTAAGAAAAAAAAAAAACTAAATTCATACTGACACGAAACCGAAGCGGTTCTGTATATATTTCATTTTCGACCAGTGCCTTTGATACGGGAAGTGACCATAGATCGGAAGTCGCATTTTTTCAGAACTCTACAAGTCATGTTTTCCAATAAAGAATCACACACGTCTGTCGGACTTTTTAGTTTGAGATTGCAGATATAATGACAGACGGACAGACAGAATCTTCTTAAGAGCTCCCTCCCCCACTCTTTATATTGTGCAGTGTCACTAAACAGATAAAAGATTAAAAATAAAAGAGGCAAAATTTAACGTGCATAAAAATATTAATAAGAAAAAATTAAAATAAAACGCTCAACGTTTAAATATCCACTGAACTATTTTAGGAATTGACGTACCGGGAATCAAAAACAGACTGTTTCTACCGTCCTAGGTATCAGCAGTTTGATTCGCTCAGTACTCGTAACTCAGTGGGATCAAAAGGACCGTTATTTTGTTTATGCTTGTCATTTGTATATGTTTCTTTGATCCCACTGAGTTATGAGTACTGGGCGAATCAAGCTGATGATATCTAGGAAGGTAGAAACAGTCTGTTTTTGATTCCCGGTTTGAAATTCCAAAAATAACTCAGTCGATGTTAAATTCTTGTGCGTTTTTATCTTTATTTTTTTCTTATTAAGATTAAAAATACTTTTGAATTTTTATTATATCAAAAACAGAATTATGTTGTTTTTCTGTGACCATAAAACAATGTGGTATAAATAAAACTAAACGTTACCCGTTTTCGTATCAAAGATTCCAGAACTCTCCAACCTAAGAGATAAAAAACTAAGCAGAAAATTCACCTACCTCCTACACTGAACACAAATTAAGCTTTGAGATGGAACAGACCAAGTATTTACCAACTAAAAATTTACCGGAGGCCAGAATAATTTTTCCACGTTTTTCTTTTTTATTTTCTATATTAGAATTTTTTTTAATTTTCTTTTCTTTTGTTATTGAGGTGCCACAATTACTTCCATATTTTTTTTACATAATTAACATTTGAAAAAAGACAATGTTGAAATAAAAAGTAAAAAAAAAAAAAAACTCACATGATCATTACAAAGTAATGTTATATTCTTACTTTGCAATCGGAAAAGCCCGTAGAAGTACCTTCAACAAAGTTTGCCCATTCTCCTCCCCCCCCCCTGTTTACACCCCTTAGGGCCCGATATCGAAAATTCGATCGACTAGCATCTTTTCGATTTCGACAAAGAACCCTCATGTCGAATTTCGTATTTCCATCTTCAGCAGTTTCGGACATACGCATACCCTTCAGGAAAGTTTGGTCGCCACTGTTTACAACCCTTAGAGCCCGAATATCGAAAATTCGTAGAATACTACTTTTCGATTTTAACAAAGAACACTCATGTCAAATTTCGTGTTTCCCACTAAAGAGCTTTCAGAGATATGCGTCCTTTTCAAGAAAGTTTGGCATCCCCTCCCTTTTTTTACACCCCTCGGGATAGTTAATTAGAATTCAGATTGCTTACTTTTTCCAACTTTAACCTACGGAACAATTCTGCTAAATTTCAGTTTCCTGCCTAATTTGGGAAAGAGGAGAATTAGTGATGTGTCAGTGAGGGCTTTCGCATTTATACACACAGATTTTGGTATGAATACTTGTGTAATAACTACGATAGAATTTATATGCAATCCGTCTTCGTGTCTGGCAGCGAAGAAAAGTGGTTTCATTTGAATACCAGAGTCGTACGTCTCTGCTGCTAGGGCTTCTCGTCGATCATAAAGACAGTCTATCCGAGGGCGAGAAGCGCTGGGTCGCGCAGGAGTCAGCATGATCTTTCATCAACTACAGCAACGAAAAATGACCGAAAAAATAAGTGTTTGCAGCAGTCCCAAACAGCTCCAGACCGAAGCAACCATGGTTAAGTCATTGTTGCAACAATGTCACTTCGAAATGATTTATTGTTTTCGTAAAAGCAATGGCGTTGTGAGAAGGAAAGCACTGGTAACGAGTGGAAACAAGCCGTTATCCCTGCTCTCCAAACTACACGGATCAAAGCGTGGTCTAGAAAAGTGAGGTTAATGGTTTTGTGTCGATTAAAGGACCTGTTTCATCGATTTCTTGAAGACTCCGCAAAGCGTCTCTTGTCCATCGATTCAGGCAGTCCAAGACAACGTATGTTTACTGTATCTTTCTTGTTAGCAGTAATGTTTTTAATCAAAATAGGAAAAATAATACATGTTATATTCTTTCTTCAAATGATTGATCATATTAATAAGATACGCAGATAAATATTTCGATTGTCTGAAATAGAACAGCTTTTACCAATAATTCTTGTAATGAAAGGATCAAAGAGGAGCGACACAACAATTCTTTACAATTTCATTCTATGATAGATATTAAGCCAGTACGAAAAGGACCTTGTGTACAGATACTCCTCACTTTACGACCAAGTTCCGTTCCGACGACTACGTCGTTAAGCGAATTGGTCGATAAGCGAGAGCTTGCGCCGGGAATATAGGATCGTTGTACAATTATAAAATTAAAAGGATTTTAGCGTGTGTTTTATTATACTTTATATTAAAAAACAACTATAACTCACACATAAATAATTAATTTAAAAAAGTTTAAATAAAACATACTAAGAAATACGATACATTAAAAAGTTCCTAGGACAGGACAGTTTCGGGGAACATATTCACCATCATCACATTTGTTGCTGATGATGGGGAATATGTTCCCCGAAACTGTTCTGTCCTAGGAACTTTTTAATGTATCGTATTTTTTAGCATGTTTTGTTTAAACTTTTTTAAATGAATTATTTATGTGTGAGTTATAGTTGTTTTTTAATATAAATTATAAATTACAAAAATTACGCAACAAACTTCAAATTTATTCATAAAAGACATGCATAAGTACTTATCATTTGTTTATTGGTTATCTGGAGATGTAGAGGATCAAGGTAAGGGAAATGTCTACGAAGAAATAGAAGTTGTGCCTTCAAGAGCGGAGGTCGTTAGTGCGAGTGATCGTTAAGCAGATGGGTCGTCAAGTGAGGAGTACCAGTAATAATATTGACTATTATCTTTTTGTTGCAACTACTAGCTTTTTAACTTTTTATTCTATACAAATGTTACTCTGATATGCGGATACATTTACTCCCTTACAACAGACATAATAAGCAAAAGAATACACGATAAAATGAAAATCCATGAAGATACTTTCAAAGATTATGTAAATTTTATATTAAAATTGTGAAGTTGTTAGGAAAAGAATTATTGTATACCTTCAGATATCATAATAAAACTTTACTTTAAGGTATTAACTGAGCAAGCGAACCTTTCAGAACTTAAATAAAGATAATTCACATATATGTGAAAAACGGCAATTAAAAATTTGTAAACACTATTGATTTCAGTAAACCTGCTCTATACTTTTCTCCAATGTACAATTATTTCACAAAAAAAAAACCTCCGAGTTAAGAAGGGTGACCATAGGCGATTGTCCCGTTTTAGCGGCTCGAAAATTCTTCCAGTCTTCTTTTTGAGAAAATTGCCTTTCGTACCGATTTTTCTGTGACTTCATTGTACATACAATACGTTGATAATGATCGAGAGAAGAGGCACAGATCTCCATTGTCTTTTGCTGTGACGTGACTCGGTATCTTATTCAGGTTGGTAATAATGAAAATAAATTTAGTATATTTCAATATACTACAAAAATTTTGTTCATACAGAAAAAAAATGGCGGTCCACCTAGGTGGTCTTGATCAGCGTCAGGTTCTTCGAGCATTTTTATTCTGTGAAAGTCGTTCAAGCAAAGTAAACACGTGTTATGTGTTTGTGTTATTAAGGAAGTGTGGGTGCTTTCCTTAAAGATTTTTTCCTTTTATCTGCAATGCCAAAAAAGAGAAAATAAATTTACAGGTGAGCTTCAGAAGAAATATCCGTGTTTCAGGGCTGAAAATAATGATTTCTCTTCCAAAATGTAGAATTTATTATTATTATAATAGTTTAACGTGTCTTAATATATATTTCAGTTGAGCCTACTATATAGACACTTCAAATCAATGGTTAAAATTGATAAATATGACATAAAATTGGCTACGTAAGTTTCTGAATTCCTGTTCGAATTCTGTTAACAAGCCATTAAAAACCCTAAGTTCCCCCCTAAAATTCGTTATCCCAGAGGGATTCGTCACTTTGAATTTTAAATGTTTATAAGTTGAGACATTTTTATGTATATAAAGAAAATGGAATCTATCTAACATAAGAAAGTAATTAAATATAATAAAAACACTGTTTTTGCTTGTATTTATAAAAATGTCCCAACTGTTATATCTGAAAAAATTAAGGTCAACCTAAATTTAAGTAACGAATAAGGAGGTTACAAATATGCAAATTAAAAGATATGATTAAAAAGTCCAGACGACAATTATGTCCATCTTCGTAACAACGTCACAGTCACCAACCGTGTGCATTTAATATATTCACTT
Source organism: Thereuonema tuberculata (assembly GCA_023159025.1). Taxonomy (NCBI): domain Eukaryota; kingdom Metazoa; phylum Arthropoda; class Chilopoda; order Scutigeromorpha; family Scutigeridae; genus Thereuonema; species Thereuonema tuberculata. The sequence continues at coordinate 63,466,440 of JAFIDM010000002.1, forward strand.
TGTTTAATAAGCTAAAGCTCATTTTAATTACTATGTGCTGTTCAAAATTTCAATCTATTCCTCATTACACACGTTGCAAATTTTATTTCAGTTTATCGAGTTGCAATAAAACCAATAAAACTTAACAACATTTCACATAAATATTGTACAGTAAAGAAGATATTTATAGTGAAATGTATGAAATTAATTAAAAATATATATACAGACTTTGAGACAATAAAACTTTAAAATTATTTGAAATTAACTAATCTAAGAGAATTAACCTCAACTACGTTTAAACAAGCCAAATAAAAATTAGAGGAACAAACATCACTTCTTTTTCTGCTTTGGTAGATTTCTGGCTACAGGTCCACTCTGTTCTCCTGAAACAATCTATATTCAAAACATTCAGATGATATAAATAGTTGTATATTTATGCCCTATTTTGTTACTTCTTTGGAATTAAATAAAACAAAAACTGCATTTTAACACATTAGATATAACAGTTTTAAGAATAATGTGTTTTCATCAAAGCTGCTGTTATTTTTCAATGGTATTGGAAAGGTTGGAAACTCTTTTATCCATGAGAGTGACCTCTGCCTTTTCAAGTACCATATTGTTAGAGCCACTTTCATTCCCACAACTGAAAAGAATGAAAGTAAAAAGCAAAAACAGACGTCCCCAAAACACAGGAAATGACTTTGAAAGCAGAAGACCTTTCAAGAGAAAATTCTTTAACTTGAAAGTACTAGTATCAAAAGAGAATCCAAATGAAATATTAATACATCAGCAATTTTTTTTTGAAAATGGCTTCAATAACAAGCCATTTTTAGAAAAGAGCAGTAAAAATCCAAACAGATATTTAATGGCTTCTGAAACAAAACCAAGAACTTACGTTATGTAACCTCAGTAATGTACACAATTTCTTGTTTACTTTATGTCGACATCTGCATTTTCAGTCTACTTTCCGAAGAAACTTAATACTGATCAGGTTTTTCAGTCTGTTGTGTTTCCGGTCCTCAAGGCAACGCTTAAAATCGCTGGTGGATCTTTCTGGAAACTTGTAGGCGTACGTAAAGACTAGAGGCGAGCTAAATTGTCTATTTGAAATCTTTTCGTATTGAGTCCTTTGTCGAGATATTAGCGCGAAAAGACAACAAAAAATTCCCTGATTCCTAAACAATGAATTTCAATGTCTCATTTCTATTCTTATGTCATTGCCTTAAACAATGAATCATCCCATCAACTAATCCATTTACTTTAATAAAATCACATGATTAAAATTAACAAAGTATTTAAATAAACAGATTTATTTCATTTTTTATTTAGAAAATAGAAATTTGTGTTATTTGTGTTCAGTAGATGATAAAATTTGAATATGAATTTATGCTTTTATTTATGTTGTTTTCACGACTTTAAAATTAAAAATTTTTTTTGAAAGATAAAAAAAAAATCAAAAATTTTAGAAATACTGTTTTACGGAAAGTAGGTTTTAAATTCTTTCTAACTTATTGTTCTAAATTAGTTCAGAAAGTTGCAGTTAATGTATGGTTTCATTTTACTAAAAAAAGTAAATAATAATACAACAAGTACGAGATATTTAACTGGAATCTGCTTTATACTTAATATCTAATGATAATTAAGAGAGGAAAAAGGAAAGGGAAAAAGTAAATAAAGTAAATAAAGTTTGGTGAAAAAATTAAGCAAATAAATAAACAAAGGTTCTCGCATCCTGAGCTATGTCGGGAATGTGGGACAGCTGTTTCAGCCTTATTAGGATTCTTCAGCCGGATTTACCCTTGATGATAACTCAAGAGTGCGAGACAAAGATGAGTTTAACACTCAGCTCCCCGAAGTGGCCCTCAACAAAATCAACACATAAATGATAATTCACCGTGCACCGAGGTTGCCGGGACAGAGAATTTGAGGCCGTGCACTGCACGATGAATTGTCATTGGTATGTTGATTTTGTTGGGCTACTATTTTGGGAGCTTCAGGGAACAACAACTTCGAAAAGAACTTTTCAATGTATCATTTTCTTTTGTTTAGAAAAGCAATAATGCCAAACTTAACGAAGTTGAGAAATTAAAAAAAAAATAGTTTTTGTGTTCTTTTTTTTTTTTTTAAGGAGAAAATTATCACTTTCTTGGATTTATATTTTCAGGTTACTATTTATTATCGTTTAACCAAATTACATTCAAATAAAGAAATGAAGTTTTTATGATATTTCTATTACCTTTTCATTTTCGACAGTATTTTGATAATAAAACTAGAATTCTTTTTATTTCTTGTTTTACATTCAGATTTTTTTTCTGCTTAAAATGATCCATATTCAGTGAATATGTAGCCTTTTAGTTTTAAGAACGTTTGTTTCATTCTCATTTTACTCATCAGCTACAATTTTCTGAAACTGAAGAACTCAAAGGATCACACGAACTGTCATCTCTATATTTCACTTGTAAAAATGTAGGTCGTCGTAGATATTCATTAAATAAACTGATTTATAAATATATATAGTTCGAGTCAATTTACATAACGTGTGCAAATCTCTACATTTAATTTTAGTACGAAATTTTATTGGTTTGTTAATAGCATATAAACACATGTATTTCTATTTTTCTTTACTTGTCAAAGCCTAGTGACATACGGGAAACCGTTCGTTTTTGATTGTATTTTAACGTGTACCGGTATAGATTTTTAGCATTTTAAATACGTTTGTTGACCATTCTTCATAATTCAAATCACTTTATATTTGCTCTATCTTTTAGTCCCATATCAGATTTCATCAAAATCATTTGCTACTAAGATTTATGGGTGGTCGAAAGGAACATAAAGATTTTTCTTTTTAACTCTACTTCGAAAAAAATTAAAAAAAAAAACAAAACAAACAAAATAAACGCAAAAAAGACTTATGTGCTTTAAGTGTACTTTCTGAGATTACTTTTGTCGTTAGACGTGTCAATTGCAGAGATGAAAAAGTGCACAAAAGTTCAAGTTGAAATCCAATAGAACAATTCCTAAATCTCTGGTGGCGAAATAAATAGCAAAGCAAGGTTGTGACGTCCCATGAAATATTTGTCACCTTTGCCGAAGGGTGGCGCTTGCTAGATGGTGTTCCTCTTCCCCTTGCGGTGCTGATAACTTATGACAAATTAAAACCCTCCTAGCTTCAGGAAACAAGACCATCAATAACTGCGGCCCTTCTCAATAAGGGCCCCCACGCTCCCTCCGCCCAGTCTCTGCAGGCGTCATCGTTCATCCGCTCCACGAGTCTGTTTCCAACAGAAACAAAAATGATATTTCACGAGGCCCTAACTGCAAGTCGACGCTGAAATGAAAATCAAGACATATTCACTAATGTCTGACTCATTTAAGAAAACTCCGATCTTTTCTGAATTTCGAGAGAAAGAAATGAAAGAAACTTAATTGATCATTGGAGGATTTCTTAGATTAAATCGTAGGAAATTCACTACGATTACTTACAAACTTTTCTTAGACAAATCAATGTCTTCCAGACGATGTTTTCCGTATTCTAAGAATGCCAAGGAACAACGAAGCAGCAGTTATCAATTCAATGAACATTCAACAAATAACAAAAGAACAAGATTATCCAAAATAAGTGAACGCAAGGAGATACTTTCGAAGTTATAGAAAAAAAAGAAACTCTTTCAATTAAAATGATAATTAAAAATATGTAACTTTAATTATGAGATTAATATAAAATAGATTGTGTTCTAAAGACGATCGTAGTTTCAAGACAGTATTTTTTTTTTCATTTTGATCTAGATCTCTATTGTCCGTCCATCACGAGAAGGCGCTTGGCCACGGCTGCGTCACGTGGTAGGCGAAGATTCTATGAACCTATTTGAGGGTTCAGTCGTTCTCCATTTTCAGTGCAAATGCACAGATTTCGTTTCTTGGTTATAAGATAGAGGAATTGATGATATACAATACGATAGATTAATATATAATTATTAACTGTAGATTAATTAATTTTTGTTAATTATCTAATACAAAAGAAAAGAAACTTAACAAAAGTTAAAAGTTAAAAATTTAGAGTAATATTCTCATCAACTATGTCAGTGATTAATAAAAATTAACATTTTTAATACTTTTTAGTGTTTCAGAATTATATTTTTCCCAATGAATTTGACTGAATAATTTATATTTTATATAGTTTTCCAATCTTATTGGTAGACCAAAATTATTATTCAATTTATTGATTTGAAAGATTTTTAACCAAGATATTTTCATTATTTTGATTCTTTTTTTTCTTATTAACATTATAAATGCTATTCATAATTATTTTATAAATAATTTTTTCTTTAATAGTAAGTATTTTAAATTTTTTCCTAATCTTGTTTTTTTTTTCCCAAAATTTTTCTTTTGCAACTCTCAACCCTATTGTGAAATGCATTCTCCATTAGAAGAGGCGTGGCTAAGTGTCTTCTCGTAACGGATGAACAATAATAATCATACAAAGTAAAATTCTGAAATATAGATAACATTGCAGGTTCAGTATTATCTTCGGGAAACCAATTCGAAGTAGTTGCTTTTTGGAAATCACGTTATTGATGAATTGGTGGCAATTGTCAAACAAAATTTGAATTTTTCCTCACGATTCTAATTTAACGGACGAAAGGAATTTAGCAGATTCTCAGATCGATATACGTCGTTCTCTTGAATTAGCAGGCAATAGTTAAAAACCTCATGGCGTAAAGACTGTTCGGAATCTTAGCATATAGTTTCCCTATATTAGTAGAAAAAGATACTTGCCTAATATAAGGCAAAAATTTAGCTGAAAAGTTTAAAAGATTGGAATTACAAAATCCATCCAGACAGTTTTCTGTCATTTCATTTATTATTAATTATTTATTAAGTTGCCTTAGTTAAAAAAAACAAAAAAAACAAAGTTCGTTTCTATTTTGTAATTAGGATAAGAAGAATATTTAGAAAAAAAAATCCATATTATGTTACGAAATTTTTGTTTGCTTTGAGATCTATTGAATTCAGTTTGTTTTATAAGTGAATGAGAAATTCTTGTTCTTTCGTGCCATTCTTATCTCCTGAGAATCATAACATTGAAGTAACAAGTTAATCAATAGTGAATCCTTTCTTTAAGACTTACTTAAATATTTGCAGTAAAAGTTCCCAATACAAGACAATCGATTTGTTTACATAGAAAGCAAATAGGCTTTTCTGATTACGTGTTTAGAACACAAAGGAACACGAAAGAAAGAAAAATTAATATCAAAGAAAAGTACCGAAGTTACAGAATCTGATTATAAATAGTTTTGTTTTCCCAGAAAAACGGACATAAAAAGTCATTGAATTAAGCTATTCTTGGTGTTGTTAGTGTGAGTCGAACTGATGAAGGTTAGAAAGACTTCTATTGGATTCCTTGTATCAAGATTCGAATAGACTTCGCTAACGGGGTTTTTATTTGTCTATGCTCTCTTGTAACCTTCTTCTTATTGTTAATTTGGACGTTAAATAATAAAAGATAATATATTTTGAAATTAGCTGTTTTAAACTACAGTAGAGCTCCGATTATCCGCGGAATTGGGTGGCAAGGGCTTCGCGGATATCGAAAATCGCGGATAATTCGAAAAAAGACTAAAAATGAGGTGTAAACACGAAAAAAAAATATTTCACCATTTAAAACTACGTTTTAAGAACATAACTAGAGCCAGATTAATTTAAAAAATATTTATATACACATTAAAATACACAAACACGACCGTTTCGCAGGCGAGAGCCAGCCTTTTCAAATCAAGTCAAGTTTGACTTGAAAAGACTGGCTCATGCCTCTAGTTATGTTCTTAATGATAACCAGTACATGTAAAGCACTATTATTAAAAACTACGTTTTATTGTACAAAAAACATAATATTTAAAACTTTTAAAATATGTACAGTAAAGCAGAAACCTTTGCTCTACGTTTGCATCCACAAATTCCGAGAAGGCCTGTAGGATTACAATGCACAATAAACCTGTCAGTAATTTTCGACCTTCGCACTGTAGGGCCTATTGTATTTTCCCTGTTGTTGGCTTGGATTAAAATTGATTTTGAGGTTCGTAATTAAAAATTTTTTTGGCGGCACTCGCGGATAATCGGGGCTCTACTGTACTCTTTTATCCAGGAAAATCACAAAATTGTTAAAGTAAGAAATGAGAAGTTAAACGTATGTTGATCTTGTTAAAAAGTCCTAATGGCTGTTTTATACGCTCTCGAAAAATTGCCTGAAACGCATTCGAAAATATGCTGTTTGCCAGCTGCAGGTTGACTGGAAGGCGATCGCTGTACACGTGTGAGTGGCAAATCGCGTTTTGCTCTCGTTTAGATCAGGATTAACAATACCTGTCGGCGAAGCGACAAAAAAGTTGATTTCGCAGCTCTGTCTTGCTATTAATTCTCATCTCGTTTGACAGCAGAGATAAAGGAAAAGGTAAAGATCCTGGAGGAAGAGAATGTGTGAATGAAGCCATGGATTGAAACCACGAGCAAAGAATATCCAGATTTTAGCGTTAAGTTAACACTGTCGAAGTTTTTAAATAAATTTTCTCGCCGCCAAGAGCGCTGATGTCGATTTGCTTCTAATTATTTGCCTGAATTTAGAATTTGTTTTATTTAGAGCAACCGGCAGATTTTTCGGGCAAGTGGGAGATTATCATTACCGGTTTGACTCAAGTTTTTAAGAGCGTATAAAGCGGTCGTAAGTGTGAGCAAGAGACTTGATGTGAACTGCTGATTTCCCAATATTTGACTTTCCAGACTTTTCGGTGTAAAAAAACTTTTAAAACGATGGGGATGTGATTTTTAGCGATCCGACAATTTGAGAACGGTGAATGAAGATGAGTTATCGTACATAAACAGAGTGAAATTTCCGTTCTTGAGCCAGAAGTAACTAACTTGATCATCTCAAATATTTATCAAACAATCGTAGCAAAAGTCACTGTCTTAATCATTACCATCCAAACTTAAAAATCGGAAAATATTTATTTTAGTTATTACTGTTATGAATTCGTTGAACGAACTGAATATTAAAAGTAAAAAAATAAGAATTAATCAGTGACTGGGATTTATTTAAGTCTTTTAAGCCATTTTTACGATGCAAGGGAGGATAAATGAAGCATAATAAAAAGTTAAACAGCATATAAAGTTAAAACAGCGCATTTCTCATTATAACAATGAGATCTAATGATTTATAAAGTTTGATGTGGATTATTACCACATGGTTATATCATCTATATTTTGTTATATTTTATTTATTTTTAATTCTATGCTTTTTTTTTAAATTTTAGTCTTCTCATCTAGATCAGCAGACTAATATTCCCGTTTTGTCTGTCCGTCTGTGAACAAGTATCATTAAAATCTCAATTAAATTTTAATGACTAAATTCTTATGATTGCACAACAATCATAACAATCGCAACAATTGCGTCTTTTGCATTCGCAACAATCTCATTTATAGTGATTGTTGTGATTGTCAAAAGGCGCAATTGTTGCGTTTATTGGAAATAAACACAAGGAAATTAAAGCAATATCAATAACGTTGCGAAGCATTGTGATTGGCTTAATAATCCCTTTCCCTACTTTGTTTTATTTGTATTTTGTATTATTTTAATCAAATTACAGAATAGAATTAACTGGCAACTCGTTACCTTTCACACGAGATCGAATATGACAACCAAATCATTACTGCGACAAGAGACACAAAAATAACCAAAACGAACAACTCAATTCACAGTTTTACAGCCGTAAAACAAAGCGATGCCCTACAATCTGTAATCTAACTAATGGTTACATTGCTAAATGTGACTGTACTAATGATGGCGCGCAAAACCCATTTATTCAAGCCATTCATTAATTCAATGATCAATTTCAAACGAAAAGTTTAGATCCCGATTTTGCACCATTATGCGTAAAAGTAGCCAGTGGTCTTTTGAATCGGAAGTAGCCACATTGTATCGAGGATATCAAATGTGCATAGTACGTATAGATGAACTCCAGTTCTGTCCAATTATCAATATTTTCTTGACGCGGTCAATGGGCACCTAAAACCGGAAGCAGCCTGGACCGGAAGTCGGATTTTTTTTCTCAAACCACCTGGCTATGGGAGTCAAGGTCTTTATACACACACACACACACACACTGACGAAGAAAACGTCTTTATCTACCTACTGCATGGATCCGCCTAAACTCCATGGATCGACCTAAACTCATATTTTGTTTGTGAAATGGCTTATTAGTATATGTAATCTATTACAAGCAAGAAGAATTTGAATGATAAGGAACTACAGAGGAAGGATTTTGTAATAGAAATCCTTCTTAATAAAACAGTAGAAAAACAAGCTAAAACAAAGGGCGACCAATATTATATTTTTACGTTGGTATGTAAATTGCATCCGGATAACCGATGCAGAACATGAGTGAACGAAAAAGTGATTGGATCTTCAAGAATAATTCCCTGAAAGATTACATCAAGTTAAAGTAAAACAATTATCCAGCAGAGAGAGTAAGACATTTAACCAGAAAGAAATTGTAGCAAAGTTAATTTATTGACTAACAACAGGTCAAACGCAAAACAGCAGTAGACGTTTTGTTACTACGGGCAACTTTTTCGATTTATCGAGAGGAGAGACTGACAAGAAAGAGAGCGTAGCTACTAAACCTTCATAAGATTTCCTTAAACATTATTATATTATGAGTTATATGTTACGTAGAACTTAAAAGAGATTTGCTTCATTGAATTATGAATTTTAAAGTTATGTTAATATCTTAACTTTAACGTATTTTTGCAAATTTATTGATTATTAAATTAAAAAGAAATTTGTTGCATTTAATTCTAATTAAAGATTAACTAGGCTAAAATATATGAAATACTTACAGTCAAACGAATCGATTAAGACCCCTTGAATGGCCAGTAATTTGTAAAAAATGTTACAAAAAAAAAGAAGAACAAAACACATAAAGGATTGAATCCTACTGTCTTTAAAGTATAGTTTATACTTTATATATAGTTTTTCTTATTTTTCTTTGTTTTGGAAAATCATGAAAATAACAGACAAAAAGTCTTTTTATAGATTGCAATATCTTTCAAATACAATTAAGTTCATTTTTTTTATTTAAGTAAACATTTTTTACTAAATGGCTTAAATTCAACTAATTTTATTCATAAAAATCTATGCGCAAATTACTATATTAAGTGGAGCAATACACATTATTAGATGTGGATAGAAAGCCATTATTTGGTTTCTAGTCTCTTTTTTGGATAGTTTTGCTATTTTTACGAGTTATTCCTCCTCCACATGGACCATAGAGAAACGTTTTCACAAATGCAAAACTTACGATTGTTCTCTGTCCGCAATGCCTGAGAAATGTGCTTGAGAAGTTTCC
>JAFIDM010000002.1:63487658-63502030 GCA_023159025.1 Thereuonema tuberculata
ACTACTCCTGAACGGAAGGTCGGATTGGCAAACGGATTTCACCATCGCGTTCAGAGACCCAAACACCGTAGGAATGAGGTATTTTCACCCCCCCCCCCCCCCGGGTTCAAGATATTTGGCATTGTTTTCATTGGATTTCCGATATTAGCTTAAATGTTAGAAATGCAACCCTCTCATTTCAGTTATAGCTTCATGCTTAACGTCTCGGACTCGTATACTGAAGGTTGTCGGTTCGAATCCTCATATTTACTTCTTTTTCCCAATGTCCTCGTGTTTTTTTTTTTCTTTCTAACGTTTTCTTTACTTTTTTCCTAACTTTTTTTTTTATTTTTCCTTACGTTAATGTACTTCTTTTTTTATTATTATTATTTGTATTTTTTTTATAGTATTATGGTGGTCCTTAAATTTATGCTGTAGCACAAAATTACACTCGCTTGTTTAAATTCCTTTTACTGTCTGTGCCTGTTTTTATTCTCAATCAAGTCACGTTTTCTTCGCAACAGAAACAATAATGCTTACTGATTTCTAAGTTGTTTTTTTGTTTTTTTTTTGTTTGTGTGTGTGGAAGTCATCGATGAAAAAACAAACAAACAATATATTAAAATCATAGTTATTCCTTCTGTGTCTATTAAAATGTTATTTTTTTTCTTATTCGATGAAGGGAGAACTCTTTTTAGACACCTAACATTTAATAAATTCCTACCGTCTTTTCTATTTTTAAGTCTGTAACTAATTCTACTTGAATCTCGCTGGACCTATTTCATTACATTTGCTAAGCCTAGAAGGCCAACAAAGTCATTAAAATTTATCAATCGCTTTCAGACTGAATTTCGATTGGGTGAACTTAGATTCTTTTGCCCTTTGTGAAATAGTTCTTTCCCAAAGCTAAAACTCAATGAATGAATGGATCTAATATTTCTGAACAGCAAAGAAATGACAGCATAAAAAAAATCTTATTTAATTTTTTTTTGAATTAAGTATATTTCTGTGCTAAAGCTTAAATTTGAGGGTGATCCATAATAATAATAAAAAATTTAAAATAATAATAATAATAAAGCAAGTACATTAACATAAGGAAAAATAAAAAAAAAATAAAAAAGTTAGGAAAATAAGAAAAAAAAAGAAAAAAAAAACTCGCGGATATTGAGAAAAAAAAATAAGGAAAAAAAACAGTAGATATACGGATTTGAACCAAAAACCTTTTATATATCCTTAAATAAATCCGAGACCTTAAGCATCAAGCTATAGCTGACAACTGAAATCAGATGTCAATATATATATATTGCATCTCAATATACAAAAAGAAAAGTCCTGACTCATCAATGCCCAGCCCAAACCCTTGGACCTAGAAAGCTGAAATGTTGCACAGAGACAAGGAATAAGAATGAAATTTGGATGTAGACAAGGATAAGGCCGGATTTTTCGGTATTCCTACGGGATAGGGAATAAAGAGGATTTATATTTTCGCTTTAAGTTTTTGGTGTGTGGCGCAACCCGCAATACCTGTAGTAAAGATATGATTTACGATTATAAGAATCCTCTATAGCAGTGTTTCTCAAGCTTTTTTGCTTCACGGCACACTTAGGTCTAATTAAAAAAACTGGGGGCACACTAAACATTCTTCTAATATCTCACGGCACTCCAAACTTTTTCGTTGCTTTACTAATGTATTAAACAATTGTGCAAAAAGTAAACAAGCCCATATTTTTCATTGAATTATAAGTCATGTAAGTATCGACTTGTTAAATTTAACCATTTCAGCTTGTATTACTCACAATTTACTTGTTCCTCTTGTTAATAAACATCGTTGTTGAAAATATTTGATACCCAATTTATATTTTCTCTTTATTTTCCCGTTTTGTTTTGTTTTTTTCTCTCGGCATAGCCGTTCCGACGTGGCCTTCTGTTTTCGGCGGCGGTCTCTCATGAGGCTGTTGCGTCGGCCTCGGTGTTTGCTTTATTTCCTGTCTTCGTCTGATTCTTCGCCTGTCTCTTCTTTCGCCGTCTGTGGTATTTGGGTTCTTCCTGTGATATGGGGTTGGCGTCAGGAAGGGCATCCGGCGGTAATAACCCCTCCAAACTTTTCTTCGGAATTAGATAAGCGCCGCTTACGCCGACAGCGACCCCCACATGGAAGTGGGAACAGCTGTAGTTGAAGTTTTTTTTTTTCCTCGCGACACACTCTTTGATAATCTCTGCTCTTCAGTAATCTTCTGCAGACCTAAAACTTACTGAGACAGAAACTAACGTTATACTCAATATCTTGATTATATAAATGGATAGATAGGTTTTTTGGTAAATCGTTTCTTTTTTTTTTAACATGTATGTGATCTAAAGAAAATTAATTTTTGATCTTCTTTCTGTCATATTACATTTCATTAGCTCTGTATATCTTGAAAATAAGAGTGCTTTTTTCGTAGACGCCATTTCAGATGAAATAATTTGAAAAAACAAAAAACAAACAACAAATTGTCCCTGTATTTTTTTTTTTATTTGCTGCTTTATTTTTTTCTAATACTGAAAAGCTCAGAAAACTTCAATTATTGTAAAGGGAGAACTTTTATGTTCACAGCACAAGATCTTGAAACAAAATGGCTTTTATTAATTTTCTTAAATCTTCGTCAAAATTGTCTGTCTTAAGCCTTTTTGGCGAATGGAAAGAACTGAAACAGAGCTCATTTTTAAAATGATATTCTTCACAGGCGTGAAAGCTAACCTACGTGCAAGTTTTTATTTCCATCTTTATTGTGAAATTGGCTGCGCGTTAAACTTGCTTATTAATGAGTACGTCAATCTTCAGATTATTTTTTCTTTGTAATTAAAAGCCTTTGTGCATGAAAATTTGAAGGGCAAGATTTTTAATGCTATACTTGTTACAGTTACTTGTTTTATTGTTGTTTGTTCTTGTGGGATCCCACTATCGGGCGTGGGATCCATAACCTTTCAAGTTGGTTTTTTTTTAGCTTATCAAAGAGGGTAAATTTGGCTGAGGAGTCTACAAGGGCGAAACAGCTGTCCCAGATTCCCGTCGATGATAAGCTCAAGGCGCGAAAGCTAACCCTTGTGCATGTATTGATATTCTTTAACGTTATATTACTTCCAAATTAAGATGATTCCGGTAAATAAATACTTAGGGCTAATTACAGTGTAAGGTTTCTTTATCTTGGATTTTTACATCTTTTCTTTTCTCTAATTTCCTTTGGAAAAAGAATCTTTTCATTTCTACAAATTGTCTCTCACTTGTCTGATACAAGAGAAATGCGTTGAAAAAAAACGTGAAATTCCTCAACTGCGAGACAGCTGTTTCTGGCCAATTCCATGTCAAATCGATCACTTGTTTCGGGAAAAAAGAATTGCAGGAAAAGATAGTATGAAAAAGAACTGGAGTAAGATGTTAGGCTGCTTTTTTTTTTGTTTCAAGAAATGATCAAATCAAAGTTGTCTGATTGCAGCCACGGTCCATCGAATCACTACTTTTATAAGTTTTCTGCCATCGGGGTTCGATATCAGGTCGACGAATGGAATTGCTTCTAAATTAGTTTACAATTCGTAGAAATGTTAAATATAGCTTTAGATTTAAAACTACTTTTATCCTACTTTCTCTGGCTAGACATCAGATCACTGCATGTTTGTCTGTCTTGTCCTCCTCATAACTTCTGAACTGCTGGATGAATCTTCTTGCAACTTTGTATGCTTATTTATGGACCATCTAACTTTTATATTTGAAATCTTCTCAAATGAGTCTTTGTCTAGAAATTAGCAAAAAAGCAAAAAAATTCCCATAGAAAAGCATTGGAATCTAAACAATGAATTTATATCCTAATTATATGAATACTTCATTATTTTAAACAATAAATTTTAGTCCCAGTTTAGGTAATCCAACAATTAGTTCGCGGTTTGATAAGATTAAACTTAATCCGAGACTTAAACAACTTAAATACGGTTTGTTTATTTATTTAGTTTGTAATGTTTATATTAAGCAGATATTAGAATTTGAAAGTAAAAGTAGGTTTGTGTCATTTCGGTTTGTGTCGTTCTCAGAACCTTAAAAAAGAAGGAAGAAATTAAAGAAAGTAGTTGTTATATTTCTCGAACTTCTTTTTTTTTTTCAATAGAAATTGGTGTAGAACAGTTTAGGACTGGATTTAGCTACTATACTATATTTAGATATGTATCTCGCAGTGATTGAAATATATAGATTTATTACTACAGTGATGTGTTATTAACACATTAATATTAATTTGTTTTGTTTTGGGGGAAGGGAGAGATTTGTTTTCGTAAGTTTCAAAATTACATCGTAAAATGAAAATAAATTTAATGCGCAGAGAAATCATTAAAAAAAAAACAAAAAAATAAAAAAGCCATCCCATAAATAAGTTTTTTACGCCTCTGAGGGAATCTGGAACGGCCGTTTCGTTCTCATTGCGACTCTGAGCCGGATTTATCCTCGACTCTAAACCCAGAAAGGTGTGAAGGGATATGGAGATCACCTTCGCTCCCGAGAGTGACTTCCAAACAAATTAAAGAACAAAAAAAAAAAAAAAAATAAATGCATCAAATACAATCAAAAAGCTTTTGAACCAACAACCGTTAGATACAAAAAGATTTTCATTAAAAAGAAAACAACAAAAAAAAAAAGCAATAATAATCATCTGGAAACAAATTTAACGTGCTGAGAAATCATTAAAGAAATAAAAAAAAAAACCACCAAGTCCAGCACAATAAACCGTCTTGCTATTTTAAGGATGTTATTGTAAGATTAATAAGAACCGGATTAATAAAATCGGTCCCGTAGTTTTAATTTTATGTGAATATTGTGAGTTAGGATATTTGAATAATTAGAAAATAAACGCAGCAACGCTTGTCACAATATTTAAAATATTTTACTATTAAAAAAATATTGATATTAATATTAAGAAAAACTCATAAAAAATCTAAAATATTCTATATGCGTATATTCTGTATGCAACTATGCATATTTATCTTTCTCAAAATTAAATTTATGGCATCAATGAGAATTTTTTAATTTCAGAATCGATAGTTTTTTTTGGTTTTTTTTTTTTTGGAAATAAATCATAACATGAAAATATTGATTAAACAATTTTAATGTGAATGTCGTAAATGTAGGAAATTGGTGTTTTGTATTACATCCAACTTTCATTATTAAATCGAGCGTTAAGAACAAGTTTACATCGCAGTTAAACAAGCAGGTAATGACGCAAACAAAACAGGCTTCCCTCTGGCAAACACCCGATTAAAAATCAATATTTGTATTCATTTTGTTTACGTAATTAAAACTTAGCGTGTTAAGTCATCCTATGAAAGAGCGTTGTAGCGACAGCGCTGTAAGATAGGGATTGTGATACTAGAACAGCACTGAATTTCGTATAGAAGTTCGTAATAGAGATTCTTTCAAATTCCGCTTTTCGTTTTTTTGGTTCTTGTTTTAGTTTTGCCCCAAACGGTGAGTCAATATGGCGTACATTCGTTTTAGTCCCTGTAGAATGCTATACAGGGCCCCCACAGGGGGGGGGGGAGTAAGTTAGTCCCTCAGCCCCGGGGCCCGGCCGTCAAAGGGGCCCGGGCTGAGTTCTACAGTACGTCTTTAGTGTAGAACAGGGGTATGTTGGGGTGAACGCATGTGAGATTTCAAAAGTGTGAAGATGTTCGGTTATCGAACACATTGATAAAGCCATATACCTGATAATTTGAAACATACAATTAATTTATATAAAAAAAACAAGAATACTAATGAATGATCAACTAGTTTCGTCGTCGAGAGACGGCTTTCTCAAGAAAAACTTTTTCTTGAGTAAGCCGTCTCTTGACGACGAAACTAGTTGATCTTTCATTTGTATTCTTGTTTTTTAATATAAATTAATTGTATGTTTCAAATAATCAGGTATATGGCTTTATCAATGTGTTCAAATACAACCAGTACACGTAAAGCGTTTCTAATCATGTTTGGTTGTCAATTTGGAGATTCCGTTTTTAGTTTTAAGGTGACCGCGGCACTTGGAGTATACTTGAGGTAGCCCTTACCTTACTAAATCCCTACTGTAGAAGTATTAAATCGTGTGGTTTTTTCATGATATTTTTGGCTAAGAATTTACGATTTTGTTCATAACATGGGGGAGGGGGTGGGGAAGGCCCGGTATTGCATTTGGTACCTGGGCCCGGAATTTGATGTGGGGGGCCTGATGCTATACGTGATTTGAGACTCTTTCTCCGATATTTATCTAACACTTCTACAGCAAAAATCAATAGCGATTACATAGCAGTCAAAAGTCCAGAAAGTCAGCCTTAAAGTAAGAAGTTCCAGCTAAAATCTTCCGGAAATATCGTCTTCCCAAGAAATGCTTGAGGCCTGGTTTTGACCAAGACATCAGAACTTTTAAGAGGTTCGATAAATTTAACTATTAGGCCTAAAGGAAGATATCGCTTTCAACAGGACTGGCTTCTGTATTTGCATGGAACTTCTTTCTAGCAAATGCTAGAAATTTCAGATAAATAAAATATCGTTTTTTGTTTAGGTTTGACGTATAACCACTCAAATATTGTTTATCTTATCTTTGATGGAATTGTTAATTCGAAGTTAAATAATACATTTATTGATTTAAAAAATAAAGCGAACAATTCTTGTAATTTATCTTGAAAACGGGCCTACGGAATTTGATGAAATGGGGTTAATCTACCGTTTTCGGGTGCGAGAAAGCGATTTGGCTAGGTCTCGACTTCGGGAAAACTCATTTAGGGGAAAAATGATTGATTCGGGTGCCAGGTTATTGTCTACAGTGTTCTTACTTTATTTTCGATTTATTTTATTCTTAAGAAATTCGTGTTCACTTTCCTTTTTATTTTGGCATATATTAAATCTTTTGTTTATATTAAACCAGGTTGAATTTAGCTTGGTTCTCTCTATTTTCAAAATCTTTTGTGCCTGACGGTTTCTCAGGCCAGGATTTGAAATTACATGTTTTGTTTTCACATTTGCATTATCTTAGCATTTTATCTGGTGAGTGGATTTGGCTGATAAGTCCCTAAAAAGGACGAAACGGTCCGTCCAAACTTTCGCCGATGAAAGCTCAGGTATTTTTTATTTCTGTCTCATTTCCCTATTCTTTCCTTTTAGAAATAAAAAATTCATAAAACTTTGACGCCTCTTGGATGAGTAATAAAAATATTTAAATTATTAGGCCTACAGAATAATAAATATAATTTGTTGGAATTTAGTAAAGTCTTTGTACTATTTTTTAAAAATTTTTACTATAAACTTATTCACTTCCATACCCTTTTTGTTTATTGATGCATTCAAAACTTTGAATTACAAAAGATAAATTGAAAATAGTGCTGTAATATTTTTGAACAGCTTATGTAACAGTAGTATGATGCTAAAGTCGTTACACCTTTGTAATTTTAACAAACTTTAACCGGTTAAAGTTCGAAACCCTTGCGAAATAACGCTTGTAGATAATATGATGTCTAGTTGAAATAAACATGGATTATAATACATGTGGAATATTTTGTTTTTCGGAAGTATAACTTTCATTTATTAATTATAAGATGGAATATAAAATTCGGGGACTGTTGATCTCCGAAATAATTATTTTATCCAACTCTTGTTATTGTTTTTTTTTATTTTTTTTATTTTTTTTTTTTTAAATGTTTATCAGTCCCATTAGGTATACTTATAAACTGTATACCTGTGGTATAGGACTGAGAATTTTGATCTATTGATCTAAAAGTTAAATCACCAATTAAAGATAATAAATAAATTATTCACTTAAAATTAGTATTAATTTTATTCTTAATATTTAATTAACCCATCCACCACATCAGAGATCATTTTCTGCTTTATTTGTTTAAATGTTAGAGTTTCATTTTGATTAATATTTATTTGACTGAAAATTTTGTATTTAACGTAATTTGTTAACCTGTATCCAAAGTTGTTTTTAATTTTATCCAATTTAAAGATTTTATACCAGTTGTACCTAGTATTTATTTCTACTTCTTGAGAATTTTTTTCTCTTATTACTTCAAAATAATTCTTTATCAATATTTTGTATATAAATTTTTCGTTGATTTTTAATATACCATATTTTTTTCTTATTCTTATTCGTTCTTTTTTTGATTTATATTTAAAATTTATGTATATATTATTGAATATTTTCATTGTCAATTTATTTATATTTTCTACTTGTTGTTTATTAATATTGATCCAACATTCCAGACCGTAATTTAAGAGAGACTCCACAAGAGATTTGTAAATTATAAGTTTTTGTTTAAATGGAAAAACATTTTTGATATGATAGAAAAGAAAAGAATATGAGTTCAACTTCCCTATTACAAACTCATATTGTCTATTCCAATTATATTTATTATCAATATATATTCCAAGGTATTTATATGTTGAGATTATTTCCAGTTTTTTACAATTACATGTGTTCGTGACATCATTATTGCTTTGGTTAATATTTGAACATTCCATTTCATGTAAGTTTATTATTAGATTATTGTTTAAAATTTTGTTTTTATTTTTAATTACCATAATTTTCGTTTTATCTCCATTTATTTTCATTCTATTTAAAGATGACCATTTGCTTATATTATTTATGTCTATTTGCAAATTTTTGTGTGCTTGAATTTGGCTTGCATCTGTAGTAATCAGAATAACATCATCAGCGTAGAGAAAAATTCTAGAATTGTTAATGTTATTGCTAATTGAATTAATATAGATGTTAAATAAGAGAGGGCCTAAATTTGACCCTTGGGGGATTCCTCTTCTCGAGTTATAAATTCGACTGATGTTATTCTCAATTTTAATCTTAAACTTCCTCTTTTTCAAGTAGTTTTCTATAATTTTATACACATTTCCCCTTATTCCCATTTGATTAATTTTTTTGAAGTAAAATCTTATGGTCAATAGAATCAAAAGCCTTCCTAAAGTCAATGAATGCAACATATATAATTTTTCCATTGTTTAAAGATTGATTTATATATTCATTAACAGTGTTCAATAAATGTAAAGTGCTTTTATTTTTTTGGTATGCATATTGATTGCTATTTAAGAGTTTCTTTTGGCTTATGTAGTTATATATGTTTTTAGTTAAATAGCTTTCAAGAATTTTTGATATATTAGAGATTAGTGAAATTGGCCTATAATTGTTTAAATCATTTTGATTACCTCCCTTATAAATTGGAATTATATAAGAAATCTTCCATGAATTGGGATAAATACCTGAATAATAAATTTTTTAACTAATTATACTAATTTTATAATAATTGTAATGATATAATTATTTAAAAGTTATTTTTAATAGTAGTATCTTCAAATTTGCATTGAAATTAAGCGTATATTTAAGTGATTTTAGATTCAGAATACAGTTTCTTTGATATCTGAAAGGTTTTGTTGGTTGGTATCACGAATAGTAAATGCTTTTATGATTGCTTCTGATATCTACGATTAAAATTACTTACAAAGTATTATTGAAGATGATTTAAGTTTTGCTGATTATTAGTAACTCATTAAAACTCATTCAGAATAAGTTCCAAGTTGTTCCATTAATAGCTTAGATGATTCCTCAATTGAAATTTTGAAATAGAATTTAAGAAAAGTTGTAAATATCTGATGCCTTCTACCGTTCATCTTTAACAGTTGATTACCATTATCTTGTCGATTCTACATTCTAGATCTTACCTCGATTTCTTTGAATCATCTTGTCTTTTGGGCATCACAGCGATCAATTTCTTGTCAAGTATTCTTCCTTTGACACATTCTTAATCGATCGTCGTATTTGGAACGCGTAATTCACTTTATTCTCTTATTATTTTTGCATGATCTGCTCTGCTAGGAAGCTCAAGCGAATGTCTCAGACTAGACTCAAATAAAAGCTTCATCCCATGTCAGTACATGACAAATTTAAAAGGGATTAAAAATAGTTTCAATGAATTCAGATTGCTCTGTAAAGAAATAAATAATAAAAAAAAAGATTAAGTACCAAAAACTTAAAAAAAGATTCATCTTCACATAAGTAACAATCATGTTTCAAATGTGCTGATCAATCTAAAATGTACATTAGTAGATAAATCCTTACAATCGGATTTTAAAATAGGATCAAGTTCAAAATAAACTTCTTTCAGTAATTTAATAAACTAAATAGATTCTTAAGCCATGGGTCTCAATGGTTCCAGTGTTCTAGGCAGTGTGTTTTGGATCGGGGATTTCTTCTGTCTTCTCCAGATGGGTTCCTAGGGTTCACCCAGCCCTCTGTAAAATTATGATCAGGTTTCTTTTCCATGGTTTAGGGATGGAAGGTGTTGAACTGAACACTTGAATCAAATAGCATTCCGACGGTCGTTGAACTGTTTAGTCTATACCTCCAAAACCCTTGAAGGGGCCAATAAGGCCAGTAAAACGAGATTCTTTAATTGTAACAGAATCGTAAGTGCTGGACACACAATCATTCGATAAAAAAAAGCAAGTGATTAACTGAAAATTATTTATTATCTGAGAAAACTGCTTAAGAAAATTATAATCATCTATCTATAATACTTTATTTTTACATGTAAAACTTTTTTTATTTTACTGTACATTACTTTTACGTAATTGTATTGTTTTTATATTTATTAAAGTTTCATTCTCTTACGGCGAAATGTATCAATATATATATATATATGAGCTGTGCCCCGCGTTAAATTCGGCTCTTCTCGGTAATGTTCGGTTCTCATCGTACGGCCAAGCCGCCCCGTCGCCGCCGCCGCACCGTTGGTTGACGTTTACTGCTCCACTCCTATTGTTCGTAGCGTGATGTTATATAGCCTACAACCTTCCTCAATAAACGGGTTATTTAATGCAAAAAGAATTTTTCAAATAGGACTGATAGTTCTTGAGATTGGCGCGTTCAAACATACAAACTCTTCAGCTCTTTAACAGTAGTATAAGATATGCAAAACATACATGTAAATCCATTCAGACATTTAATGAAATTCGACGAGACGAGTAAGTCTTCACTTAGGCTTATAATTTTCTACAGTAAAACCTCGTTAAGTCGTCACCCGGATAAGTCGTCAATCCATTTAAGTCGTCGTTTTCATTTGGTCCCGACAAGATCTCATACAATAATGTAAAATAACCCTCTTTTACCAGTCATCAAATTTAATTCAACTCCGGATAACTCGTCACCCTCAAAAATGGCTAAAAGCATCTTTCTTCTCCATTTTGCATGCCATCGTGTTGTCTTTTTAGCCTCGTCCCTTCACTTTAAGAAAACCAAGCCTTTACGGGGAATTTTTGACCACGCCTGTCACTTCATTCCTTTCCTACCCCTTCGGGTTCTTGGAATCTCGCTGCTAATCATTCAAAACACACTTCTCGCTGCGACTCTGTCGAGTGTAGAGGTTTTTCTTGACCGCTCCTGAGTGTGACTTCATTTCATAGCGAGTAAGCCCCGCTGTAAGGGCTATTTTTTCTCTTGCAATTTCGTGATTCGATTACGTTTTTAAAATGCCAGGGAAACGAAAACTTATTTAGTTATCTTTAAAGAAAAAAAAAGACTTTTGAAAATTGCCCTTTTTGAAAAATCGGATGTTTTGAAAACGGCTTTTGCCAAAGAACATCATATTCCAAGGACTACATTAAACGATATTCTTTCATTGAAACAAGTAATTGAAGAAGCTGACTGCAAAAACAAAAGAAAGAGAATGAGGAAATCGAAGTTTGACGAGCTCGAGGAGATTTTAGTTCGTTGGCTAAAACATTTCAGATAGCAAAATGTGCCGATTTCTGCCATGATTCTCAAAGAAAAAGCCATGGAAATTGCTAAGGAGTTGAACATTGAAGATTTCGGTGGCAGCAATGGTTGGCTGGAACGTTTCAAAGACATACATTGTCTTTCTTTTAAAACGATTAAAATGTGAAAACTATAAAAAGTGGTTTTTTTTCCCCTCATTCATTTGCATGCATTGATTTCTGAAAAATCTTGTTTCTCTCACTGAATCCTACAGCAATTAATGAAAATACTGTATTTCAGTGTTTTTAGTTTGTTTGTTTGTTTGTTTTTTTTTTTCAAAAATTTCCACTCTGCTTAAGTTGTCAAAAATGTGTGGTCCCTTGAGTGACGACTTAACGAGGTTTTACTGTATAAACAAAAGTAAACAGAACTTGACCTAAACAGAGAATGGGATTATATATTATTCAGCAGTTTTGTGGTAGACCCATTTCGTAGAGGCTCGTTATTTGAAGATGGATTTGATAGATGATCTCATGTGAAGGATCCTAATGGAGGCCATTATTTTATCTGCTACAAAGAAATCATATCTTCAATTCATCAAAAAGTTTAAAAATAACATATTTATTTGAAAGAATAAATATAACAAAAAAAATAACAATAAGCTAAATAAAGTAGAAGATTACTAATATTATTATTAATTACAATGAATAATTTTAATTTTTAAGATGTAATTTAAGTTATTATGGTCCCTACAGCTATGTATTATTAGAACAAAAAAAGCTATTGTATATATTGCTAAAAAATTCTAATAAAATATTGCCACCAATATAGCACACATTTATTAAAAACATTATTTACATTTAAAACCTAGACTACGTATTCGGTCCCCCGCCTTTATTTGGGGTTCTTTTTCAAGTCTCTGGGTAAAAAAGGGGAAAAATAAAAATTCGTATACCTCCTGCAGAAGTCGTCAAAAAAATGACCCCCTAGGTGATATGGGTAATGACGTTTAAGTCTCCCTCTAGTGTTGGGTGTTATAATTTACAAAGCTATTGTAATTTAACTAATTTCCTTCAATTTCTATCTAATTATTATAAATCTAATAATTTCTCATCTTTTATTCAAAAATTTTACTCTTTGAAATGCTTACTACGACTGAATGCAACTGAAATTAAGGTTATCTTATCTACTTAAACAGCAAAACATTTCTGACGGAACTATATGTTTATTGCGTATGATTATAATTTTTCAAGGACTTTTTGCCGGTATAAATCTTCTAGCATAAGAACTTTGTGTAACGGAAATGGGTATAAACAATAGAACAATTCATATTTTAGCCGCTTCTTCGCCAAGACCAGCACAGCCCCACATGTGAAATAGTAAGTTAGGTTATGGGCACCCAGAATATATTTGGACACTTTATTGGGTTAGTGCGAATGAAATGTCTGCTTTCAGACAGCGGTTGTATAACCTTACAAGACAGAATGGAATCCTCCAAGAACTTTACATGTTACCCGTCACAACGTTTCTACAAAACTCATGTAAATGATGCTGTATTCCACTGTCTGCAAAAACGATAAATCTATTAACAAAGTATTGGAGAGACGCATAACAGAGTGATTTTCTTTTATGAATACAAACTTGAACATTCTGTAGAAATAACGACTAAAAGCATTAACATAGTTTGGGAAGATGTGGCTAATGAATGTACCATATATCGATGGGTTTCGAAATTCCGCAAAGGAGCTACAGAGGTGGAAAATCGCCCGTGGACAAGGACCTTCAGCGGTTTCAGATGAAATTCTCAAGAATATCGTAAGAACTGATTTCCGGCAAAGTCAGCGCGATAGCAGAAAAGGTTGGTGTCTACGATTGTACTGTTTTTCGGGCCTGGAAACTCTGGGAAAGGTGAAGTTGGATATTGGGTGCCGTTATCAGTTGACACCAGCCAACAAGGACACCATCTTAAAGTCTGTATTGCTTGCCTTGCCAGGAATAAATGGGAAACTTATATGCATCGCATCGTGATGAAAATTGGGTCTTGTACGACATCATAGACGAACAGTACAGTGGTTGGATAGCGACGAGTCTCCAGGGCTTTGTCCAAAGCCAACCCTACGCCCATGGAAGGCGCTACTTCCTCTGTACTGGTGTACAGCTGGAGTTATTCATCACGCCTTTCTAGACGGAACGGTATTAGGCAGAACTGCGGGAAATGCCCCAAAGACTTCGACACACGCAGACTGCATTGATCAACGTAAATGGTATTGTTCTCTTGCACAACAAAATGGTTCCTTATGTCTCGCAAACGACTATGCAGAAAGTCCGTTAATTAGATCATGAAACATTTCCTCGCCCCCATTTCTCGTGGACTTATCTCCTAAGGGTTATTACCTCTTCCGCCATTTGGACAAATTCCTGGCAGACGAAATGCCTATTTTACAACACAGATATTTGTTTTGTTACAGACCGTTTCTTAGTGTCAGTCACATGACTTTCTTTCAACGTGGGTCCAGGCTTTGATAGATTGAAGATAATAGTGCACGGATGCACAGGAAGACTATTTGGACTAGAATCATGTAGTTATTGTAATAATACAAACATTTGAAGGACACTCATATAACGTACATTGCATTCGCGTAA
>JAFIDM010000002.1:63502040-63515704 GCA_023159025.1 Thereuonema tuberculata
TATCTTGGTCAAAAAGTATGCCTTGGCCGTTTCGTGGCTGTCACACAGACAATCCCATGGAGTTATGTAAAGGATATGGAGTATGCCAAGGCACACTTTTTGACCAAGATAGTAGGGGTTTTAGAGTTAGGCCTCGTTGAGTTAGGGGCTTGGCTCTACATGAGATCTCATATCTTTTTAACAGTGAAAGCGTTATGATATGTGATTCTTGGCAACTTATTTTATACGAAGTGTTTTGGGTGGGATTTCATTTCTTTTTGTAGGATGAGATCTGATAACTTTTTAACAGTGAAAGCGTTATGAGCATGCGAGTCTTGGCAACACCCTTATTTTACATGAAATGTTTTGGGTGGGATTTCATTTCTTTTTGTAAGATGAGATCTGATAACCTTTTAACAGTGAAAGCGTTATGAGCATGTGAATCTAGGCAACTTATTTTACATGAAATGTTTTGGGTGGGATTATCTATTACAACTAAATTTCGTTTTAAGATTATTTAGAAAATGGATTTTTTTTCAATATCCTACTTTTCTGTTTTTCTATTGGTCAACTCGTATATACAAGCTGTTTGCACTTTGGAAGAAATCACATTATTACACAGTATTATTTAGGCCGAAGCATTGAGGGTACGACGTATTTCAGATCTTAATAAAATCCAAAGTATAAAAGCTAGATAAATGAAACTTAGCGTATTTCATTAGTATGGTAACTGCATCTTATCCTGAAAATTTGAGCTCTCTAGTATTATCCAGGCCGAAGCTATGAGGGTTCGATAATACATAACCAGACCCCCCTTTATGAGGGGTTGGAATGTGAAAGTTACGGATTTCTTAATTTTTTTGTTGTTTGTGTGCTAATCCTAACCTGCATACCAAATTTCAGCTTTCTAGGACTTCAGGAAGTACTCTAGAGGTTTTGATGATCATGAGTCAGTCAGTCAGTCAGTCAGTGAATCAGTCAGTCAGTCAGTCAGTCAGTGAGTGACGGAATCGACGTATTTTAGGTATTAATAAAATCCAAAGTATAAAAGCTAAATAAATGAAACTTAGCGTATTTCATTAGTCTGGTAACTGCATCATATCCTGAAAATTTGAGCTCTCTAGTATTATCTAGGCCGAAGCTATAGGGGTTCGAAACACTTCCAGAAAAGGTATGTAGTGCCCTTCCTGCCTTCGGCTCGTCTTGGCGGGGGCACTGCCGTGCCCCCAGATTATTAAAAAAAGCTTTTATATTTCATGAAATAAAACCTCAAATATTTCAGATTTATCCATTTGGAAAATTAGTTTCAGTTAGAAGACATCTGAATTTTTAGAATGAATAACAACAACAACAAAAAAAAACATATTTTGACTTTAGTTTTTCAACAAATAATATAATTTTCTGAAAAGTTAAATAGAACTGTTAAGATATTTTTATTCTTTGCAAATAATTTACTTTTAAACAACTTTAACTTGAATAACTTTAAATGAACGTGAATGTATTATGTGGTGGGCAGAAAAACAAACGGATTCCTGAAGTTCCCGAAGAATAAATTCCGTGTTTCACAGAAAGTATTCGAGACATATTTCCAGTATAGATTAGTCCCCTGCTTCCAAACGGCTTCCGTTCCGACAGCTTGGTCCTATGTCGGAAATGGGGATAAAAGGGAAAACTAAGTATATAAATATAAAATACATATTTCCATGTAAAAAATTACCATAACTCACGAAATGTAAACATTGCATTTATTTTAAATAAACAAATTTTTTGTGTAAGTAGATGTAAAATAAATTGAATAAATATTTTTAAACGAACACACTTCTAGGGCTAGTTTATAGAAAATGATAGTTACGACTATTGCCAAGAGAGCAGGGAATCCCCGCCGAGACTTAGCCTCCATCAACGCCATCTAGTTCTAGTTATAATAGATGTTGTCTAAACTTTCTGAAAAGTGGAGGGAGGATGGATTTTGATCTATACAGTGGTATAGACTCTACGACAGTGGTCTATAAATGTCATTTAATTGTTATTATATTTTATACACGGTTTTGACATTTTCTCGACATGTTCAAGTTTCTCTATATATAAAGTATTCTAAGAATTTAGTAAATATTAATGGATTTTTTTGAAAACGTGTGACATTTTCGATATTTTGAAAATTTTTGTCGTAAATGCAATGTTAGTAAGGCGGGAACTGAGCCTGTATTTGTTTTCAGAATGCCATGAGTTACCACAGAGTGTCTACAGCATCGTAATCCTTGAATCTTACGTTAATTCCTGATTTTACGAGACATAGAATGCTTTAAGGATTCGCAACGAAAGTCAATAAATCTTCCACTAGAACACAAATCAACAGCGACAAATCAAATCGCAATTGTCTGTTGTGAGCTTTAGTTTCAACGAAGAGTCAAAAACTGATTTCGTTTTATTTAGCCAAACCACAATATTGATAACATCGCTTTGCATTTGGTTATAAAATATCAGTAGTATCGATTAAGAAATTCGTTCATTTTTTCATATTAGTCTATTTATTCAGTTTAAGCTACAAAAAATACTACTTAGTTTTTGTCTATATGAATTTTAACGTTAATGTATATGTCTGTTAGGAATCTTAAATATTCTGTTGGATTTTCATTAGGATAAATGTTGTTCTCTCATAAGAATGGGTTAGGCGGGATTCGTATAATAGTGGTTTTTTATACCTTAGATCCTTTTCAGTGGATGTTAAATGCATGAAAATTGCAATAATATATTCATAAAATAATCAAAATCCGTCTACCTTTGTGTCTTTTTTTTTTTAAAATAAGTGTTTGAAGTTTTTGATGGCAAAAATGACAACTTACGGTCTGTCTGCCTTAGAAAATATTAACTAAAATACAATCATGAATCAGTTTTACATTTAATTTAAATTATCACATCTTTTTTTTCATAAACGATTTATTTATGAAAGAAGACGATGTGTTCACTGAAAATAGTCTTACTCTTGATAGTATCACTAGAATTTTAGTTTCTAGGATATGTAGATACTGAATTGTCTTTATCATAAACAAGGTTGTTGAAAGATAAATAATTGTAAACAAATACTTCGGAGTTAAGCTCCATTACTTGTTATAGAATGATTTATCTATCTTTATAAGTAGACAAAGAATTTGATGATTTTGCATCTTTTTTCTATGAAGGTTGAAACATGGCTCTCATATATGAAATGTGTAACATTAAATAATTGGTTAAATAAAGGCAATTCGTTAGGGCATTTTTTAGGGATGGGTCATTTTTTGGCAATTTTTAGGTCAATTTGAGCATTTTTAGTAGTATTTTGGAAGGCAATGTCAGTTTTTTTATACATTGAGATTTTATTTATTATTCAGTATCTTTGCTTGTCCTCATTCAAGCCAAGAAATTTTTCCAGAAAACAAGGAGACCTTTTTTTTTTGGTTGTCAAAGTTAAAAAAGGTAAAAAAAAGTTTAATGTAATAAATTCAAATGTTTTATTGGTCATTTTTTTTTTATTTTTCTGTCATTTTTTTTACTATTTTTAGATCATAAATGCATTTTTTATTTGTCATTTATTAGCAAATTATAGGTCATTAAATGCCTAGCCCTATTTATAAGTATTGACAGTTATTACATATATTTCGTTAACGGATCAGCTGTAGCTTCTATAGACATCACAATTCGGAAAGAAAAAAACACCTAAAATAGTTATTTATTTTTATAGCGATAAATGTCTTTATATTTTTTTTTTTATAATTTCACATAAAGCTAAGAAATTAAATACAAGAAAAGCCTTATTTCTATTAAACCAAATTTTTTATAACATTTCTGATCAAATTTCACTGATTTTCTTTAGCTAAATTCCAAAACAAATGGGTCTTTTAGAAGCTGATCTAAATCTGAAAGCTGATCTATTGTTAAAATACGAAATACACGAAATTATACCAAAGGCCAAAATATAACCGTTGAAGGTTTAAGACTAAGTTAGGGCGAAAACCAATGTTACTAGCGCTGTTTTATCTGTAATCAGATTTCGAGGGAAGGTTTTGGAGATTATGATCACCTAAGCTTTGTCCAATTGTAAATGAATCGATTGCATCACTTCATTTTCAGATCAAAAGCAAATGAATTCACTAATGAAAAACCTGTCAACTTCTCAAAACCAAATGACACTTCAGTGTTTGTTCTTATTCAGTCTGTTGTAAACATTTATAATTTAATGGTTTCTTCATAGACTCACACTTTCATTAAATCGATTTAAAGTTACACAATAGTTTAAATATCAATTCAAATGTCCAAAGTTAAATATTCGCACAATATAAAAAATATGATTTTACGTGTACTGCGTAATATTGGATGCAAAAATGAAGCCTTATACCTGAATATGTGAGAAATGATATATAGAAAAATAAATAAATATGCACGACGGCGAAACGTCGTATATATTTATTTATTTTTGTATAAATCATTTCCCACATATTCAGGTGTATGGCTTCATTTTTGCATCCATGCATTAAATATTTCGCTACTTCTTAACTCTACAACTACCACAATATTCAATTCTACAGTGGATAATAAAGCGGGTTTTTTTTATTCAAAAATAAAATTTTATAGAAAATAAATTGCAGAACTAGAACATTGCATTGCAACTATTAATTATTATTGACTGAATTAAATCCAGTGCATGTGAAGTCGTAATATTTTAATTGAATATTTTTAGCGACCCAGTTGGGAGCTATTGTGGTAGCGACGAAAATCGGTAGCTATTGGGATTGTCCTGTCCTTCCGTCCGTGTTTGTCCCTCCCTAACAACTCCCGAACGGAAGGTCGGATCGACAAACGGATTTCATGATCGTGTTCAGAGACCCAAACAACATAGGAATAGGGTATTTTAAAGGGGCCTAAGCCCCCGATATTTGGCATTGTTTTCATTGGATTTTCCGTTATTAGCTTAAATGTCAGAAATGCAACCAACTCATTTCAGTTGTCAGCTATAGCGTACGGTAAGTTCTCGGACTTATAGGCTGAATGTTGTTGGATCGAATCCGTATATCCATTGCTTTTGTTTCCTTTTCCTCAATGTCCGTGTGGACTTTTTTTTTTATTATTTCTTTATTATTTTAAAATTTTGTTATTAGTGGTCGCCCTTAAAATTATGCTTTAGCACAATATCATATTCCCTTGTTTTCTTCTTCGTCTGATCTATTTGTTAGTTTATACATGTTCACAAACTACAATGGCAAATTTTCCTAACACGCGATACATTGCTTATTTATGGTGGAATCTAAATCATGAATACGGTTAAATTGGTCTCCACTCTCCCCCATCCTTCAAAACTGACATATTCCTATCGCTGCTTGTTCAGCCCTTATTATGTCATGGATATTGAATGTATTCCGATTACATTTTAGTTATTTCTGAATTAAGATGGCAGGAGATGTACCTAGGAATTCTTGAGTAATTAATAAAGATCAACTGAGATATATTGCAATAATAGTCAAAAATGTTTCTGACGAAGCATTACAAAAATACAGTAAAACCCCGTTATTACACTCCCGCTTATAGCACTATCCCGTTCTTTACGCTCCTTTTGTACGGTCCCTGGAATTTTCTATATATCTCAGTATACTTTAACCCTCTTATAACGCTTCAAATCCCGCTTGTAGCGCTTTTTTTATATCGGAAATTTTGCATCGAAAAGAAATGTAACACTGAAAAGATTCTTTTTTTTTTTTTCCCCTGGTAGGAGGGAATCTTTGAACTCTCAGAAGTTGCGGGTCTGTGATACAGTAGTGCAAAATGTTGAAGCGGAAAACCCTTTCTATAACTGAAAAATTGCAAATTCTCCGTAAGTACGACGATAATTCTACAGAAGTCAGAAGGATTTCGCAGAATCTCTAGGAATTCCCTGGTCCAACCTGCGAACAATAATGAAAACAGGGATGCAATTACCGATGCAGCGAAGGGTTGTTGCAAACGTAAAAAAGTAAAGAATGCACTAAATGTGCTCCGAAAATATATTAGTGTTGCTCCTAGTGGTGTATCAATTGATAATGATAATTATCTGAACCACATTGAAAATGTCATAATTCATAGCAGTAGGCACACCCACACGGCAAACCACAATCAAAGATTTTTATTTCAATAGGAAATAAGCTCATATTTGCACTACATCTATTGCAGAATCAAGTATGACACCTGTAAAATGGTGTCCAAATCTTTCCCCATCAAATAAATCATTTCCCGTCTATAGCGCTATCCCGCTTATTACGGTTGTAGGTCATGGTCCCTTGACGAGCGTAATAACGGGGTTTTACTGTATAAGATATATGAGGATCATTGTGTTTGAATTGTACTGGATATATCTATTAGGATATATAAGATCCTAATATTTTTCATGTTTCTGAATGGTTATGAAGTATTTTGTTAATTAAAATTGATACTAGGTGTCATCGCTGTATTTGTTGAATTTCTAATTCAAAATCTTATTTTAAAATTACTTTCTAAAACTTAAGAATTATTTTTAAGTAGTAGAAGAAAAAAGTAGGGATAATACTACAGGCGATCCTCGACTTTCGTAGAATTCGCTGTTTCATACACATTTCAGGAACCAATTATGTTTCTGAATATTTGAAAGATTTAACGTTTCAATCTTATTTATCACGGTTGCTTGTTTTATTTGTGATGATATTTCTCTGCATAATTTTTTCCAGTAGTGATTATAGGTTTTTATTATTATAAGTATTACACAAACATAAAAAAAAAAAAAATCACGATTCATAAAGAGCGAATTGCTACGGTGCTGATAATTGGATATGTTCCAAACATCAGGTTCTTTCCAAAGAATTGGAATTCTAGAAATATTGCAGTAATATTGGTGCTATTCTAAACACGTTATGGTCAGAATAAGATTATATGAAACCAGTTTCTATAAAATATAAACTGAGGCAATTTTTTTTTATCACTTCTAGGTGTTTTAATAATTAAGCCTTAACCAGGGCCCGGTGCTGAAAGCCCAATTAACCCCTTCCCCCCTCCCATTTGTGGGGGCTTTAATTCCAACTAAAGGAATTCTGGAACTTCAGTTTTGATAGCGCATCTTATTTCTAAACATATGGTATTTGTTTGTATATTCCCTATTATGGTTTTTAAAGTTTTGTTGATTTTGCTTTTGCTGTTGTTTTATTTCTCTAAGTTTTACTAATGTATCCTTTAATTTAGAGTTAGTTATCAATATATTATTACTTGTATATTACCACTTTCCTTTAACCTGTATTTTTCACTTCATTATAATAGTCTTTTATAATCTTAACGTTCCTCAGCTGTATATCTGATTTACTCTTTACTGATATTCGTATATATATATATATATATATATATATATATATATATATATATATATATATATATGTAATTTATCTAAATACACTTGTCAGACTGCTCTTGAACCATTAAACTAATTCATTAAACCATTAAACTACCTACTTAACTTTTTATTTACTAAATTTATTTTCCTTAAACTTCACAAATTGATACATTTTTCCTTTAGTATTTTGTCAAATGTTATAAGAGATGCATTGGTAATTGCTTGCAGAGTGCGTTTTTATGATTGGAATAAATTGTGGGTTTAGCTTCGACAAGTGGCAACAGTTGGTTCGTAATCACTGCTCGATAAGAGCTCATAAAATCAAAAAGAATTATTGCTCTGATTGAAGGAATTAGTTTTATGACTTCTAATTTAAACTATCTAAAAGTTTATTACCAGATTCTTTTGAGCACTTCAGACTAGAGAAACCCAATAGTAATTAAAACGGCGGGAATAGGTCCTATCCCTGTACGATATCCCTTGCTGTAATAAGGCAACAAACTGATAGGAACAAATGCCTCAAACCTTAAAAGACTTAGGGACATTAAGCTTCTAGAACAGTAAAATCAATCGCTACAATGAAGCCTTAACTTACAAGCGTTTCTTTCCTATTAGTATTTTCGAGAAGAAAACTTCATCTGGGAATTTTTATATCACTTGTGAAATTATCATCTCTATAGCCATTGGAATGTCTATGTGTCTATTACAGAATAACAGCTTTGGTGTTCAGACATTTCCTGAACATTTGAATTGCCTTTTGAAGACAAATTCGTAACTATTTTCCAATTTGCTGCTTTAGAAGTCAGGAAACAGCATATCTCCTTGTACAAAACATACTAGATAAGCATTCAGAAATTATAGAATAAATGAAAAAGAATTTTTTTACAATTTTTTTTAGCCTCTTTCTATTTTAAGTAGCTCAATAAAATATATTCAATGTAGTACATATTTACAAAACTAGTTTATTACTTACAACTTACTTCTAAATAACATCAGCAATAGATTAACAATCTTATATTAAATAAATCACCAAACAACATCTTTACCGATATTTCTTCCTTGTAACCCAAGGATTTCCTCAAGGTATATTTAATAAATAATAAAAAATAAAACGAAAAATATATGGAAATAATAAACTCCCCTACATTTTCCAAAATTAATAATCCTTGGGTTACAAGGTAGAAATATAGAAATACAAGGAAGAAATAAAGATGTCGTTTGGTGATTTATTTAATATAAGATTGATAATCTTTTGCAAGATAGGAGAATATTAAAAACATCAGCAATATTTCGCAAGAAGGCTTTTCCTGCTTCATCAGGCTGACATTTTGGAAAAATAAAACTAAGCGAATCAATAAAGAAAAACTTAATTCAAATATAACAAAGAGAAACATATTGCTCATTTCACTTATTATAAAGGTAATCATATAATTCATTGCCTATTACAAAGGTAAACATATTACATATTGTAAAACTCACTGCTTATTACAAAAATAAACATACTAATCATTGTTTATTATAATGAAGAAAAATATATTACTCTTTTTCATTATCTTAATACAAGGAGAACATACTATCTATTGTTGTTTTTACAATTTTATGTATAGCTCGTTTTGTTAGAAAATGTTAACTTTGTCTTGTTGAAAACTACGCCTATCAACGTAATCCTAAGTGTCTGAATTTTTTGATGAATCTTTTTTTGATGATTCTGGCTGAATCTTTTTATTTGTACTCTAGTAATGGAGAGTAGATCTATCACTACGACCTCTTCCAGCCTTTAACCGGGGGAAAGTAACTCGGAAAGCACCTATTTTACAGAAGGTAGATTGATCCTAGAATCCATCCAGAAGGAGAAAACCTTCCCCTGATGGACTTTTCAGGCTTCTTCAACGACAAATGAAATTTGTAAGAATTTTTTTTGCGATATCTTGATCTAAGAGCTTCAACGAATTGGAATTAGGAAATATGAAATGTGTCAGCTGAGTGGTAAACGATAAAGTGAAGAAATGAGGAGATGAAAGAGGTTAACAACATCAACAGTGATCTGAGTAATCGCGATTAAGAAAGAAATGAAAAAAAAAAAGATAAAAGAAAAAATTAACAAAACATAGATTCAAATAAATAGTAAGAAATAGACTCCCTTTTTTTTCTGCTGATTGGCCTACAATTATTAGAATTCATCAATTACATTCGTCCAAATTTTGTTGGGCAATTCTGATTTGTTAAAATAGAAAAACAAAAAATAGGTGCAACAGGATTTTAATTTACAAAGCGAGTCGTAAGCCATTTAACTGCTGGAGACTAAGTTCGATCCCTGTGGTCGTCCACGATGTTTCCCTAATTCTTGATTCTTCAAAGAACCTTTTTTTTTGCTCGGGAATTAAAAACAGACATGTTTCAGGCTAACTATCCGATATCAGCTTAACTTCATTAGGAGCTGTATTTCCAGAGACCTGTTGGGTCTCCTAGGTCTGTAGTTTTAAAGGATCCCGTAATCACTTCATTTTTGTTTGTTTTTTTTAAAAAAAAAACATTCTATTTTCTGAGGTATCAGACATAAGATCTGAGTCTTCTGGCAGATCTTGAGTATCATTAAATTACAAGATTATCTATATCTATGTGAAAATGATTGAATGGAAAAAAAAGAATTAGAAACAGGAATGTATGTAGCAGCAGTTCACGAAAAATCAGTATTAGCGAATTAGGCAGTGTAGGAGAAATTATAGTTAAGAAAGTTGTCACCGGAAAGATATTAAAACCTTGTGCTAAGTATCAAAAAAGTGAGTGTTTTTACGTTACTGAGTAGCCGTCTTTGTTGGGTAAAACAACAGTTCTTAATGAGACACTCAAAGGCAACGGGTTCTCAAATTAAACAGTTATTTGAGATAGAATAGCAATTCTACGAGATAAAAGAAAATCACGATTTCCTCACATTCGGTGATCAAAGGAATTTTACTTAAAATGTCAAATATATCATTAACATTTAAGAAAAAAACAAACTAATAGTTCTTTAAATTAACCACCGTAAGGTGTTCCACTACAGCAATTTTGTTTGGAAACTAAGGTGCTCTTGGTGTTGGGACCCTGACTAAGGATTCCTGTCTGTTAGACTTCCCCCAAATATCGATTTTTGTTGCCTCAGTCCCACTTTTCTTGATATCTTTCCCAACAGCGCCGCCCTTTGTCAGGGTCTACAAACAAAGAGTCGGTTTCTTCGTACTTCCTTATCAGGTTGAAACCATTAAAAGAGAATATAACCATTCCACAATAAGAAACTGCTATAAAACTTTTTCTTACCAACAAAATGCGATTCTTTAACTGTAGTCCGATGACCTGCTTAGCTATAATTGCTTTTTCTTTGTAAATCTGACAATGTTTAGTTAATTATAAATAATTACTTTTTGTTTTTTGTTTTTAAATAAGGGTAAATTAACAACTTATCATAACATTCTGTTTTTATTAATTTATTCGCAGAATGGGCCAAACTTTGCTATAAGAATCAAAGTAGGACTCACTTAAGACAACTTTCCATACAACGTCGTCCTTATAATTTTTTTTCTTTAATAATGAAAAACCACAAAAATGAAGTCTATGGCTAGTTTTAAGTTGAAATAGAGGTTAAATATATAGTAGAAATTTTCCATTTTTTTTTTTGAAAAAAAAATAATGAAACTCACATTGTTTTTATAAGTTGCGTAAATCCGATTGGTTTAAAGCATAAATCAAAGCACCCGGAATTTGAGATTAGCGGATTAGCCAACGGATTATAAATTGTTAGATAAAATTGTTTCAATTCTCATGCTTCTTTACGGGAATGTTTGTCACCTTCGTATGCTATTTTCTCGACAGATGCCCATACAGAAAAAATTGAAAAAGCAAATGAAAGATTGTCTTTAGTTATTAAAACTGAATGCAAGTTTCAAGCAGCACCGTTCAGGGGTTCAAAAGTAGTATAGATCACACACTTGAGAATCGCCTTCCTATGAAAGGAACCTAAATTAATAAGGTTTATCTTTTATAATAAGGTAAAATTATTTATTTCGTTACCAGTTTATAGTATAGAACTAATAATAGAATATATACAGCTGCTATAAAACTTCTCCTTAACAACAAAATACGTTTTTTATATATTGTAAATATTTTTATTATTTAAAACTTTGGTTACCTCGCTCTCAAATAGAAAGGAGAAATAGTAATGGAAAAAAACTTACTTGTATTAATTTTTTTTTTTTTTATAAAAAACATAATTAGAAACGGTAGAGGGACCCAAGCAGGCCTAAATATGATCCTAGGGACGATGTAGTTCGTGTCGATTGGGCAGTCCATTGTTTTCCCGCCTTTCAACCCAAGAAATAATCTGGTCTTAAATTTAAATGACGAGAACCATGAAGAAAAAAGTTTCCGACCTCCCTGGAAATTGAACCTCTCCAGCCATATATAATTAAAACCGCACTTTAAAAAAAAATAATAATAATAATTTAAATTTAACTTAATTAGAATTTACGTAAATTTAATTTAAACTTAAAAAAATTACCAAATAACGATTTTATTTATAAATATTTACCCTTAATTATCCTGAAAATATTATTTTAAAAATTTAATTTCTTAAAAATTTAATTTCGTTATTTCGTAATTTCGTTAAAAATTCTTTGAATTTAAATTTTTCTCATTTATTTACAAAATAATTAGATTTTCGGAATTAAAAGAAGCATAATAAATTTCGTTTCTTGTAAAGAAACAGATAGGGAACGTTTTCAGAATTTTTAATTTTCAAAATTACTTTTAAATTATTAAGCCTGTTTGTTTATTAAAATATTAACAGAGGGGCTTTGGTATCTGAACTTGGGCTCTTGCAGAACTTTTGTTAGCTTTTTAATAATGTATTTTATATATATAACGAGACGTTGATTTTGGAGTTATATGGATAAAAATAAAACTGTAAGAACATTAGACATTCATGTAAACCTTTATAATCAAGGCAGCGGTCTTCCACGAGATTGATATCTCTGAATGGTTGAGCATTGGCATTGTTGTGGCTGTCTTTTTATAGAGAGTACAATTATAAGAAATACTAGAGATAGTAATCGTAATGAGGGAATGGAAGTTGATAAAGTACTGGTAAATTTAGCAGGAGAGGTGGTAAAATCATGCATTGATAACAACAGGTTGATAAAATTTGAAGAATTGAAGTTGTGAATTAAAATAAATAATAGGAATTACCGAAAGTGATATTTTTAAAGCCATTGCTAAGTGATTGTTTTAAACTTTGTCCAGGAGAGTGTACGTATCCATTGGAATTATTTTAAGAAGCTTGAAAAAGGAAAGAAGGCACAGTTTCCGAATATTTGCTTAATAAATATATTTTCTGGAATATATTTATGTGGAGATGTTGTAGACCTATATTTGTTATAATGTAAACTGCTCCTATAGTTTACTCGGAGCAACTTTTCTTCGGCTAAATTTTCTTCGGCCTTTCGGCTCAGAAAGGCCAAAAGTAGTAAGAGCTGAGTGCATTGCAATAAATCTTTACGGGAAGGCCATTCGTGAGCTATTGTGGGAGGTTTTGAGTCTGAGGGCCCAGATCATCCCTAATCTAGTCCCAAAGAATGTAGTGCATAAGTGGAATGCATGTTTTCGTAATTGAATCATCAAATAGGACATATAAATACGGTCATTTTGTCTTTAGGATGATTTTGTCTCAGTTGACGAATCCTAGCTGATGTATCCTAATAAGCACAAAACAGAGCTTCAAGAATGACAACTCATAACGTGTCCTTTTTTTTTTTTTTCCCTATTCATTGTAATTGGGGACTTCAATAGGATTCTTCCAGAAATGATTCAAATGGGGAAGAACAATAATGAAAAACATCTAGAATCGCCCTAAGGAAAATAGCTAATTATCTAGAATGTAAGAACATGTTGGAAATGGTAGTCAGATTCTCCTTTTCCAAAAAAAAAATTGTAAATACATTTAATAAAGTATTTAAATCCATTCTTTCTTCTTTGGTAAATTGGGAAACATTTCTGCTGGATATATAATTAAAATAACCATTTGAATTAAAATCAAGATTTAGAAACGAAGGCTGTTAGTTAGACTTGAAATAGTAGAAAACTTGGACTTCCTACTTCGTGGCATGTTTATCATTCAATAGAATGGAAAAATGCCGTCGCACATGTCTTAAAATTGAAACATTTTAAAAGGTTAAAAATTAAAAGATTAAAATTGAACTACTAGTTTCGACCTCATTAAAATTGAGGCCTTCATCTGGTTGAGAAAGAAAATTAAAAAGGAATTAAATAGCCATCGGGTTCATCTAAGGAAATA
>JAFIDM010000002.1:63515714-63527196 GCA_023159025.1 Thereuonema tuberculata
TTTGTGGCCCGTTCTCTGGGAATGAACCACAGTATTATAATTTGTGTTGAATTGAATTTATCATTGAAATTTATTGAATTGAATTTATCATTCAATCGCTTATCTTTTTCCTAAGGGCGAATGCAATAAAAGCAACTGAAACACTCGTTTACTCTATTAGTGTGTGGGATATTCTCCTGTTTTCTAATAATGCGAGAGGAGGAGTTGCTGCTGCCAAAGGTTTACAGTTTCTCTGTTGTCCAGTATGTGGTCAATAGCCTGAGGGATCGATTGCCAAACACACATACACGTTCCCATGAAGCCTGTCAACAAATGAACGTCGAAATTGTTTCCCTGACAACGATGAGGTTTTGACCCGTTAAGTTTCCACGTGTTCCTTGATTTTATAAGTCGAAACTAATGTACGAGTTTCAACTGAAATCGACAATCATAAGCTTTTGAAAGATATTTAGTAATATTCTATAAACTGTTTCTTAATTGATAATCTTATTTTCTGACACGAAATCATTTACGAGTTTCTTTACTAGATTGGTTGATTTATCTAACTTGAATCTCATCTAAACAACATTAAGCTTTTTATTTTGATGTTACTTCAAATATTTGCCAGTGAATGAAAGTAAAAATCATTGCAGGTTCAGGGAGTGCTTGTGTTAGTTTTCTAATTCAAAATCTCGAACATATTATTATTATTATTGTTATTATTATAAATTTTACTATTTATTTATTTCAATCGCTAAGTGAGAATAATTTCTAGTTGTTTCATTTTTACGTGCCTTCACACAATACTTCTCACAATAGCCAACATGAAATTTTTCACATTTTTGCAGGTATCTTGCAAACGCAGAAACGTTTGTGAATGACTGATATAACGTTCGATAGAACTTTCAAATACCAACATTTTCTCAATATAATGTTCTCTTTTAGCTTTTATACTTTTTCGTTTAAATTGAGAAAAAGTCAAAATTTGACCCTTTAAAAGGTGACATCTTGGAAACAAAATGCTACAAAAATCTTTCGAAAAAAGTTTTTGGTAGCATTTTGTTTGTTTTTAAAAAAATCTACATTTTACTCATTTGCATGACCAATCTATCTCTTATAGTTTTTGGTCACAAAATTGGAAAACTTAGTCTAATGACAGAATGACAGACAGAATAACGTTTTTATATAATATATATATAATGTGATAGCCAACTTAGTACAGTAAGTTATTCTAAAAAACAATCTAAATGAGCCCGGTTAAATAAGCTTCACCTATATATTAGTAATACATAACACATTTGGAAAACACATTGAGAAAATATCCTTTCTTTTTCTTTCATTTAGTAATTTATATTTAGTAATAACAATATTATCATTAATAATTATTAATAATATTTTGTAATTAGACACTAGATTTAA
This sequence comes from Thereuonema tuberculata, assembly GCA_023159025.1. Classification (NCBI taxonomy): domain Eukaryota; kingdom Metazoa; phylum Arthropoda; class Chilopoda; order Scutigeromorpha; family Scutigeridae; genus Thereuonema; species Thereuonema tuberculata. The sequence continues at coordinate 63,517,113 of JAFIDM010000002.1, forward strand.
CGTACATTTTTAAAGTAAAATAAAACAAAGAATGCACATAACTAAACAAAACACAAATTCACTGAGCTATTTTTTGATATTTGTGCTGGAAATTGGAGACAGTACTGTTTCGAGGCTTATTGGCCTCTCATCAGTCCAAATCAATTCAGCATACCAAGCTCTCTGAAATAGGACGATATACAAAACGGACAAACATACAAATCAATGACCCCTGAATTACAAAAACATCAAAATAAAATAAAATTGTATGGTGTAAATCATATATCTATGATATGTTTTTATTTTTTATAGAGATTAGAATGTAGGCCTCGTGGTCTAATGGCTAAGACGTCTAACTTCTGAGCAGTATTCTACCTAATAGAAATAGTGCATCTTTCTTTCTTGACTCTTTTTTTTTATTCCTATTGATACTTTTCAGTGGCTTTTGTGTTCCAAATATTGATGGTTTCTGAGTTACAAATAGTGATTTTTCAGTATTGTACCTAATAGAAGTACTGTTTCTTTCTTTTTTGACTCTCATTTTAATTGTAATTGTCACTTTCCTGTGGCGTTTGAGTTACAAATAGTGATTTTTTTTGGTATTCCCCCTCAAAAAAAGAGTGCTTCTTTCTTTCTTGACTATGTTTTCTTTATTCCAACATCTGCCGTGTACACGCACTTATTTTTCAATATCATATAGAATTTGGTTAAGTAAGAATATTTAAAATATTGCAACGTTTCAGTAATTATAGTTCTAATTGTCAGTTTCGAATTACAAATAAACTGACGGATGGGAAATAAATAAACAATCTTGAGATTCAAAAAAAAGATTGAATACATTCCTTATTGATGGGGGAAGGGAAAGGCGATATAAGTCAAAAAACAATATGAAGAGAGTTGTAGTCTCTATGGCCTAATGGATAAGACGTCTGACTTTGGTTCAGAAGGTTGCAGGTTCGATTCCTGTCGTGGATGTTTCATTGTAAAAATTATTTCTATTTTCCATTCTCACAGAAAATTGCGCCGGACAGACATACAGACAGAGAAATAAAAGATTTTAGTAATATAGATTGCTACTTTTCGGTCAAAGTCAGTTCAGTTTTGACAGATAAGTCAAAAAAAAAACAATATGAAGAGAGTTGTAGTTCCCATGGCCTAATGGATAAGATGTCTGACTGCGGATCAGAAAGTTGAAGGTTCGATTCCTGTCGCGGATGTTTCATTGTAAAAATTCTTTCTATTATTCATTCTCACAGAAAATTGCGCCGGACAGACACACAGACAGAGAAATAAAAGATTTTAGTAATATAGATTATCAACTGTATTTCACATACAATTCCACATACAGTTGATAATAACCCTAGATAAGGTTGAAACGTCCTGATTTAAATTTCTAGGATAAGTTCCATTAGTAATTCTTAACAACGCTTTTATTTCATTTGGGATATTTATCTTTTAATATTTATACAAATCTCCCAACCTATTAGTAAGTGATAACAGATGAAAAATATGATGTAAGGGCGTTTGTATCAAAGTTTGCAAAATCTGTGAAAGAAGATGGAAAAGTGAAAAACCTAATAAATGGCGGCAGTCTGACAATCCATAAGAAAAGGGGGGTGGGATGAATCGTGACCTTCTCGAGTTAATGCAAATTTTGTTTAGTTAAAAAGTTTAATTTGTCATTAAACCTAAAAAACAGAAAAATTAAAAATAAGAAGAAATTAAGTAAAGCCGAATAATGGAAGGACGATTTTCATTAAGAACTAACTCTTGCTTAAATCCCAAATGCCATTAATCATTCAACTAAACTGTTAGAATTTTCTTATTGACTAAAAAATAAAACTTCGAACAAAGACGAAACAAGCGCTCGACTTGAACAGAAAAAAAAATGGCCGACAAATCTGACACTAATGGATTTCCGTAATAAAAGATTGTCCATGAAATACAGAACAAAAAGGATTTTCCAGCACTTTTCGATATTAGCGATTGAGTGATATAAGGTAATGACAAAGCACAAAAAAATCCATCAATGAATAAGATAAACATCTTCAGCGAATTAATATTGACTGAAGTAAGGAGAAATATTTCTGTAAAATATAATGAATACATTACCGGCATTGAAAAAGACTTTTCCATGATGAAAAGAAGTAATCAAATTTAGCCATGCAATTTTAAATTTTATTGATTACAATGAATGTGTGTAGTTTTTTTAATATTTTATGTAACACTACATATGTTAGATAAACTTTTATTTTTGTTTAAAATATGAATTGGGCAAAACAAACGGTGAAAGATAGCAACCAGGAAAAAGAGCAGTAAATATACCCGTAATTAATATAAGTTACATAGTTCAGAACACCCTAACTTACAAGGAGACGTCACACCCTGTATCTTTCAAATGTGAGTGCCCTTTTGTGAGATGAAAGTACACATGAAGTACTTCAAATATATATATATATATATATATATATATATATATATATATATATATATAGGTTTGGGGGCCAACGCCCCATAGATTTCGAGATATTTTGCGTTGTTTTCATTAATTTTCAAGTATTGCCTTATTAGCTCACTTGTTAGTATTATTCATCCCAGGTAAGTACAATATGTTCTAAATGTTCGCCGTTACGGTGGAGACACAGTTCACACCATTCCTGCAAATTTTCTATCTTGGGATGACGCGGCCAGGAAAGTTTTCATGAAGAAACAACCTACACACCGCAGCTGTACGACAGGTTAGCATCAGATGTAAGAGTGCAATTCTCGTTTCTTGTCACGGTTCATGGCCGTCCCGTGCACCCTTTACGCTGTCTCGGCGCACTATCCGTCCGTAGGAATTTTTTGATGACGCCAAGAATCACTTGAACGTGTTTCGGAAACCGTAAGGAGCTGAAATTGCTCCTTCGTATAGGCAAGGTTGGATCAATCTTTTCGTCCTAGATATATGAACGGTTGTAATATTCGAATAATAATACAGTTTCTTCTCTACTCAGAACCGTCAATGCCTCGATTAATTCAAATCCTAATACCAGTGGTTTACATTCAAATAGACCTATTATCGCGAGAGGATGTGGAATGTTTTACTGTTATTTGTTTAGCCCAATACTGTATTTTGATAATGGATTTTATTTTTGTCAAACTTTACTGAATCTATCTACCTATACGCAATCGATGTTAAACCTACTATGTTATAAAAATATATTGTTATTTTATCCGAATCCGTGTTTATAGAAAGGCTAAGCCGGCTAGAGATCAACTGCTTATTAAAAAAATAAGTATACATGTTACATCTTACAAACTTTGTAACTTTATTAAATAAAAAAAACATAAGATGAACATACAAATTTAAATTACTAAAATATTATATAAATAAACAATGACTGTTTCAGGATCGTTTCAATCCCAACCTCAAGTTGCGCCTGTGGCGGGAAGTGAAGGAAAAGTGGGTAGATAGTGAGGTGTGTGACGTCATGGACAGTCACGTGATTGGAGGCTACCGTTTTGGGAAAGGGGAGGGCGAAGAACAAATCAACATCATTCTTACTCTTTTATTTTTTTACATTCTTTAAGTGTATGTTCTATTTATGAAATTTAAATTATGAAGTGGTTCTTTGTTATATCAAACACAACTTATTAATTCTCTTGATATTCGAGGAAAGATCGTACTTGCGTTGACCCAAATTTTGAGACTTTCAGTGTACTTTCAGTGTAGTAGAGATCTTTCTTTTGGGTCGGGCAGCCCATTGGTTTAGGCGCTGGATTGAGGACTGGGGGAGCCAGGTTCAATTGCCGGCGGTGATCGAGAATTTTTTTCGATGGTTGTTACTCCTCCAGATGGACCTTAGGATTCACCCAGCTCTCTGTCAAATGGGACCGCGTTTCTTAATCGGAGGCTAAAGGCAGACGGGACTTGGAACGGCCATTCGACCTCAACTAGTCCCGTTGAGAGCCTAAATCTCCTGCGCAACCCTGAATGACCTGTAGCGCATTACCATTTAACTTCTCGAAATCTTTCTTAGAGCGCCGAAGAATAGTTTCTATTAAGATTTTTACATTGAAAAATCGGTGAAAATACGGAAGGGGTCCCTGACCTTCTCCAAATGTATAGAGTAAGCTCTGTTTTCTTTTAATTGAATGGATTGCCTGTGGAGAGACCGTTCTCTAAACTCCCCAACCCCAAACATAAAATCCTGATTATACCCACTGTATTGAAAGGAATTTTGAAACAAAGGGACTCATTTGAATATCGAAATGGATGATTCTGTCTTTAAGTGAAGTGAAATTGGAAAGAGAATTTCATATCAGTAATGAATGGAAAATGTTTAGAAATGAATGAACAGAAATTCATTACAATTCCCTTTAATGTATTTGTCTGGGGTTACAAATACATGTCTCGGGATGAAGTTGTGAGGGTGGCGATGATATTTTGGGTAACTGGGCTCTCTTCAAAATAACCTGGAAGTTTAGATATCATCCGGAGGTATATTGACGTCAATAGCTGACGTAAGATCTTGATGGCATTGTTCTCACCGCAGTCTCATCAAGTTCGTTTTTTGTTTCCAAGGTGGACGTGAACGGACTTCGCAACTGCTGCTTACATCGATGACGTCATTACCCTGATTTTGTTCTAATACAGTTCCTTTATCAGTAGTAGTGCTTCAGTTTATGTCGTTACAATGATGTAGTTCCTTCATGAAAACACGCAAAAAGACTACGTGTCCTGACGTCAGAAGGGTTTGAAATACAGTGACGAATTGTTGTTGATCACAGTCAAGTGAAAAATGCAAGAATTCTTTACATCTTTTTGGGCGAGCTCTGCGATTATATTAGAGGTGAAAATATTTCCCTTTTTCAGAAATGGAAAAATTGTGTCTCTTACAATTAAAGCAATTCTGAAACCAAGAAACTGTTAGTAAAACTTCTGCTTCTCGCAACGGATCGATAATACAGATATGCGAAGAAAAGAAAATAAGTGAAGGACAAAATCCTTAGGAAATTCAACTATTTTTAGCCGAAGTTTTTGACTTCTTCACGAAGTTGGTATTATGGTAAAAAAATATGCTCTGAATTGGCATGAATTGAACTACATTGTAAAATTACGTTTAAGTAAATATATGAGAAAACATTTAGTATCTCAATTTAAAGTTGCGAGGCGATAATTCACACAAATGATTATGTTTTTAGGTGAATACAGATTGTGTGTATTCTCAGGTAAAAAGATTTGTTCTTCTGATGCAATATAGGCCCTATTATTCTTTAGAAAACTGCGTGAAAAATTATAATAAATGTAACTGTTTTTAAATTTTAAGAAGTAAAGTTTTAATAATTTTAAAAGAGCCAACGCAGACTAAAGGTTAGAACTGAAGGAGACTAACTTCCGTAACGGTTTTCCAATTTCTGTATATCACGCATTTAAGTTTTAATAATTTTCAATGTAACTGAATGTGTTTTTTTATGTTGAATTTTTTAGCAATATATTTTTCTTCATAAGTAGGCTTCTTAATTACAATAAGAGTAATTAGTGCAGTGTGTAATCTTGCATTCGTAAAGCTAAGTACATTCAGAGGAGCAGTTATTAACTATTCATAAAGGAGCAGTTATTAAATATTGAGAGACCTTTATATTTGTGGTAAATGAAATTTACCGAAATGGAAACGCTTACGGATACAATATTTAACTTAGCAACCTGGCGGGAGGTTAGAGATTGTAGCTTCTACAGTGCATCTGAAAATGGGAGATATCCAGCTTTTGAAAGTGAATTTTCTTTGGTTGGAAAGCAAGCGTTTTATTTCGTTCCCTTTCCAGCCGGAAAACAAAATAAAAAAATTTGCTTGAACGGTTAAGACCAACTTATAACCGTCCATCTTCTGAATCCAATTCCAGTTAACTCCTCTGTTTGATGCTGATCCCTTACACATCAGAGTGAATGATTTTTCTATGAAAGTTCAACGAATTATAATAAATCAAAAAACGTACCGAGCTTTAGAAGCCTGAATTAAGAAATATAAAGTAGCTTCTCTGTCATGATTATCATCTAGATTTAGGATAATTTATTATTACAGTTAACTACATTGAATATTGAAGCTTATTTTGTGCTTGTGATATAAATGCTGCTACAAAAAACGAGATCTATGAGCAATGACTCGCTGTCTTTGGGACTGCTTCATCTGGTATCCTCTCCATCTTAATGCTTCAACACGACCTAATTTAGTGTGCATCTGCGCAGCTAAAGAGCAATTAGCTAATTAATTATGAAGATAACATCGACACGTGGACCACTTAATTCTCAAAGAAGGATGTCCACATCCGATAAAAAATATCACTCATGTTCAGTAACTTCCTGTTGAGGCCATTATGAAGAAGACTATTTTATCAGAGAAACTGAGACGAAATGTAACTTGAGAAAGAGGAAAAATATTTATTTTACGAAAATTACAGGCTTTTCTTAATAAATATTTCCTTTATTGCTTTCTTCAAGATGGCGTTAAAGTATTTGTAATTTCGAAGCACCTAAGGTATCTGTAACTTTTTTTCTTCCGGACAAGAATGATGGATTACCTCCAAGGGGGGCTTAGGGAGGTCTGGATCGCTTGATTTTCAGCATCTTAAGGGTCTTTCGTTTCAAGACGGCCTTCTCAGCAGAAGAATCTCGCTAAGGCTACTTGAAGATTATCAGCAGGTAAACAATTCAACAGCTGAAACTACATTGTAAACTTGAAGATTTACTGACGTTGTTTATGAAGCAACTAATAAATTACTGCCTATTTGATCCCTATATTGATTATTTCCACAAAAATCACTGTTCACTTAAATCAATCAATAATTGAATCACTTGGCAGAATATAAATATAAATTTGTATTAGCTCGCTTATTCTGTAAAAAAGGACAACCGTCGCAGTATCGTGAAACCATTTTTCAGATTAACTTTCCTGTGTTATTTTTGGTGAAATACTTCAGTAATCATAAATATTACTACGAATTCGATATTCTTACGTGAGAAAACTGAGAACGACAAAAAACGGAACGCATACGTTTATTTTCAAGTTGTAATAAGTGCTGACTGTAAACCGTAGTCTACAAATTTTGCATTTTGTGAAGAAAAAAAAATTAAATCCGCGTTATATCCTCAAGTTCTCGAAGCTGGAATAACTTTAATCATCACACCGCGCCAAAATTAGTGGATTAGCTACAAAGGGATTAAGTTACATTGTTTACAACAATAAAGTATTAATAGAAGAAGAAGCCATTATTTAGATTCCAATGTTTCTATGTGCAATTTTTTTGTCACCTTCTGGAGGTTTAGGACCTCTTTGGGAAAGATTTCAAATATAACAATGAGATTGTATCTTGTGATTAAGTATGCATACTAAGTTTCAAGATGATCCATCCAGTGCTTTAAAAGTTAATAAAAGAGAACATGGACCCTTACACACATACAGAATGAGCGATCTTATAAGCCTCCCTTTCTTAGAAAAATAGGCTAACAAAAAAGAATAAATAAATAAATAAAGATAAAAAATAAGCAAATGAGGAACAAAAATACTGTTCGTTTTCGAAAGCGAGAACCGCCAGTCGCGGACGATTGTACTCCGCAGAGGGGTGATACGCTGAGATGGGCACTTTCCTAAGACCTGTTTTTTTTTAAGAAAAAAATAACGGAGGAATATTTTTGCAATAGTATTTATTCTTTCCATAATTCTTTCCCGAAAATCGCAAATAGAACGTAGCTACTAGTAAACTAACACTGATAAAAAGTAAACATCCCCTCTTTATTTTTCCTCACCTCTACTTTGATGAAGTCGAAGGAGACTTGACGCATGCGCAAAAGCGCTGAGGGTTCTTGTAAACAAAAATGAACAGTAGTTTCTTTTCTTTTTCAATGTCAAATTGTGTAGTGATTTATTTTTGTATTTATTTTCACTATAATTTAAACTTCAAATTGGTAGTTATGTACGAATGTCTTTAAAACAAAGAAATGTTTTATTTATTTAGTTCGAAATGCAATTTATTAAATTTTTAAAAGACTCGATAACTGATTACGAGCTAAAAATTCGAATTATATGAATCAGGAAAAGGTAGTTAGACCTTGATGAATTTAATGTAATGTTTTCAAACCTTTTTGGAGTGATGGGGATATTTTGCAGAGTTGGTTTTATATACGAACTTTATTGTTATATTGAAAGAAGATTGTTAATTTACTATAAAACTTTATTAACAAAAAACTACTTTTCAAAATTAAAAAAATAGAAATAATTTGAAGTAGAATAATATTAAAAACTGTAAATGTAGAAGAATATAAATGAGTTGTTTGTACATTTCTTTCCAAGCTTGGATCAACTAAGCACTTAAGGTCGATTTCTCCAAGCAGTCGTAATCTATTCCTGGATTAAGTCCAATTGAATCCAACAGAGTTAACATATGAGCTAATATTAATACCATTTGGAGTAACTGGCCGCTACAGTTGAAACTTCGAACTTAACAATCTATATTATTAAAAAAATTCGTTTGTACGTGCGCGCGCGCGTTGCCAGGCAACCAGGGATATTGTTGCATGGTGAACTCATCGAAAATACTTTAGATAAAGAAAATATTTTAAAAAGTAAAAGCAAAACATAAAACAACTGCATGTAGAGAAATTGTTTAGAAATGTAAATATTGTTTTTGTTAGAAGTTAAACTTTAATGTAGTTTTCGTTATAGTTTAACTTGATGTAATTTGTATTTTTTGAATACGTAAATGTTTTCCATTCATTAACTGTAATCATGTTGCATACACGAGGGTTCTGGAGCGAAATAACGGGTAACCGTCTAGTTATTTTATTAACTTATTAATTATTACTGGAAATACGCACTGGCATCTATTTTATAGTGGATATCGAGAATGCAGTGATGGACGAAGGGTCAATTTTGAGACTTATAGGGTGTAGAGAGCAAAAAATTCTTTATTTCACGTTGGACGACTATAAATAAGCATCTTATTTATATTTTAAGAAAATCAATCTAGAATGGAGGGGTTTCGGGGTCTATTCTTTTATTTTAAGGGGTGAATGGGAGGTGAGGGAGAGCATGTTTTAATTTGGTTCATCAACTAAGAATTTACCAAATTAAGAGCATGATGCGCGTAAAATTAGACAGAAAAAAAATTGAAATTCAAGTTTATTATTAAAGTCTCTAAGATTATAAGCAAGATTATGATTTGAAAAAAAAAAATCAATTATCAGAGTGAAATTTCGCGGAAGATTATCACAAAAACATTTGTCCCTAGAAGCGACCCATTTGGGAGCTACTGTGATAGCGACTAAAATCGGTAGCTATTGCGTTTGTGTTAGCCGTAGTTTGATCGGTAAAGTCTCGGACTCATATGCTGAAGGTTGTCGGTTCGAATACGTATATCTTCTTCTGGTTAATTATTTTTTTTTCTTAATCTTTTTTTCTCAATGTCCGCGTGGATTTTTTTTTTGTTTATATTTTTTATCTTATTTTCCTAGGTTTTTTTTTTTTTTTTATTATTATTTATTTTCCTAACTTTTTTTTTTTATTTCTCCTTAAGTTAAAAGTATACTTCCTTTTTAAATTTTTTAATATTATTTTGGGGTCGCCCTTAAATTTATGCTTGAGCAAAAAATTATCTTCACTTGTATGGTAATTGTTTGTGTTAATTTTTTAAAACATTTTGCGTTACATTTTGTCAAATTAACTCCCTGCCCTTAAACACGGACATAACTTTAAATAGCTGTGTCCCTTTGGCTTAGTAATCAGCTCGAAACAGCTGTTCGGAACTCCATCCCACCTACGAAAAAGAATGTTCCAGATGTGGCTGAATTGCATTTTTTTTTTTGCCATTTAAAATTCTAGATAATCGATTAAAAGAAGAGGACGATTAATTAATATTTCTTAACAGACTAACCTTTTATAAACCCCTCAGTAGAAGGAAAATTAATAAACTGAGGATGGAAAAAAAACCTAAGAAAGCTGAAGATCCGAGATTTGGTAGTCCTTTCATTACGGCACAGAGGGAGTAAAAGTTGTTTTTTTTCTGCATATTCTTCCATTCTGATGAATTTTGGTTGATTTGAATCAGACCAAAAACACAGAGCAGCCAT
>JAFIDM010000002.1:63528392-63547874 GCA_023159025.1 Thereuonema tuberculata
ATACTTATTTCACTCTACGATTTTACCAGCTAAAAATACACCACAATAGTTTTATTAGCCCTGATTCGTAGAATTTCCGAAGATAATGGTCTGAATAACTTTTATAAACGAGAGGTTTTTTTTTAAATCCAATTGGTGATTTGTCTTTTGACAGTGTATGGCGGTATGATAATTCTTGTTACCTGATTTGTCAACTGATAATATTCAGTTTATTTGAATGAAATGGAATGACGAACCAATTCTTACGAAAGACGACGACATGTGTTTTGTAGAGACATAAGAAGAAATTTTAGTAGATTACTATTCTACTTATTTTTTCTTTTCTTTGTTAACCATGCAAACAAAGAATGTTTATTTGTCTGTTTCGATACATTGCTTGATTTTAGTTCATTTTAAAACATAATCTTGGTATCCGCTCATCCCACCCCTCCAAAATGATGCGAAATCCCTCACTAAAATGACTGGACCGATTTCTTTAAAAGTTGATTCGATCTTTATTAATAGTTGAAGTTAAAATGAGTGTGATTATTTGGAATTGATGATGTTAACAATGATATTATCTCCTCCCCAACCTTTCACCCTTTCTCTGTGTTGTATGTTCAGTCTTTACTATGCGAGGATACAACTCGGAGTATGCCTAATATATGTAGTTAAATATGTAAAATATTATCTTAAAATCTTCAAAAAAATAATGGTATTCAGGCTAATTTATAATTGCTAATTTATGTACACCAAAGTGGGATTCATGGTCCAGTCTGAGGGCTGGTCTGAGAGCTGGAGGAGCCAGGCGCACTTCCTGCAGAGGTCGGGAATTTCTGCTCGATGTGCTCCTCCAACGGGTCCTAGGCCTCTGTAAAATAGGGACCGACTACCTTTCGTGGAGTTAAAGAGCACATCTCCCAAGGGGCCAACAAGGCCTGTAAATGGGATCCTTTAGCCTTAACTTAACCTTTTTTTACTTCGTATTATAACGAAATTGAAGGCGGCAAAACTACACAGCGAATTATGTTATTTACGTTAATGTCTCATTTGGCTTAAACAACAATAATAAATCCCTTTGCTGATTCATTGAGCACTGTTTGGTAGCTTTGAAATCAAAACAATCTCTACAATTGAAGTTAATAATGCGGAATTAAATAATTTGTTTCAGAAAAGGCAAACTTTGTACTGTTTGTATTCAGTCGATATTATTCGAATATGTAGGCTTATGTCTTTTTTCACAACCTAAAATACTATTCTAACAGTTTATATGTAAATATTTTTAGACATCATTTATTTGTATTTTTGTAGAAATTATTCATCTGGAAAATATTTATTTTAATTGTTAACCGTTATTTATTTTAAAACATTCGTTTTCTATTTCCTAACTACTGATGTTCTGTTTATTTTTAAATTCTTTTCCGTTGCAGCCGTTGAATCAGTTAATTAATTTAAACTCGTTATGTTTTCATCCAATTATGTCTAACACATGGAAGTTGACGATCCCGTATTTTCGTGATTTCACGTAATTTACGCGAGAATAGTCTCTATCCATGTCTTCTCACAAAATATTGAAATATTTAAATGAATTATAATACGGGGAAATGCATGAGACTTTTACTACATTTTAATACAGTTTTAATAAATTGAAATCAGTCAATAAACAAACAATAAATTCATTATGTAGCATTATCCTAGTGACAGACATTAAAAATACTAAATTTCTTGAGACCTGCTGAAGAGGCTAATGGCGAGATCTCGAGAATTTCGTAATTCTCGCGCAAACGTGATCGTCAAAATAAATGTGTTAGACAGTATGTATAGTTTTAATTAATCATCCAAACAAATTCTTCAATGTAAATACTATAAAAAAAAATAATGTTTTTCATTTAATACATTAATTCAGTTCAGTTCCTGAACTTGGCTCATTGTTCTTCCATTTCAACGACTCTCTCCCAAACACAATTATAATTTTTATCAATTTTTACAAAAATACAAATAAATGGTATATAAAATATAAACTGCTACAATATTTCTATTGTAGGCCTATTTTCCTTAATGTTAAGTTCATTCGAACTTCTTTTATTTTTCAATTTTTGTTTTTAATTTGAAATGATAGGTTTCCCATACTTTGGTTGTCAGTAATGATTTTCAAAATAACTAGGCCATCCCCCTGTCTCCCTCTGGTAAGTATGAGGTAATCCAAGAAGAATCGATTCCAAGCGGTTATGGCAAAAAGGGATATTTTATTCCTTTTTGAATGAACTCATTATTTGATAGGGCGCGAACAAATAAAATAAAAGTAAGATTGGAAGTTAGGTGACCAGCAGTAGTCCAATAGTTAGCGTTCCTGACTGCGAGGACGAAGGTCCTCGGTTCGAATCCCATTCAAGGCAAAAAAAACATAAAAAAAAAAGAAAATTTTATATTCTGACTTTCTCAGCAAGGGAAACTAATAATTAACAATTGCGCCGGACAGATAGAGAAATAAAAGATTTTAGTAACATAGATTTTATATTAAGGAGGCGAAAACAACATTTTGTTAAAAAAAAGAAAAAAAAACGTTGGAATCGATTGAAAATTCTTTTTTAGAGAAAGACGTGAAATCGAAAGGAAAAACAAAAGATATGAGCGCATGCTCAGATGGAAAAAAAAAGGCCACTAACAGATAGTGGAAGGCATTCAACACGTCAACGTCGCTTTTATTTGAAGTATGGGATCTGGGCGATGTATATATTTTTTTTTCGGATAAGTTTTCTATCTCTCAGGAAATCTGAGGAGTGAAAAGAATTCCACCTTGGCTACTTCATTGTAAATCTTGTTGTCAATTCACGAGAGACAGGAATAGTTATATTTTCATGAAACAATAATCCAAGATGAATATAATATACCACTTCGAGAAATTAAGAGAAGACACAAGTCGAAAAAATAATAATAAAGGGCTTCATTAACTGGCTTTAATGAGGATTTCAAACTTAGCATTGAAAAAGAGATAGTTTTATTGTATTACACGAGCAATACTTACAAAAAATTTCATTAAGAAATTACAAGTTTTTGCGGTAGTGAAGAAAACATTCCAAGCTCGAATATAGCTTTTTAGATGTTTACTGTGATCCCACCACTTTATCATCATCTGCTGGGAAATTTAAGACATTATGAAATCAGTGAGCCAGTGTGTTGTCCATTCCTAACAACTTCTGAAACGCTGGATGAATCTCATACATTTAAAATAGCAAAATACCAGTGCTTCGCGCGGGTTCCGAGAGAAGAGTTGTCCTGATGTGGATGATGGAAGAAATTGGCCGCCCTGTTTTTGTGAGATCTGCGCATGTATGATCGATTAGTCTGGTCAGGCACTTTGTCTGATTTTATGACAGGACGCCGCCATTACGGTAATCGCTTGTTACTTTGCAAAAGAGCATTGTATTTATAAATAATATATATTTATTTATTTATATAAATATTTATTGTTAGCAACTGGTATTGAAATAACGCTAAATAGTCGAGAGAAGTTTTAATTTGGCGTTATCAACATGTCTTTCTCAGTGAAAACAGACGACGGCGTCCATTGTGACAGGAAAACATAATTGATCAGCTACCAGAAGGGCTGCGCAGTTCAAACTTCCGCCGGCCAACTTTCATTTGGAGGACAGTAATGTTATGTGCCTATTTTACTCGATAAGCTCTATATACCAAATTAATATTGAGATCGGAGAATATAATACTTCCCACCTCTTTCTGCCCTTCTCCACACCCCTGTTACTTCAAACCTTCCCCAGTTGTTACAGCATCACATGACGATTACAAAGTAATGCTATATTCTTATTTTGTAACTTGAAAACCCCGTACAGTACCCTTCAACAAAGCCTGCCTCCCCATCCCCCGTTTACACCCCTTACGATACGAATATCGGAAATTCATCGAATACATTTGTTTTAGATTTTGACAATGTACACTCATGTGAAATTTCGTTTTTCCAACTCAAGCTGTTTCAGGAAAAGGCGTAACCTTTAAGAAAGTTTGCTCCCCCCCCCCCTCCTCTTTTCATCCCTTAGTCCGGATCCGAGTTTTCGTTGTTCATGCAAGTGAAAGTTCGTGCCAAAGGTAAAGAACCGTTGAGAAATTGTGACGGGTTCATTCCACGTCAGATCCACGTCAGATTCACCATACCATCACAGATTTTTATGAAAATTTATTTGCATGTAAAGGGTCATAAGATCCCACAGTCTGCAAAATATGGGATTTTTTTTTTGATTAAATATTTGCCGAGATATGGATTTTTAAGGTTTTTTTTTTTTTATTTTTTTGGTACCACGCCCCTTTTTTGACGTATTTTCTTGAATATCTCGTCTCCTAATCAATACCAAATTTGTTTTCCCATATATTTTTTTATGCGAAAAATTCCAACGAAATTACTGTAGGACTAATAGTTTTGTAGTAATAGAAAACATGTAAGCATTTAGGAAAAAATTTAAATGGCCCTGTGGGACAACATTTAAAAATTTGAGATTTTAACCCAAGTCTAAAAAAAGTCTAAAGTAACTGAAAAAGAAAATAAGCAAGATGGTGTTTGCTCCTGAGCTTGGAAAAAAAATCGCAAAGTTGGTATTCTTTTCGAATCGCATAATGAAATATCCAACAATTATTACTTTGTCACTGCATATTTATTTAGTAAATTCAAGTTATCTTTTGCTTTAGTCATAGCTCTGTAACCAGTAACTCTCACTTATAGCCAGGTAAAGCCCATATTTTCAAACTGAATATAGTTTGAAAATATGGCGATTCAAACAGGTTATTCACTCATTTCAATCGCCGATGCTATACGCAGCGTAATAATCCAAAATGTTATTGAAAAAATACATGCGTTTTCATTAACTTCATTTCCTTTAATAAAAGTATTTACTGAGGTGTTATTTAAAATATTTTCAATAAAAATTAACTTTTTTGACAATTAAAAAAATAAAAATAATAAACTACTGTTATTATAAAGCGAGTTCTATAAATTTCTAAATTATTAACAAACAGTTATTCAGGACGAAATATCTAAAGAACTTTTTTTTCTCGCTTTTTTTTCAAAATAGTGTCCGTATTTTTGGTTTTCAATCATACAATTGTGAAAAGGGCGGGAATGACTTTTACTTTGTTTGAGGCCCGGGTTCTTTCACTTTCGGTTTTAGGGGTCGAGTTTCCCATCAAAATTTCACTAAAGTAAATTGTATGATTTACAATTGTGTCATTCAAAAGCAAAAATACGGAAACTATTTTGAAAAGAAAGCGAGAAAGATAAATGGGTGCTTTAGATGTTTTGTCCTAAATAACTATTAGTTAATAATTTTGAAATTTATAGAACTCGCTGCAAAATAACAGTAGTTTAGTATTTTAATTTTTTATTGTCAGAAAAAAATTAATATTTACTGAAAATATTTTAAGTAACACTTCAGTAAAACGCGTTTATTAAAGGAAATGAAGTTAATGAAAAGGCCTGTATCTTTTCAATAACATTTTGGGTTATTATGCTGCGTATAGCATCGGCGATTGAAACGGGTGAATTTTCTGTTTGAATCGTCGTATTTTCAAACTATATTCGGTTTGAATCAGTTTGAAAATATGGGTTTTACCTGGTTATAAGTGGGAGTTACTGCTCACAGAACTATGACTAAAGCAAAAGATAACTTCAATTTACTAAATAAATATGCAGTGACAAAGTAATAATTGTTGGATATTTCACTATGCGATTCGAAAAGAATACCAACTTTGCGATTTGTTTTTCCAAGCTCAGGCGCAAAACACCATCATGATTATTTTTTTTTCAGTTACTTTAGACCTTTTTTAGACTTGGGTTAAAATCTCAAGTTTTTAAATGTTGTCCCACATGGCCATTTAAATTTTTTCCTAAATGCTTACATGTTTTCTTTTACTACAAAGCTATTAGTCCTAGACTGATTTCGTTGGAATTTTTGGATTCACCATAAAAAAATATTTGGGGAAAACAAATTTGATATTGATTAGGAGATGAGATATTCAAGAAAATACGTCAAAAAAGGGGCGTGGCACCAAAAAAATAAAAAAACTTCAAAAATTCATATCTCGGCAAATATTTAACCAAAAAAATCCCATATTTTGCAGAATGTGTTCTCGTATGACCCTTTACATGCAAATAAATTTTCATAAAAATCTGTGATTGTCTGGTTGTGTTTGTCTTGAAACAACTTCGGGTCCTTCCACGTCAGATCACCTGATGAGTTCACCATACCAACAAACAAACAAAAAACTTTCGCGCTTATTATATAGAAAAATATAGAGCTTGAGGTTTCTTGATTGAATGAATTCATAAACTGAGCAAATAGGTAGGACTAGCTGATTTCGCCTGTATTTATATCAGAATATATTGTTTTTTGTGATAAGTTGCTGGCAATATCGTTATCTGATTGACTGTGAGTGAAAGCGCGAGAGTGGGATGCGTTCTAGAAAGAGAAGAGGAAGCTGTTATTATAAAAAAAAGTTATTATTTTTATGTTAATTAAATCAAGGGAGGCGGAGATGTGTCCAGATTTCATTGTAGCCTGTTTTTTTTTTCCGGTTTTTAACTATCTATCTATGTATATATATGTTAAGACGCTGAAGCGGTTTTGGAGATACGCATACCTTCAAGATAATTTGCTCCTCCACCCCGTTTTAAACCTTTAGAATCCGATTACGGAAAATTCGTCGAATACGTATGTTTTACATTTTGACAAAGAACACTCATGTGAAATTTCGTTTTTCCAACTCAAGCGGTTTCAGAGATAGACAGACAGATGTATCTCTTGTATGTATATATATATATATATATATATATAGCGTCTTAACGTATTAGAGTATGTATGTATATACATCATGCTAAAGTGGCTAAAGTGGAGTGGCTAAATTTCACATATATAAAAAAAAATAACCAACAGAATTTTCTTGAAACGTGACAGTCATTTTTAACGAATGATTTGATACGACTTTTTCCCATGTGATTCGCATGAGTGTTGACAAGAAAATCATTAGAAATGAAACTGGAAAGGAAATCCTTAAGTAATCCCTAATTGGGCGCAGTTTAATAAGATTAAAATTAATCAGCTTTAAGAAACTTAATTTCTTTAGAAATGTGGTTTTAAATCTGTGCCTTTCAAACAATACAAAACAATTGGACTGTTTGTTTTCAGAAGAAGATTATAATTTAAAACTCAAAAGAATGTTTTCGTTTATACTCTTTTTATAACTTTAAAAAAAAAATTATTAAAATGTTTTAAAATTCTTTTAGAAACTTGTTGTTGATGATTTTAATCAATTTCAGGTTTCAGAAATTTATCAAAGAAAAATATATTTTTACTCGAATTTAGTTTTGATTAACATAGAAATATGGTTAGTTTTTGATATTAGTAAACATCTAAGTATTTAGGGATATAATATTGCAGAAAGGCTCAATTCGTCGAAACTTTTTTAAGTAAATAATAATAACAATGATAAAATGGGTTAATTCGGAAGTTTTATAATATAATCTTGATTTATAACCTCTGTTAACTTTTTTCTGTTTGAATGATTTATAATTTTACTCGCAGCCGTAGGTCAGCTAATCTTTGTCATTTTTTCTTTCTTGTTAATAAATGTCTTGCTAAAAGAAAAAAAGTATTTGTGCCATACGCATTTTTTTCCTTAAAGATTAAAATTTGTTTATTGCTATTATTCTAATTATTATTCTATTTAATTAATAACCTTAATTTATTTTTTTAGATTTAGAAATGAGCTACAAAATTTAAACAACAAGTAAAAAAAAAAGAATGTATTCAACAATTTTAAAAAAATAGTAAGAATTATTAGAAAAACATGCATCCCTTACGGTTACTTTATTTGCAATCATAATCTAACAATAACTTTAATTAAAACAAAGATTTTACTTTTTTGATGTGTTAAATAAATAAGAAATATACTTAGTCAAAGAAAATAACATTTCTTTTTGACCAATCTGTATGTTTAGAGTATTTATGTTGCCTACATTATAAATTAATGTAATTTCGTGTAATACTTAGGCAGTATTACGATAAATAACACTGAAATCAATGTTTGCTTCAAGCTGTTGAAGGATTTAAAACAAGTATTATTAGGGTTTCAGTAGGTACATTGCATCACTTATATTAACCAACTGAATAGTCTCAGAAATAAAGGTCACGATCGTTAGGTCTCTCCAGTGAACGGGGAATTTGTAAACCTGTTAATGAAGCCATCTAGCAGCGGTTTAGTGAGGCAGGTCTTTTGTCCTATAAGTTCAATTATGGGTTAGAACGATATATTAGAGTTTATGTGCACTTTCCATGTAAATTACTTCGGCAAAAACAATGGAAGATTGGAGAATCGAAACTATATGGATTAAAAGTTTCAACTTCACTTATGTAGTCTTAAAGAATTGTTATTTAATTTAGAGTAATGTCACTTAGCTAGAGAAATAAGTATTTGCATTGTAAGAAATACTTATTTGTCTTAGCTAGAGAAATAAGTATTTTACAGATTGAACTTTATACAGAAAAAGAGGTATCAGTCATACCGAGGACTTATGGTAGGTGTGCTTCAGCAGCATAGAGGTAAGTCATATGTATATGATGCACTGCGATCGTAACATCTGTACGTAACTGCGAACTTAGAATAACACAGCTAGAAAAACATAAGAGCCTTACAACTTTTGCCTTACATTCTTTCAGCTATATTATTTGTTTCTAATTTAATCAGGAAAGAGAACACTAAAATAGAAGTTATAAACACTTAATACCCTTTTAATCACAAAGAAAAACAGCTCGTTTCGCCTCTCTGTTAGTTTGACTATCTTAGAAAACAATCTAACGAATGGTACTGAAGAGTACATGAAGAGTAGTTATGCGCTACTCGGCCAAAAGCCTACACAAGCGAACGCAAGTACACGTAACTCGGAAATAAACTCAGTAACTTTAAGGTATGGTTGCACTACGTAAGTGCGAGGATATGAATGGTTGACAGAAAACCTCTACTTGTCTCTTGCATTTACTTAAAAGTTTGTTACTGTTAGTTAACGTTTTGTTTAACTCATGTGCTGATGCACACGCGTCATGAAGGCATTATTTCTGTCATTGTTAAGTTATTGCCAATCTGGGTATTCACCAAAATTAGCTCTAAGTTTTACTTTAAATAATTAAAAGTAGAGAAAAAAGACTAATGAAGAAAATCCTATAAATGATTTCTTTGCTGTAACTGTTAGGTGTTAGATTAAAAACATTTTAATTTAATTTATTTCTCTTGTAAATTTTAGAAGTTGAACATCAATTTCATGACAAATAAGAAATAAAAGAAGATAAGTAAATAGCAAGGTAAATAAAACTTCATTAAGAAAAGCAAACAGGAAAAGAAAAAGAATTTCTTTCATCTTACTTTTCTTACATGACTGAACTCTATTAAAGTTGTTTCAAACTCTTCAACCAGAATTATCCAATGTTTATCGATTCAGATAGAGAGATAAGACACAATGTACAATAAAAGGCTCCACATACAACAAAACATGTAACAGAAAATTTGGTGGTAAAAGACACACAAATTACTTGGTATTGAGTTACAATTACCCAAGGGTAAAATTTCTTGCATACTTGTTGTATAACCCTTGCATAACCCGAGGAGATTTTTTCACAAAGCATTTTGTCTGCTGGCGATGAAAGTTTGTCTAAATACTGCAGGTGATGGCTTCAGGCTTAAATTTTTCTGCATCAATTACGGGTAGCTTACAATGATGCTAATGTATTATTTCCTGTAAATTGCCATTATAGAAAGAAAAAAAAAGTATGTATGAATGGTATTGTTAGTCAGGATGTCCACTGTATATAAAGATCCAAAAAGCTTGGCAATATACTGACAAACAGCCACGACTGGAACAGAAGACTTCTCGGCATGATTAGAAACTAAATTTTAAGTTAGTTTGAAAAGTTTAACGAGCATTTAAGATTAATAATACAAAGAACCAAAATATCCTTTGTTAACTACTTAATTTTTTTAGTATTTCTAATAATGATGGGAAGTAAATGAAAACATTTCAACTAATTTTATCGATTTTGTACAAAGAATTTTAATAAATGAATGTATGCACAACTAGAATGACGCTACCATAATTTAGATTGAGTGGTTGTCATGGCAGCCAATCGAACTTCTCTTTTGTCACTCATTTTTTGATGTAGTTATTCGTGTTCTAAAAAGCCGGAGGCTGTAAATGTTGTGATCGAAAAAGTGTCGCCAGAATTGGATTTTGAAACTTGAGTCAAAGGATTCGAGATCATTAGTGTATCATTTGATAGGAATTTCAGTCAATGCAGGGTAGATTTAATTTGGTTGAGGGGGAAAAAATAAAGCTCGACTGCATATTGAAAAATCTGTAATTGAGATTTGTCCAATTACGATAGATACTAGTTTTTTTTCTTGCCTATGGTTTTAGTTTTGTTTTGTTTTTTGTTTTTGTTTTTCTGCCTTTGTAATAAGAGCAATCCGAGGAAAAAACATTAATGGCTGTCATTTGATCCGTGGATGACTGGAAAGCTTTTGCCTTGCGGGAGGAAATAGAAAATGCAGAAAAGTTTACATTCAGGAGATTCTATATTACTAAAATCTTTCATTTCTCTGTCTGTGTGTCTGTCTGTCCGGCGCAATTTTCTGTGAGAATGGAAAATAGAAATAATTTTTACAATGAAACATCCGTGACAGGAATCGAACCTACAACCTTCTAATCCGAAGTCAGATGTCTTATCCATTAGGCCACAGGGACTACAACTCTTTTCATATTGTTTTTTGACTTATCTCTCCTTTCCCTTCCCCTATCAATAAGGAATGTATTCAACCTTTTTTTTGAATCTCAAGATTGTTTATTTATTTCCCATCCGTCAGTTTATTTGTAATTCGAAACTGACAATTAGAACTATAATTGCCGAAACATTGCAATATTTTAAATATTCTTACTTAACCAAATTCTTTATGATATTGAAAAATAAGTACGTGTACACGGCAGATGTTGGAGTAAAGAAAACAGAGTCAAGAAAGAAAGAAGCGCTCTTTTCTTTTAGGTGGAATACCGAAAAAAATCACTATTTGTAACTCAGAAACCATCAATATTTGGAACACAAGAGCCACTGAAAAGTGAGAATTAGAATAAAAAAGAGACTCAAAGAAGAAAGAAGCAGTATTTCTATTAGATAGAATACTGAACACTATTGTAACTCAGAAACCACTGAAAAGTATCAATTGGAATAAAAAAAAAAGTCAAGAAATAAAGAAGCAGTATTTCATTAGGTAGAATTCTGAAAAATCACTATTTGTAACTCAAAAACACTGAAAAGTATTCATTGGAATAAAAAAAGAGTCAAGAAAGAAAGAAACACTATTAGGTAGAATACTGAAAAATCACTATTTGTAACTCAAAAACCATCACTATTTCTAACTCGAAAACCACTGAAACGTATCAATAGGAATAGAAAAAAAAAAGTCAAGAAAGAAAGATGCACTATTTCTATTAGGTAGAATACTGCTCAAAGTTAGACGTCTTAGCCATTAGACCACGAGGACTACATTCTAATCTCTGCAAAAAATAAAAATATATCAGATATATGATTTACATGCTGGTTCTAAAAGCAGTCGTAGATTAAAATTTTTTAAAAGTTTTTTTTTTTTTTTTTAATTTAATTTTTGATGTCTATATTCTTTCAGTTTTAGTTTCCTTGATGTAATTTGTATGTGTGTATGTGTGTGTGTGTGTTTTTAATAAATAAAAAGTTGTTTTCCGTTACATAAGCGAGGCTTCCGGAGCGAAGCGACGGGTAGCAGACTAGTTTGTTTGAAAAAAAAATACTGATTTAGCTTTATGTTTACTTTATTCCTTTTTTTTCTTCAATTTTTATTATTTATGATCAAATATCAATTATGGTGATACGATTTGTAATATCTATTTCTATTTCCTTATTGTACGCTGATGAATTGAAAACTATTACGGCAAACAGAGGGCACCTATGCTAATCCTATCACGGTGGCGGCAGAAAGTCTTTCCAAAACGTTTTCAAATGGCAGAGAAATCGGAAAAGAGTATTACTTTCTCAAAATACTGATTTTGTGTTAATAACTTTTTCTGTTAGACTTCGTAAAGCTTTGCCTTGTCCTAACTTGACCGCCATGATTGAAACCGGAAGTCGAACGATAGATCCTGAAATGATTACAGTCATCATTGTTCAAAGTCAGAGTCGAAGTTAGGAAGGGAGGCCTGTAAGTAGAGATCAATGCAAAAGAATCTTGATCTACACTTAGATCACCTGGGTTCAAATCCAAACTAAGGAATAACTTGTATTTTTTTCTCTCTATCCTCTTTTTCGAGAATCTCTTCTTCGAGAATCAGTTGGGGAAGCATTATCAATCCTTGTCTTCAATTCATCCATTCTTTCCTCTAATGGAGATTGACAGCTGGAAGGGCATTAGACCTGAAGATCTTTCACCATGTTAAGAAAAATGCTTTCGCTTCGACAATCATCCACAATCTTAGATGATTCTAGAAGAATACAGACATAAACACATTGATTTACAAAAGCAATTTCGTGGATTTCCTGACATTTTCAGCTGTAATAATTTTTTTAAAAAATGTTATTTTATTTTTAGCTTGATGATATTCTAATTCAGCAACTTCATTTTGTGACGTGTTACTTTTCAAACTATATCAGTCCAATTATGTTGTACAACTGAAAAATGTTAAGAAAAACTCACAAAAGATCAATTGTATTTATAAATATAAACATTCGGAAAATTAATTGTATATGTAAAAATTCAGTATATTTAAACAAAATGTGTAAAAGTTTAAATAACTACAAAACTTGAATTACAATTGAATTAATACCCACTTCTTCAAAGACAAAAGAGGGGCTTAAAGAGCACATGCAAGCTTTCAAGAATAATAGGAAGAATATATGGGACTGGGCTGACCACTGTATGAGTAATGATCATAATCCAGATCCGTTGATAGTGTTATTATTTCATGTAAAAAATAGCAAAACCAGATTTGTTATAGAAGTATATTCCTTTGTCTTTCTTAATGCAACTATTAGTAACATAAAGATTACACTATGAATTATTTTCAAAAGGTAACAAGCCTTTTCGTGAGTATTCTACTATAGTCCTTGTATAATGTCAACAATAAGGTAATACTTGAATAATTAATAATTTGTGATTTTCTTTATTAATTTGAATTTTAATTTTGTTAATAACTTTTGTAATAACTAATGTCTGAGAAGTTCAGTAATTTGCTGAACGAAATGTTGCAATGAAGATGAGAGTTTGGTCTTTGAAGAAGTGGTATTTATTCAACTGTTTATTAATACTTTAAAAATTCTAATTGACCTTTTACTTCCGCTTACCTCTTAGTGGAAAATAATCCTCTTACTAAGACTGACTTCCAGTCCTTAGATGCCTTTGATGCAATCATTGAATCAATTCGCTGCCTTATTGTTCTTATCTCATGTTAATTAACATCAGTTTCAATCCTCCAAGAGGTCTTGATTGATAAGCTTATATTGAAAGAGAAAATAAACAGTATTTACATATATTTTTTCTATTTGAGTTGTTGAGTCTTCTCATTCAAATGGGATATTTCGATTCTGTTTGTTTGGTCGCACTAGGAAACAAGTCGGGATTCAAAAAGCTGATGTGGGAAATTTTTTATTAAAGAAAAAAAAAATCAGACTTTTGCTTATAAGAAGTTTTTGTAGAAGAAATATTGGCGGCAAAGGTTGAAATAAACGGATATGTAAAAAGAAGGGGATAAAATGTTTTCTTACTTCCTTCAAAAACAAAGTGCTTCAGAATAAACACGACAAGTAAAATTGATTAATTTTTCGAAAATGCTCAGAATGTTAAAATATATAAATACTTAAAATATTG
Source organism: Thereuonema tuberculata (assembly GCA_023159025.1). Lineage (NCBI taxonomy): Eukaryota > Metazoa > Arthropoda > Chilopoda > Scutigeromorpha > Scutigeridae > Thereuonema > Thereuonema tuberculata. Next base: position 63,542,313 of record JAFIDM010000002.1, read on the forward strand.
AAAAAGATTAATCGTAAGTTTCATTTAGGATTGCTGATTTGGAGTTTTGGAGTCTTACTTCAGAAACTTGTAATCCTAACCTCGGCTACCGCATGCGTTAAAAGCTGCTTACGAAACGGTAACGATAGAGGTCGCCACTTACCCAAAGCATTAAACATTAATAAGTTCTTATGTTAAAGTGGTTACATTGATGCCCATAGAAATTTTTCCAGGGAAGGATAATATATTGATAATGTTAAAAACTGTAACATTGCTCTTACTTATTATTATGCAATTACACAAAATGATTTTTAATGCCGTTCAGGCACAGTCTTGTGGTAAAGGCGACGGTCTGCCAGGTTGATACATCTGAAGCTGGGTTCGATGTATCATGGATGTAACTACTGTATTTCGTCTGCTTTTCACATTGAATACAAATGTGAACTGCCTCCTACGCTGTATCCTGGGCAACTATTCTTCGGTTAAGTAGCTTAAGGTTCTCGCCCCTTGTCGAGGTCAAAAGGCAGATTGCCAAGAGTCCGGGCGTTGAAAATATATAATGTAAATAAAGTAATGATTTTAATTTTCCTTAATTCAAGTCGATTCTTCAAGGCTTTCTGTTCTACATCAGGCATGGAGAAGATCTTGGATATTTTTTTTCTATGAAGTCGCTTTTTCAAAATTTCACCACAATCCAAAATACTGATATAACTGCAGTACCTTCTTCAGTTTAACTTCTCCACCCACCAATAAAAAGAACAAGAGAAAGTCAATGACTGGAAAGTGTGGATGTCTGGAACCACAGACCATCAAAGACTCGCGATTTGACGACATCTGTTCTACAAGAATTACCGGGGAAAAAAAAAAAAGATTTCGTTCGACAGAGAACAGTTACCTCAGGACAAAGACGTAATTCCTGTTTTTAATATCACTGTTTTCGAAGATCAGTGATCTCAAGTTTTCCCCGTTCTGATCAATTATCGTAACTGTTATTCTGGATCTTTTGCTATTCAAAAGCATATTCATGATTTAAAATTTTTTAAAAAGCGTGCGTATTATGCCTTGAGAGCTGCATCTGTAATGAAATTAAAGAAAATTAAAAACAAAACGGTAAATTACTGGATAAATTATGTGGAATACAAATATAAATGCAGTAAAAGATATAACAGTAAAATAAACCAAAGAACGCACATAACTAAACAAAACAAAACACAAATTCACTGAGCTATTTTTGATATTAGTGCTGGAAATGGAGGACAGCGCTGTTTCGAGGCTTTTTGGCCCCTCATCAGCTCCACCTAACGCACGTTAATTTCCTTGTCTAAATACTAACCTTGTTATAAATTAATCCCTTGATGCTATGCTAAACGCTAGCGGGGATTAATTACTCACCCCTTTTTATTCTTGATTTTATTTTGATGTCTTTTTAATTCAGGGGTCATTGATTTGTATGTTTGTCCGTTTTGTCTATTCGTCCCATTTCACTGAGCTTAGGTATGCTGGATAGGTGGAGCTGATGAGGGGCCAAAAAGCCTCGAAACAGCGCTGTCCTCCATTTCCAGCACTAATATCAAAAATAGCTCAGTGAATTTGAGTTTTGTTTTGTTTAGTTATGTGCGTTCTTTGGTTTATTTTACTGTAAAAATGTACTAACGCACGTTAATTTCCTTGTGTAAAAGATATAAGTTGAGCGAAAATAAATTTAGATTTAATGAGTAAAGTGAATAAAAGCCGAGTAGTTAATACCTAATCATTTAAAAAATATTTCTATATTTTTTGGTGAATTATAAGTTGAATACAATTGGAGACGCTCGATTCTGTAATCTTTTTAACCGACTTTCGAAGGAAAATGAGGCTTACCAAATATACGTCAGTCCCTTAATAATTTTTGAATCGTTGGATGATCTTCTTGCATCTTGGCCTGCATGTTGAAAGGCAAGAGGTGATCCTCTGCTTGTTAAAATGTATTTTTCTTTAAGAATAGCGTAGATTTTTTTTACTAGTGTCTTAAACAACTGATATTAACCCGCCTTTTTCTCTTAATACTAAAGTTTTATTTTTCATTTTTTTTTGTATGGGTCTTTGTCGAGGGATACGTTTTTGAAGTTTTTACCCCATAGAAAATCTTGAAAAAAAAACAAAACAAACTCAAACATGCACCAGAATAAACATTTCGTACCCTGAGCCATCATACCGGGAACCTGGGCCAGCTGTTCAGCCTGATTCACCCGAGATGATAGGCCCAGTATTCGAGACAAAGTTAAAGAAGCCGTCTCCGCACCCCAGCAGAAGCACCCCAACAAACAAGAACAATTTAATATTGTTTCGCGCACTGGGTCTATCATCGCCGGTGAATCTGACTGATGACGCCTAATAAGGCTGAAACAGCTGTCCCAGATTCTGGGTACGATGGCTCAAGCTGCGTTTTGATGCACGTTTGAGTTCTTTTTCTTGTATTAAACCTCTGCCCGTTAAAATTTAAATTTTTAGTTAAGAAAAGCATTGATTTTATTTGAGATGTCTTAAGAAACTGATATTAATCCTTTTAATCCTCTTAATAAAACTTAAAATCTTGGAATTTAGAGATTAATTTTAATTTAAATTAACTGGTCTTAAACGATTTAAGTGAATAATGCGGATTTAATTAATTTTTTTTAGAAAAAAGAAAAACGTCTTGTTTCTTATAATCAGCAGATATTACAATTTAAAATTAACGGTGACTTGTTCTTGAATTGTTTAAAATGAAATTAATGAAAGTACGCTTCCAGTTTTTTCAGGAACTTCTTGTTTCTGTCAAAGAATGAATTCAGTAAAACCTGCCTGAGTGAAATCTTTGTCACTTTTCAAATTGATCATTGACCTAAACTAATCCGCAGATAATGAGTTCTCTGCTGCTCCCCTAGAAATCTTTAAATTGTAAGGAGAGATAGGAAATGAAGAAAAGCTTAACGTCTTTTCCAAAGTCAGATGCTGACAACTTTATTAAGTTCGAAACCATCAAATATTCCTGAAGTAGCCGATAGGACATCCTAATCATAAAAAGATTAAAGTAAGTTTTGTCTTGTAATTCAAAATATTAATGACCAATTCTGGTTATTTGTCTAGTATTCGCCTAAAACGAAATGGAAAATAAAAAGATGTATCTTTGTTCTTGTTAAAAGAGAAATATATATATTTAAGAGGCACTCAGTGAATTTCATTGTTGTTTACTTATTTAGCACTAGCCGGCTATCGTCGCTTCGCTCGAGAAGTCTTGCTATGTAACGTAAAAACACGCTTTATTTATTTAGCAAATTAATGTCGACATCGGATAATATATGACCTCCCAGCCATTTGTGGACTTCTCTACATTATATAGTTGGTAAAAAAATCATGTGATCATTACCAATTAATGCTATATTCTAAATTGAAGTTTAAATTTTTTTTAAAAAAATATCCAATTCATTAATTACCCTATTGTATATTTAACACCGTAGATATCTCCTAATAGAATTATCAGGGTAATTCTTGAGTTAAACGTGTTTAAGAATGTCTTTAGACGCACTATTTAAAACTGCGTTGATGAATGAAAAAGTTTTCATCTATCGGCAGCTTTGCGAAGTTTTTCATTTTGGGCAGTTTTGGGACTTTTTCACTCATCTAACGGGAACTACTTGATGGATGGGATGAATAGTAGCCTATATCCTTTTCCGTGTCATAGACTACCTGCATGCAGAATTTCATTCCTATTCGTTGCGGCGTGATTGAACGACATAGGAACTTACAGATTTTCACTTTTATATATTAGTTAGGATTATTATTAATTTTTTTGTTTCGTTTAGAAAGTTTACTTAGACCTTCTTCATGGATAAAAATCATTAAGCAGATTAATGATTAAATCGATTTCATTTATTTTCGATTTCATAAAAAGTTTGTTTTTGGTCATCCATTTCTGTTATCGATGCCGGATGCTCTCTCTTCTTGCTCGGGGTTTCAAACAATGGGCTAGGCTTAGTGATTAGCGAGTCTTCGGTTTCCTTAACAATACACTGAATGAGACGATACACCTGTTGCTTCAGCTGTGTTACGATAGAGATAGACGACTTGAAATAAAAAGTAACATTCCAAATGATTCCTCTCGAGTGACCCTTCAAAGTTTTGCTGGCACAAATGAACAACGGTGTGCGTTCAGCAGTCGCCATGTTCAGAACCATGTTCAAACGGAAGTACAGGGAATAACTAATGCTCAGTCGTCCACCATATATATGGAGTTGCCATGTGTTTTCAGATATAATAAACGGACTATAATCGCTATAATTAAAAAAAAAAACCAATAATAGTGAAGTGTTTGATTCTTAGCGTCATAATGCTGTGAGATGCACCAATCTAGTTGCACATATTGTAAAACTTGTCACGTTTTTTTTAGTCTTTTGTTTATTTTTGCCCTTTCATTTTTCGTCCCTTTTTTTTTCGCCATCTTTCTCCTGTTTTACTCTTATTTTTTAATTTTTGCGAATTCCTTTTGCATTAGACTTATTGTTTCATCATTCATGTTTATCTTTCTCCGGTGGTCTTGCTTTTCGTCTCCTTTTGTTAATCTTTTGCTCTCTTGTTTCTCTTTGCTGCTCTGTTCATTTGAGAGCTTCCTTTGCTTTCATTTACTTTGTCTTTGGCCTGTCAATCACTTCTTCCTCCGTCTCTTCGTCGCCTGTCCCGTTATTGGTTAATTTTGTGTGTTTTGGTGAAGTAATCAGTTATTCTTTTCAGTTATTTTATTTCCAGAAAAATAATTAGTTGGTATCGGAATCGCTGAGCCAAAAAGTTGAATAAGATGTAGTCTCCACACTCATTTGAACTATTTTTATTTTTATCCCTTTCCTCTTAATTTTTACTTTTTCATTATGAAACACCTCAGCAAGTTTGCCGCGGGAACTGATGGTTTTGTGAACTTGGTGAACAGGACGGAGCCGTACACAAAACCCACAGCAGAGACTAACGGAATGACGTCGGTTAACCGCCACAGCCAACTTAGTTTTACAGCTCGCTACCCGCAACGATTGCTGGGAAGACAGCGATTGTAGTACTTTGCTGGACGCCGAATTACCCTGCGGAACAGTGTCAAACCCACCTCCGCGACTTGACCGCCGCGTCAGAAACCATGAACTGGGATAAGCGCCAGTGATATGTATCTTAAAAGTGCTACAGTGAGTCATTACAGTGAAGTGTTTTCATCCGCCCGACGTTGGTACCTGTGTAATGTGTATCCGCGTGTGAATTGGATGCCTTAACACAAACCTGGGATCCCATGGTGTATTGCAAGCAATGATGTGCGTAAGTGACTGTTTGAGTATGCCTATTTGTTTTGCTAGCAAATAACTTCTTCATTTTAATAAGTGTTAAACTGTTCGTTCAATCAACACTACTTCTGACTTTTGAAGTTTTTTTCGTTTAATTGACTTTTAATTTTATCTTGAACATTTTCACAAAGAAAGACTGTCGAGAAGATACTTTCTATGTTCATTGAAGTAAACTTGATGCTTTCTCAGTGAGCCTTAAGCCCATTGTTTTGAATGTCTACTATGTGTATTTACATTTAGCCTTACA
>JAFIDM010000002.1:63557874-63568067 GCA_023159025.1 Thereuonema tuberculata
TAGTCATTGTTTGTATAAATTCAAATTTTTTAAATGTAATTTCCTCATTGCAGAAGAAGGCTCCTCTTGGGCCGAAACCGGTACAATGTTTTTAAATGTAAATAGTTTTTATTTTTAATAAATGTAATTGTAATTTTTTAAACTGAATTCGAAGCTCGTGCATCTATGACTTTTTAAGATATTCAGTGCATGTAAAAGTTTAGTACAGATTAATTTTTATTTGCTAAAACAACTTTTACGTATCCGGACGCTGCAATTCAGGAGAACTTTTGTTCATTTAATAATTTTTAATTTCTATACAGTATAGGAAATAATAAGTTTTAATTTTACAAATACATATTACTTGTTTAATTATAAAACAAAAATTATTAAATTTTTAATGCATTATATTAGATATAAGTTGAGTAATTTATTCTCTGCTTGCCTATACTCTAGGATTTTATTTATGTGTTTGTAAATTGAAAACTTTGCATTATACACCAACAATCTTGGGGAAAAGTAGTTAAAGATAAATTATATCGGAGGGCAGCGAATGAAATGGTTGAATACCACTGATTTAAACTTTTAACATAATAAAGTCATTAAGTGGAAGCTATAGTCGATATATTTATATAAGTAGAAAATACTAAGGGAAAATATAATTTTTCATAGCTATTTGGGAGGCTTTCCATCGAAAAATCGTTTTTATCATTTTACTGTCAATAAATACAACTGATCTACCTAAGGTAGTTGTAAATATGAAAGTAAATTGCTCCTTTTATAATTAGAATCAACTTGACCAATAAACTCTTTTAATAAACTGTCTAAAATTTTTTAAGGATATCTAATTTTAATCTGTTGTAAAAAAAGCTGGACATATTTTTTGTTTTTAATAGAACAAAACAAGCTCTAATTGTAAACGTTTCGTATTTTTAGCATCAAACCCTTTCTAAGACCAAGCATTATTTGTAATGTTTTTGATATTTGACAATCTGATGAAGGATTAAAAAGAAAAACCTCGAAAATATTAAAAATTACAGCTTCTTTCTTTACTGAAAGAAGCTATATAACATTTTTCAATCCTTTTTTATTGACTGAGTACGCGATGTCTTCTTATTGAGCATCTTTCTTCTCGTTTGACTGTTTATGCTCAACACATTAAAACAATTGGACGGATTTCGATAAAATTTGGTGCATTTATTTGTGGTCTAATTTAAAATATAGGCACATTTATTTTTATTTCTATTCCCCATTTCGTTCTCAAAATGAATTCTAGCGAAGGAAAGCTGACCGTATACATACTACCGTATAAACAGGGTGTTTTGGAAATGGTAGACAAAGCGAAGAGATACGAGTTCCAAAGGTCATTTTAAATCGAAAATGTTCTATGACGTTTTACGATGTTGTACAAATCGTAGTTTTACAGTTAGGAAATGAATGCTCTAGTCCCTAATAAAAAAAAGCTCAGTTCACATTAGGAAGTGTAAGTGAATAAGGTAAAGGTTTATTACAAAAAGTAATCCGGATAACAAATGTCATGACTGAAAACGGGTATGATAATTAAAAAAAATGCCTTATTTACTTAAAAAAATGCCTAATGTGAACTGAGCTTTCTTTGATTAGAGACCATTCCCAAAGCATTCATTTTCTAACTCTAAAACTAAGGCCCTTACAACAAAACGTAATAGAACATTTTGGAAACCGTATAGTTTTGCTTTGTCTACCATTTCCGAAACACCCTGTATAATCTTATACGGGGATACATATTTTTAGCTTTATAAAGGGTGTTTGTTCTCATAAAGTTAAAAACTAAACCATTTGAATGCAGTTCTCACCATTCGGCAGGAGATGTAGCCGGATTTATTTATGGTCACATACCATCACTTTACTAACTCAGGCACTCAATTGGTGAAGAAAAAAAACTTCAAAAAAAACCTCACGGAGATTGCACGAATTAGACAAAAGCAAACCAAAACCTTTTTGAAAACCGAAAACTAATCATAATTTCACTGATGAAAATATTTTTCATCCATTCGTATTTTATTTAAAAACATAAATGAATTTTATTGCAGCATTTTAATAAATTTTTCAAAAAATATATAGAAAAGTACTTTATTACATCTTATTACATATATTTTTGTTTCATAATGATTAATAATGAATAAGAAAACAAGGTATTTTTTTTTTCGTGGTTTTTCTAACCTATGCGAAAACGAAGGTTTAGTGTCTAACAAACAAATTTGTGTAAATTTTTACTCCAAGACAGTAATTGAAAATTACAGAAAAAAAGAAAAAAAAATCGAAAATTGATGGAAGTGAAATTCAATTTCACCTCATTTATTTTCATATTTTTTTGTTTTTGTTTTGTTTTTTTGCAGCTTGAATCGTGATGATGTTTCATTTTCTTTTGATTAAAGCATCAACAGAAAGGGTTTGATTAATATGAGCTCATAACCAGCTTTGAAATGCTTTGTATTAATAGCGATATCATCCATTTTCTTAATTATTATCGCTCATCACTTTTTTAAAATAATTTTTTTCATTGTCACTCCATTTTGTTAGATTTTTCAAAAAATAACACTTCCCTTTAATCGACTCAGTAACTGATGAAAAATAATAAATCTTTAATATATAATCAGTTTTAGCCCGCTATTACAAATTACTATAATTCATAATTTGGGGTTTTATGTGATGTAATGTTCTTACTTATCAATAAAAGTAACCTTTCTACATTTCGTAAATTTTCATCGCTTTTTTTACATTTTTTCTTTAATAATATGATACAAATATGGGTTCTTTTATTTTTTCAATTCGGCGTTTTTATCAAAATGATTTTTTTTTTTTAGTGACCTTGTACGGAGAAATTGTTAGGTTACCGTGTGGGTGTGTGTATTTGCGTGCAACAACTTCTTTATCCAAACTGGGAATCGGAGCCCCATGAGTCGTACCTCAATAATAAAACACTAAACGTTAATAAAACACAAAAGTACACCTTCGTGTTTGTTCTTTTGTTCTGAAAGGCAAACTATCCCGAATCGTAAACCGTTATTCAAAACATAAATAGCTTTGAAATGTTCCTTAAGCTTATTATTTTTGTTCCATTTCTAAATGCAGAAGTTTTTAGACAATAAAAATGTAAATGGTAATCCAATTCATTCGCGATTTTGGTTTAAAAAAATTTAAAAAGTTTCGGTTATATAAAAAGAAAAAAAAAATGCAAGTTAAATCGAATTTTCGAGTACTTCGTTTCGTAATTCAATGTTCAAATAATAATCACTGATTTTTGTATTTGAAGTTTTATAATTATGTAATCTTTAATTACTTCAATAACGAAATATTGAAAATACTACATTATTTATACCAAAAAGAAATGCACACAGACAGTGGTTTACTGTTCGGTTTTGTTTACGAGAACCTTCAGCGCTTTTGCGCATGCGTCAGGTCTCCTTCGATTTCAGCAAAATAGGGGTGAGGAGAAACAAAGATGGGATGTTTACTTTTTATAGTGTTAATTTACTAATAGCTGCGTTCTATTTGCGCTTTTCGGGAAAGAATTATGGAAAGAATAAATACTATTGCAAAAATGCTCCACGTTATCTTTTTCTTAAAAGCGAAAATGTCCTAAAGAATTTCTTAGGAAAGTGCTCATCTCAGCGTATCACCCCTCTGAGGAGTAAAATCGTCCAACCGAATGGAAGGTTGGATCGGCAAACGGACTTCACCATCGTGTTTAGTCAGTTCTGTTCAGTTTTGTCAATTTTTTTATATTTGTATATTAAAAGTTTTTAAAAATAGTTTGCCTTAAATTTTAAATTTTATTTCACTTTTCTAAAAATACAAAATTTCATGTAGATTAAGTGAGTTTATATTAAATATTGGATTAAATCGATAAATCAAAATTACAAAAAAAAAACCAAAGATTTATTAAATTTATGATAAGTGATTGATTCAGTAGATATATAATCTTTAAACTAAATACTAAAAAAATTTGCTTTAATTGCTATTATATAATAAATAGATTTACGAGGTTATAAAATTTTAATTTTTATTTCTTTGACGAAATAACAAAGATTAATTTTATTTATTGTTGTCGGATATATTTTTATTATCAATAAACAAGATATTAGTGAAGATCTGCCTATTTCTTATACATTATTAAGTTTACAGTACAATTTAAAAGAAACTGAAGTTGCAATCGTTGATTTCGTAACAAATTTACAAGTACTTGATTATAACTAAGAAGTAATTTATTTGTTTATGAAATACCTGCAGAATATGAAACACATTTAACAAAGAACTGTAAGATATATGAAGCAAAGTAACACATTATTAAATTTTGGTTTGCAATAATTCATATTTCCGTTCGCTGGGCGGATAAATCAATACATTGTCTAGCGTATAAGTTATTGAGCAAATGTACAAAGATAATCTGGTAAGTTGTGGTGCAAATCAACCAAACGTTAAACAGGAATATCTCCTAAAGAACAATATCAGTACAGAGCAGTCTAAAAGAAAGAATAGTAGAAAAGTAGCTTTATTTAAGAATGCGTCAACTGATAAAATTGAATCCTAAAGTGAAATGAGGTCTGTCTTGCCTCTTACAGTAATAATTTGCTAAAATGTTTAATCCAGAACAGAATACAGGATATAATTCACTAAACAAATTAAGAAAAATGAATAATCGATACCATTACGTGAAATAATCTGTTATCTGGGTAAAGCTACCTTCATGTTTTTATAGATATTGATTCGCTTTCTGTATTCCATTGCTTCTTAAATGACTTTACATGTTCTTTCATAGAGATTAATTTCAGCTGTCCTACATCTACTGTCCGTTGATTGGTCGAAAACGAATCTAAAATTCAATAATTAAATACGCTGTTTTTAGTCTTCTGATAAACTTTCCCGTTTTGTCTGTGGACAAGTATCATTAAAATCTCATTAGCAACAATCGCAACAATTGCGTTTTTTGCATTCGCGACAAGCACATTTATAATAATAAGGAAATTAAATCAATATCAATTATATTTTCTTATCAGAAGACATTGCGCAGCACTGTGATTGGTTTACTAATCGCTATCCCTACCTTGTCTTTCAATAATACAGATTCTGTGTGTGCCTAAGTTTGCAGCAATTGAATTGCGCAACAATTGAATTTCGCACGCGCATTGCTAGGCAACAGGAGTAATGTTGCAGGGCAGCTCAACTGCGCATATTTCCGTCTGTTGCAAAAGGATTTCAATATTGTATTGCATGTAGTTTTTAAAATTTAAACTTTAATTTATTTTTAGTTTTTAGTTAATTTTGATATATTGTATTTTGAATAAATTAAATGTTTTCCGTTATATACGCGAGGCTTCTGGAGCGAAGGGACGGGTAACTGTCTAGTAAATAATTAAAAGAAAAGAATTAGATATTAATATTAATTGATCGACAAAATGGAATAAGAAACATTTAGGATGCTACAAAAACTATAGATAGTAGCTGCTCTTTACAAACTTTGAATTAGGACTGGATAACATGAAATAACAATTTCAATTTCCTGCAAGTTTTTCCAAGTAATACTTTATTTTCCATTGAAGAAGTTTGGTCGGATGCATTGGAATCTTAGTTAAACGTGGGCTAACTGCGATGTGTATAAGTTAACTTTCACCTTTCAGAGTAGAAATAAACTTATGAACACATTTTATTTCTAAAAAAATTCAAAATGACATTATTAATAAATCACTTTTTAACCTCCACATGTAGCTTTAAAAATTCAGGAGTTCCATTTAAAGAGACCAAAATAACTCAATAATGAGTTAAGAGAATTCTTAAAATAATCTTAAGGTGTAGAATCACCTCGGACATCATTGTGGGTCTCACAGCTTCTTTCCATACCCAAAGAATTCTAAGGCTGTTAATGACCATTTACTCAAAGATCATTCTGAAGCTCGACAAGGGATGTGAGAGAAGAAATTAGACCAGCAATCCGTCTTCCAACAACATTCCAAGTCCAATTTAAGTCGTGGGAATTTTGCTGCCTCTTCATCAATCTTTTTTGGTGGATCCTTTTTGAACGAGTCTCATTATTCAACAGTTTGAATTGGGAAAACAGCAATTGTCCGCTTTGTTCAGAATCGCATCTCTAAAACATTACTAATCAAACAGCCTCCCTTAAACACAATCATTGTGTTGTGATTCTGAACTACTGTATAATCAGATTGCAGACTTAATCTTCTATGTAAACACTTTTCCTCTACTTATTATTGCGTCAAGTTTCTTGCTACACATTATTACATAGTGATATGCGTTTCTAACATGGACACCTAGACACTGGCTTCTTGGTGTACAGCTTTGTAGTCACAATTCGTGTTCCAATTCTTCTTCCAATGACTGCAGCCACTGAGGAAACAAGCTGAGAACGGGTCTTACCACTATTTGTATTATTTGCAGATAACTGTCATCTTTTTGTGGTATAAGAATGTCCTTATGTTCTCCTTTTGTGCAGAATCGGCTTCACTATCCTATCGCCATCTAACCACTAGCTCGCCTAAGAATCAGCTCAACGATGTCTACGAGACATTTTCAAGAAACTAGTACGCGTTATATAAAAAGCTCAAAAAGAAAAACAGATATTTGGCATCATAGTTTTATAGCACAGATATTTGCATATTGGAGGTAGCATTCGACATCTTCAACTTTATCTGCAAACTTATTAGACTAAAAATCTTTATATTTTGAATTCGCAGGTTTCATCTAACAAAAAAAAAATAAAAAATATAAATAAAAATGATTCAAACTTAAGTCTCATCCGCAGTGTATATACAAGACAATAGTTTGTTTTGTAAAGCTGTAGACAATCCGAAACTTCTTATTTATAATTTTAGACTACTAAATTTTCGATTAAGAACTCAGTTCACATTTGAAATATAAATTTTGGTGTTAAGAAATATAACAGAAATACAAAATAACATTTCGGTAATATAGGGTTTCCTTTTTTTTAACAGATTATTAGTTTCTAATACTTAAAATTTTAATTTTAAATTTATAAACTAGTATATAGAAATATACATTATAAATTTAACTTAATTTTATAAGAATTAAATGAAGGATATTTATCTATCATAATTAATAAATACATATTTATTTAAGAATAAAATTTTCATATTACTTAGTTTGATACGTTTTTTGTATTATTTCTGCAAAATTTATAATATTATAAATATTTAACGAACACATTTCATGTTATAGAATATCTTTTAAAATGATATTTATAATTATTATAATTATATGATTGAGTGATATGGTTTTATTTTTTTTTTATTTTTCTAATGCAACTTTAATACGAAGTTAAATTAATAACAGCAATATAATTTTTATTATTTATCTAATATATTTATAAAGTTATCGATAACAGAATTAGAATCCCCAGACTTAAACTTGTTAGCTCTAATAGATTGCCTGCAGCCGTAGTTCGTCGAGAGAAGCTTTTCAGCCATTTACTCTCAAACTGGAAAAACAACTTGTAGGAGTCACAGCAACAAGCCCATACATTTAGCGGTTTTTATTGGACGTTCTTGAATCGGAGCCAAGTTTGTAGATGCTTCCATCATTCTATTATTATCTGAAGATTTCCTTAGTGATTTTTCCTAGATTCAGTACGTGATAGCCACAGTCATATTCAAACATTCAATTATTTTTTTAATCGTTTGTTTTTCAAAATTACACAGCTTTACAATTTTTTTTTCCAAAACATATTTTATAATGACTCATTTACATAAATACTTTACGACCCATTTGAGAGCTATTGTGATAGCGACCAAAATCGGTAGCTTTTGCGTTTGTCCTGTCCGTCCGTATGTGTCTCTTCCCCTACTAACAACTCCCAAACGGAAGGTCAGATCTTCACCGTTGTGTTCGGAGGCTCAAACACCGTAGGAATAGGGTATTTTGAGGGGTCGAACCCCCCCCCCTCCAATTTTCGAGATATTTGGCATTGTTTTTATTGGATTTCGCTATTAGATTAAATTTAGAAATGTAATCATTTCATTTCAGTTGTCAGCTATAGCTTGATGTTCTCGGACTCTTATGCTGTAGGTTGTCGGTTCGAATACGTATATTTACTGTTTCTTTTCTTTTTTTTCTGTTAATCTTTTTTCTCAATGTCCGCGTGGGTTTTTTGTTTTCCTTATTTTCCGTACATTAATATACTTCCTTTTTTTTATTATTATTATTTTTAATTTTTTTTTATAGTGGATGGCTCTTAAATTTATGCTGTAGCCCAAATTATATATTCCACTTATTTTTATAGATAAAGAACATTTATTTCTAACTTCAATAGATGTTCAAATACTTTTGAAATGTTTATCCTCAAAGATGTCGTCTTTAATATTTGTGTATTTGTTGTTTTACAGCTAAAATCTACTTCAAAGGATTGCTAATATCAGGTTGTTGCACATGAATATGTCACAATGAATGGAAATCTAAAATACTCGCAACTCAGTATGAAATGGAATTTATTAATCAAAATAATCAGCGCCAGCAGCATTAGACTTTTGCCAAAGTGATGCAAGTTTCTTTATGATGTTGTGAAAAAAACATCGAGCTATTGCGCGGACAAATTCTTAGAATACGATTTTAACTTAGATCTATGTTTGATTGAGTAATGTTCAAGCCGTTACAAGGTCCAGATGCTTGAGAAAATTCGTAGGGGACAGATCTGTGAAGGTGTAGGCCGATGTAGTAAGTTTTCGTAACTCAACTGGTGCAACTTCGAGATCGTCTGGCCTGCAACGTGGGGTGTCGCGTTATCGTGGAAAAAGTATGGGCCCATGATGATTGACTAATCATGATATTGCCGGCTGTTCTTGTCGACAATTTTAGGTGAATAATGTCAAATTCGTGACAACATCTGTCCATTGTTAGTGTTTGACCAGGTGGCAAGAAGAAGAGAATCACATCTGCTGCGGAACACCAAGCATTCATCATCGTCCTGCTCAGATGCAGTACGGGCTTTGGAGCCTCATCGGGATCGAGCCATTTTGCCGACCATTGTCGATTGTCATACAATGTCCATTTATCATCCATCATATGTGACGATGCACTTCAAACTGTTGTTCGTTTTGAGAAGAGAAGAGCAAACATTCAATCGTCTGAAAAATCCAAGGAGACCACAGAAGCACAATTACACAATGACATTTAAAAGTTTAACACATTAAAAATACTGCATGACGTTTCTGAATTCCAGCCCGAATTCTCCCATTAGATGCCACTGAATAAGGGAGCACTGAATAAGTCCACTAATATCTTCACGGAAATCTTGGCAATCCGTCAGTTACAGTTTGTAAGATTCTACTATCGATCAAGAGGTTGTTTTTTTTTCTTTTTCATTGGATCAAACCATTCAAGTGACTTCTTTAAGAACGCGTCGTCTGCTATGAATTACAAAGATGTCGAAGTCGGGGATGTTTATATTTTTTTTTCCCACCAGATATACATATTAGAGATACATTATGGGGTTGTAGGATATGCTGTCCATATTTAATAATTTCTTACTTTCTATTTTAATCTTGCTTATTAACATTACTTTCTTTATATGGAATGTATGAATTCTTTCACTCACTAAAGATCGCTTTAATTTCATCACCAACCTTTGTATTTGAAGTTTAAACCCCGAAAGCAGAATGTTTTTTATCTTTCTGCGACGATTGATGCTAAGACGAAAAACTTTCTGCAGGTGGACAACCAAAAAAAAAAAAAAAAAAGAAATCTCCGAATAGACAACCAAAAAAAAACCACCCCTGTTCTATACGATATTTTTCTGCAGCCCTCACTTTCGTTCTGCGACATTGTCGCCCCGTCGCTCGATATTCTGCTTTGGGGGTTTACACCATAAGATTGCATCCGTTGGAAGTGATATCGTTTTTTGACAAATAAGGTGGAAAACAATGGCCATCTGATGCTAATTTCTCTTATTTTTTTTTTCAGATATATATATATATATTACACATCAGTGGCGTATATAAGTGCGTTAGGGCGCTTGGCTGCGGGTTGGAGATGGCGGGTTCGGTTCCCGGCCTCGGCGGAGTTCGGGAATTTTTCCACGCTCCTTTCATCTCCAAACGGGTCCTAGGGTCTACCCAGCCCTCTCTAGAATGGGTACCGGGTTTCTTTCCCGGGAGTTAAAGGCGGGCGGGCGTCGGGTTGACCACCCCACCCCAACTTTGTCCCGT
>JAFIDM010000002.1:63568467-63598214 GCA_023159025.1 Thereuonema tuberculata
TTGACTGTCATTTGTCAATATATTATTTGTTTGTCTGTTGCAAAGAACAAATTGAAAATTATTTTGAATCTACAGGTTTCTCGTGACATTGGAATCCTATAAATTTTTACTTCTAGCAATTACATATTCAAGATAATAATTTCAAATGGAATGCCTTAATATTTGTTTTTAACAAAATTATGAAAAATGTTATAAATTTAGACTTAGAAAAAGAAATATTTCAACTATTTCAGTTGAAAATAAACATTAAGTTTAGTTAAATTTGCACTATTTTTATCCTACTAAAAGTATTTACTTAGTTTCTATGAATTAAATTTGTGAAATTCACAGTTTTAAAGATTGTATCTGCTGCACTTTATTCAATGATATATCGTAACTTAACGAGGGAAATCGTAATGGTTTTTTTTTCCCTACTTTCTTAATAATTTTGTTTTGTAAGATGATAATATGTTTGTGAATTTATGTGCGTAGTGTTTGTGCGGGAATTAGTGTTTTCCATAACTTTTGAACCGACAAACAAATCTCTTTGAAACTTGGCGTTCATGTTTGCAGACGACAGACATTCTCCATTTTTGAAAATTGCTCTATGTAGATTAATTGGATGCAATTTTTATTGCGAAAGTAATTAAAATTTTCATGACAAAGCGGAAAAACAAAATAAGGAGTTCTTATTAACGGCGACAATTTTGAAAATGTTGTTTCATTGTATAATTCATTGAAAACTTGCTCTTGGTTTGATGTGATTTAAATTAAGTGTAATTAGATGAATTACAAGACGTATTTTTAGGTTTAATCAGTCTTTAAGCAATTGGAAAAGATGAAGATCATTTTTTTTTTGATATCCTGAAGGTATTACATTTCTTTTAATTTCTTTGAAATTCAAATAAATATGAATCGTTGTTCATTAATAATTCAAATGCGCAGTTTGAATTTTTAAGCTTTAAAAAAAATTATTGAGTCCAGAGAACGGCTGGCACATCAATTTTCTCACTAATTTTTCATTAGTGAGTTTTTTAGTATTCATTTTTTCTCTTGAGGCACCACTGCGCTTCTGACGAAAATTTTTCTTGGATAGAAATTTTCTTCAGAGAAATTTACTTCACAATTTAAAAAAAAAAGAAGTTAATACAGCTGTTTAAGAAACTAGTTTAGTTGTTTCAGGAACTTTTTTCTAATCAAATCTGATGTTTTAATAAAAAAAAAAAGCAACTGTGAAAGTAAGAAAAACAAAAAATCAAACAAAAAAGAACTTCTTCCACTTTCAGGATGAACATACGGAAAAAAAAACATAAAATAAAACTATCTTTCAACAAAGATCAAAACTATGTTTTTAAAACTTATTTTTTACTGCTCTAGTGTGTTAAATCTTTAACGTTAAGCCTGCAAAGTAATTTTTTCATGATCCGTTCTTTATTTTTGGGAGAGATTCAAATGACATCTCCAGGTCGTGTCTTTTCTTTTTTGACAGCATGAATAAAAAATTGATTTTTGGTTTCATTCCTTGCTTGGATTTTGTTGGCAGATCAGTCTTTCTCCTCCCACACGAGAGGGATCAGTTCTTGTGTTTTGTCAAGTGGACTCTTTCTGGTTTTGTATCGTTTTCCCAAGTGGTGCTTTCCTCTTCAGTCGAGTGTATTTGGATCATCCTTCAACGAAAATTGACTGGACTCTTATTTCACCGAACTCTAATCAGAATAAGGAAAGAAAATCACAAACATAAATATAGGAGTCTTAAATCAATGGAAAGTCAAATAAGAACGTCATATATTTATGCTGTATTTTTTTCTGAAGGACTTCTTTGGAAAGAAAAATCTGGATTTATATTCTATGTAAATTTATGTTAATTTTATCAATATTGCTGTCTTAAAATTTTGTTTCAAATTATAATATTCAAGCAAGTTTTTTTTTAGTTACAGTTTATTATAATCTTGATAATATTGCTAATAGTTTTGATAATTTTAATAGTGTCTTGAGAATTTTAATTAATAACATTGTTGATAACTTTGCCATTATAATTTTGATAATACTGCTGATATTTTGTTGAGAATTCTGATAATAACTTTATGAAAATTATCAACAAAGTTATTATCAATGTAGCTGATAATTTTATTACGAATTTTGATTTATAACTTTGTTGCTCAATTTTGATTCTTATCAAAATTATCTTTTATTCTAATGTTTACATTTCAAGTTTTCTTCGTATCATTTGAGTAAATGTTGATATCATTAAAAAAAGGGGTTTTATATAATTAATTTCAAAAATATAGCCATACACCTGTTTAAACAAAAACATATTTATACAATTTAAATTACAATACAAATGCAACTAGTTTCTCCACCGAGAGGTGGTATTCTCAAGCAATTGAATACAGCAGTGGGGTGAAATTATATAATATTAAATGAACTGGTGGCTTCTGGGTATCGGGAATGACATCTGGTGGCGGCATGAAGAACGTCGCAGAACCTCTAGCGGCGAGGATCAGGAAGAGCGATGGAACAGCCCAATCATGAGCGTTATCCTTTTAACCCATGTTGGACAAAAGGCGCAATTCCAATATACAACGAGCTAGTAAAATACTGACAAAATGTAAATTAGCTTGAATGAAAGGGGTTTTATGTGTGTGTGTGGTCGGTTCGCACCGAAGTGCGAGCTTCGTTGCCGAAGCATCCGTGCTCCAGGGAGCGCTAGTGTTCCCAAGACGGCGAACCCCTAGCAGACTCCCTAGAATTACAAGGGAAAGATACTGGGGTGGTTTCCCGTGGCCTTCCCCAGGACGCCATTAAGGAATGACGTCAGACCGAAGAGAAAGTGAAGAAGAGGCTACAACACAGGAAAAGAAATTTTTGAAACATCCATATTTATGGTAGCTCGTGGATTAAATAATAATGAATCTTTATTATTATTTAATTAGAAGCTCTAATAACTAGAAAGGATAATTGCAATAATTAATGTATAATTTAATTAATGAGCTAATTATAAGTAATATTGAGTGTTTAATATAGATAGTTCATAATTTTAGACTTCATAATGATGCATAAACGTCAATGATCAACAATACTGAAATTTACCCTAAAAATTTCTTTCATCAAGTCAACAATTTTCTGAGCTCCTGAAGTATCTTGAGACAGCTGTTTTGAGCCTATTAAGGTCATTCGCCTCAAACGTAAGTGGGCACCTCACGAAAAAAAATTAGAAATAACGAAATAAATGCAGGATCAAATATAGAATGTAAATCCTTAGGCTGCTTCACGCTTGCCAACAGAGATATTTGTGAAACAAAGAATATCTAGGGGTCAAAAACATTCGAAAAATGTTGATCGCAGACAGATTTCTTGGAACTATTTTTCTGTGAACTTCTCTTCGATGCAAATTGACACTTATACACCATTTCCTACAATGCACCTAAAAAGAGGTATTTGTTCACCAATAACGAAAAATAAAACTCGCGAGACCTTAAGAGAGAGCAGATTTCTTAGAACTATTTTTCTGAGAAATGTGTTCTAAGAACTTCGAGATGTGTTTATATTTCTAACTATTCCTAAAAAGCGCGTATTACATTCGCTTGCTAGTATATTACTGTGTACAATGAAAAAATATAATGATTGTTGTTAATTGTGATCTCTGTGCAGATACAGAAATAACGGATAATCAATTGCTCACGCCAGCCTTCGAAGCGACATCTACAGGAAAACTGTGTACATGATTATATATAATCACGAACGGTACCCCGCGGTGTCATCCGCGTTAAATTCGGCCCTTCTCGGTAATGTTCGGTTCTCGTCGTGCGGCGAAGCCTCCCGTCGCCGCCTCCGCACCCCTTTGTTGACGTTTATGTTTACTGCTCCTCTCCTATTGGTCGTAGCGTGATGTTACGTAGCCTACACCCTTCCTCATTAAACGGGCTATCTAACACAAAAATAATTTTTCAAGTCGGACTGGTAGTACCTGAGATTAGCGCGTTCAAACATAGAAACTCTTCAGCTTTTTATATTAGTATAAGATATAAGATGTACACACGATAGTTATTTACAACGCTAGTAAGCGTGACATAGCTATCTTGGGATATCACTTAGTAAAGCACTGGGTGTGAACCTTTTAATGAGTTAATAAATATATTTTTAGGCGGTTTTATTTAATTGCACATAGAAAAACATCCTCGAGGCCAGCACATAAATTTTCTTTATTTTATTTTTAATGTTTATTTTTTGTTTTTAGTTTAATTTTTGGAGGTACCACATTCCTTTTGACTATGATTTTTATGTATACCAATACTATTTATACGAATAAAGCACAAATTTTATTATGGTATATTTCTAACTTATTCATCCTGAATTGTGAATAGAAAATCTACGAAAGTTTATTGCAGAAACGACTTGAAATATTCAATCGAAAACAACGTTGCAGTTTAGTAGTAAGTGATCGACTACAGCCAAAGAAGGCAAAATTTGATTTGCGGTGCCAAATATTTTAATTTTTACATCTCATTTTAGGCTTCTGAAAGACGCCGTATATCCCCGGTTTGTCTGTCTGTGGACACATATCCCACAATGCTTCGCAACCGCTTCTGTTAGCTCAGTTGTAGGTGGCCTGAATGTTGAATGTTGTAGGTGGCCTATTAGCTCAGTTCGTTACAGCGTCGTGCTAATAACGCGAAGGTCGTGGGTTCGATCCCCTTATCAACTTTTTTTTTTTTTTTTAAATCATTATTAGGAATTCAGTGTATTAACAAGGTTTGAGTTAAGAATGACGATTATTCCATATAATAGGGGTGGGTAAGATGGCATGGGGTCGCAAAGAGACTCGCGCGAGCATTTTCTAGACCACCCCGGCGCAGGCTATTCTAAAGTAAAGGTGACTCAGAAACCGTTGCAAAGCACTGTGATTGGCTTACTAACCGCTATCCCTACCTTGCTTTATTTTAGTTTTATACTTTGATTAACATATCACACCCGTTCTTTTAAGAACACTGCAAGTAGAACTCAGACTTCTAATTTCGCTAAGGATGAACAGTTTTTCAATTCAAATAGTGTTTTTGTTTCAGAAACTTTTGATTCTTTTCTGTTGATGGATAGAAATGATGGAAAGTGCGCTTAAAAAAATCGAAACTGCCGTAACAAAAAAATGTAAATCAACAAAGATAAGATTGATTTTTTTTCCTACTTACATTAATCTTTTTCCAGTTTTTCTTTTTCCTAGTTAAATTAAATTAAGATGCCAAAAGCAATCAATAATTCCATTAGCTCTGTTTTTCTTTTCTTTCTATTTCCACCTCATGTGGGCTTTTTGGTTTCTTTCATAATGAAATTAAATTTTATTATTAAAATGTTTTACGCAGGAAGGATATAAATTTCTAATAAAAGTAAGTTTACATATTGAAAAAAAAAGTTATAAATAATTAAGTTAAAATTTAAAAGTTTGTTTCAAAATTACAAAATTTAAAGTATTTTTTATAATAAAACGTTTATTATGATCAAAATAAATAAATAAAAATATTATTTTATGTAGATAGCTTATTATTAAAGAGGATTATCTGTGTAAAAACCCATTTAAAAATAAATTGTTGGAAATGAAAATAATTCATTTCACGATGCTTATTTGACGTTTGTCAGTTGCAGCAACCACAGATGGGCTCTTACAGTTTTCAATTTATGGTTATTTCTGATGATAAGAGCTCATTGTGCTTTGTCGTAGCTGAAAACGTAAATTAATTCTTGTGACATTGTAGTTATTTTATTTACAATCCAACATATTCACTCAAATGTATTTTATTTTGATGTCGTAATTTGCATTACTTACTAAAAATTTACACGATGAGAAAATCAATTTTAATAAATTAGTAAATAAGTAAATATTTACTTATTTATTTATATTTAGTTTAGCTTGATTTATAATTTCATTCAGTTTGACTTTAATAATATTATTTAAAAATGTTATATTGAAGATTGGTAATTCTAATCCAACTCCATCAGAAATCAAAATATTGTTTGTGGTAAATTTTGTGTCTTGAGACAGTTCTTGACTGTCTTTTAATTTATAAATAGTATTGTAATAAGAAGTCTTCTACTAGAGTTTACTCTGTAATTGTACAGAATCTTCCACTCTACAGTCCCTTAATTGCTGTAGGTCGCACTAATTTTGGAATTTTTCTACATACATCTTTTATCTTCTTCGTTCTTCACAGCCTATTAATATTTGATGTATATATTTGATGGAATGGAGATCTCTCATTTGATTCTTCATCATTTCAGAGCAATTCAGAAACATCCAAACCGAATCTAATATTTTTTAACCGATCTCGCTGACTTGCGTAGTCTTTGTCTAGATCAGTGTTTCCCAACCTTTTTCGTGACCCCTTTTCCTAATAATCACTTACCCTGCGACCCTCGCCACATTTCCACAAAAAAAGGCATTTTAATAGGGTAAATAAAACATATCAAAGTTGGCCATTAGACGGCCGACCGCGGACATTATTGAATTACATCATTGAAAACATGACGGCGTTAAACAACAGTTTTTTGAGTATTTTATGATAGAAACTCAAAACAATTACGACAGTCACAGATGGATACTAAATCCGTTTTTAGACAGTTGCGTTTCACTGGCTGAAATTCTAACAAAATGAAGGAAAAAACTGAATGACCTGAAATGAGCATAGACCAGTTTTGGATCAAAAGAATGTAAGAATGCCCCGAGCTTGCAAAAGAAGCTCTTGAATTTTTGATACCATTTGCAGTCTCGTATTTATACAAAATAAGTTTCTCGTCTATTATTGGGATCAAAACAAAAGCAAGAAATCGGCCGCGCGGTTGGCGATGTCGCTATGACATTGGCCTCTCACCTCTGAGTACCGAGGTTCGGTTCTCATGTGGGTTTCGTGATGGTGGACGATCCGCGCTGGGCAGGTTTTCTCGGGTTTCTCCCATTTCCCAGCACTTCTCCCACCATACTTTCTCAATCTTTATTTCCGTGGGATAGTACAATAGACCAACGGTCGCGGTGCTCGTCTTCCCTTCCACCCACATTCATCACACAAACATTACATTACATTACAAAGCCTTCAAATTGAAATTGCCTTCAACTTGAAACTGATATCATTGTGTGTATCGAATACAAATCCCAGATTTGATAGCTAGATTCTGAACAACAGACATATCTTTCGCATTAATTTTTTTTTTTTTTTTGACTTTGTAACTACTAAAACTTTTGTTGTTTTCTATGTTTACCGTTGTTATGTTTATATTCCTAAAGATAAGATAAGAGTATGTTAATAAGGCGTTTTTTGTTTTATTTTGTAAATCCTCTCGCGACCACCCAGCTCTCGGTCTTGAGCCCCTGGGGGTTATGAACCACTGGTTTTGGGAACCACTGGTCTAGATCATTCGAGATCACTACATGAAACTTGTGGACGTAACTTTACCTGTTTAAAATTATTCATAGAATTTTATATAATAAAAAGAGATAGTCACAAATTCACTAATAAATAATTAGTGAGAATATTCAATCATTTATCATAACAACCAAAACAGTTCTAATAAAACTATTATTAAAAGTGCTAATTTGATTTTATAACGACAATTAATCTGTAAAATCGCGTGCTTTATTTTGTATAAAAACTAGAATAAACCACAAGGATAGCAATAAAGTATTAATTAATGAAAATTAAGTTTTTAAACTAGTGAACAGTTAATTAGCTTCAATAATTTCTCCATTGGTTTTTATATCTGTTATTTTATTTTAACCAATTTAAATTTAATGTTTACACAGCTACGAAATCCGTACAATGATTTTCTAAGTTTTGTAGCCGCATGGTTGCTAGGTACCACGCAGGATATTATACAAATTTGTATAACTATAAGTTTTTATTGCTTTTTAATATGGGTCGGAAAAAAACGGTTTTAAAATGAAAAAAAGTTATAAAGTGAAATTTTCAAACTGAAATACAAACGTCATCTTTCCATCTGTGATAAGATAATTCAAAAACTGTACAACCTACTAAAATGAAATTTTAAATGAAAGTTTGGGTTGTTACAAAAAAAATCTCTATTCAGGTTGGTAGACAATCAATCAATCAAACAATCAATCAATCAATCATTCAATAGATAAGGAGTTAAGGGCAAAAAAACTGCCACGTCTGAAAAGCGGAAAAGCGATAACTCAAAAAATTTATTTGCAAAATTGAAATTCTATAGGTAAATATATAAAATTTGCCCACCTGATACTTTTGGAAGAAAGTGGACTCATTGCAGCAGAAAACTACCAACAGATAAGTCTCCATAAAGCACTATTACCATAATTAACAAAAATACTCAGAAATGCTAAAAATTTACTATCCTTCTCCATTGTACAACTGCTGTTGGATGTTATCACGTGAATATTCAAAAGCTGGAACATCAATTATATCTTATCAATACATTTAAAAACAAACTAGCTTAAGCAGCCGGCGCTGCCCGGGGAGGGGAGGTGGGGGTGCGGAATCTTGGTTCTCCTCTTCTCCACAACCTTCTTCAGTTGTTCCACTTGTTGCAGAACAAGAATTGTGTAGTTCCCATTGTCGCCACCAGATCCATATGTGGCGCTATTGCAGAGATTTCACACCTTTTCACCACTTAGGCATGGTTAAGCGGGTTCCAAGGTAGCCAATATTTTACGCAGGGTAGTAGAGGATATTTATGCAAAATTTGGTTCCAATCAGTCAAACGGTGTAAAATTGTAGACAGAGATCGTATAAACTTATAAACTTTGACTTATATATGTCTGCAGTTTCAATGGAATCTATTAAAGTACCACAGTTTCATAAGTAAAAAAATTGAAAGAGCATAGAAGATATTTACTTATTAATTAAAAAAAAACTTACGATGAAAAATACTGCGAATCCCGAGTTTCCGAATAATCTTCCCGAGATCAAGTATTAGTTTTATCTCTATTTATTTTGTTTTTATTCAGCAGTGTATTTTTTAGCACAAAACTACTTTACTTGCCTTTCAGGTACTAAAAAAATCCTGGCTTCAAGCATTTCGAAGTTATTAATCTTAATTTATTAATTATTACAATTATATAATATTAAATTATATTTTACTCGTAATATTAATGCACTTTTTACAGTAAGATATAATTAGGGAAATTAAATGAGCTTCATCTACTTGTTGGCGCGAGGAACTTTAATATTGATTGCAGAAGTCCATCATCCGGAACATCCATTAATGATCTCTAGTTACAAATGTTTGAAATTCCAAGCACTTGATACCGTCCTGTGACTGCTCTATAATCAACACAAATGCTACAAATAATATTGGGATTTAGAGAGAGTAAGACATGTGTTGCACTGTGGAACACCTTTGCATTGCAGTGAAGCCAATTCAGGGGTCTATTTCCTTTCTGGCCTGAGACGTTTATTTCAGGAATTAAAAAGAACTCTACTTCCAAACAGAACTCGTCGTCTTACATGGTCGTAGGCCTGGCTTTATAGAATGTCCAGGGACTAAACTAAAGTCACATGACTTCATATTGAATAAAAGAAAATGGAATTAGGAGAATGTAAACTGATACCGGGATGAATAGGTTCAACAAGTTTACGAATAATTTCGAATCTTAAGGAATTCTTTTTTTTTTTTATCGTTTTGTTTTTTTTTTCCTCATTTCGAAAGTGAATTAAGCAAATAAATAAGAATCGTAAATAATATATTTTCTAGATGATTCTAGACCTGGCTGCCGAAAAAAAATGCATCTTTCATTCAAATAAATAAATAAATAAATTAAAGTATGTATGATAGTGCCTCAGATAACATACAGTGAAGATTTATTTATTTTAATATGGTAATGATTTGAAAAATTTATTATTAAAATTATTCCCTCTCTTTTGACAACTGTTAATAATCTTGTCTGTTTATCATTTTAATAATGAATTTTTATCTTCAGAATAGAATGCAATTTATCGAAAGCAAAAATCCAAATAATGATATACGAAAAAAAATAACTTCCTCCAAATATTCTCCTGTTCTAGAACTTTGTTTTTATAATAATCATCATCAGGAATTATCAATCAAAGATATTTTTATGAGATACTAGCTATACCCGGCATGCGTTGCAATGCCACTCAAAGAAAGAAAGTTTGTGTTTTAATTCTGTTTATTGAAGTGTTTTTGGATACACGATATTTTGTGTTTTTCCGACTGGTGCATACACGAATATATCAGAAGGTTTTCCGACGCGTGAGCAGGCCACATACACCTGTCCATGTGAAGCATGGATTTTCCCAATTTAGTATACACACTTGTAGCGATTGTCCCTGTGCTTTGTTGATGGTCATTGGAAATGCCAGTCGCACCGGAAACTGGAAACGTTGAAACCGGAAATACACATTTGTTGAAACGCCTCGCGCACCAGATATTGTAAAATGGTTCTACTAAATCAGAAACCTTCGCGGGCGTGCGCACAACAACTCACCAACGTTTCATCGCAATCTGATGAATGGTATAGGAACACATACGGGACAAACAAACAAAGAAACATTCATTTTTACATATTATAAAATGTATAATCACAAAGTTTAAGGTGTGTAGGATGTATTATAACAACTTATAACAAGAAAACAAAAACGCACAAAAAAAAATCACTTTTATAAATAGTGTTTTCATCTGTTTTAATTTTACGTTCAAGATAAATTCATTACCGAAATAGCTTTTTTTAAAAAAAATACTGTAAGCGATGTCGTATTCGGCTGCACTAATGTTCAATTAGTTTCTGGTGCTGCAAACAAGAATTTGAATAAGCATCGTCAGGAAACGAAACATCCCAGGAGGCAAATTCTAAATTCACTGCAATTAAGAGTACTGTAGAAAAATTACATTAACTTTATCTTTCTTCTGATTTAATTGAGAAAGAAATAAAACTAAATTGAATAGCAATTTGGTATTTGAAGTAATTTATATCATTACTATTCATTTTCTTTAAAAAAAATATAGAGAGAGCAAACACAGCAACCTGACTTAATTGTTGAATTATTGTTAGTGAAAAACCAGTTTAGAAATTGTGTAAAAAGATAAAACTAAAGTAAGTAAATTTAAAGTAAGGCTCTGTTCCGTTCTTTTTATACAAATCAATATATATATAAAACTTTGAGAAATTACAGCCGTGAATATATATATATCTTTTATTCACGGCTGTATTTTTTTAAAGTTTCCCTATAACTTTTTTTATTTACAGAAACGTTAGTTATTCCAATCCGGATAGGGTCAGTAAATCAGATAATTTGGATAAGCAAACATTTATTAGCCTGTATAAAGATTCTTCTGTGAAATATAAAAATATTTTTGTGAAAGTTAAAACAGAATTACTTTAATATGTAATTCTGAAATAAAAATATAGAGTGTATAAAAATATTTTCATATGAAAATAAAAGTAGAATATTTTTTTTAACTATTCAAATATTTTGTATTTTTATCAATAACTTTTTTTTTTGTTATTTACATAAACAAAAAATAAAATAATTTCTATCGAGTTTTCAAAAATAAAGCCTACACACCTGAATTAAGTTGTAGTTTTTTTTTTAAATTACAGTCTCAGAAATTACACCAAGAAGACGAAACCATGGTCGTGGTGTAATTTCTTAGATTGTAATTAAAAACAAAATACAACTTTATTCAGGTGGTATAAACTTTATTTTTAAAAACTCCGTAGTTATGTGCAGCACACGTAAAATCTTTCTATTTCTAAAATAATTACTTTTATAATGTTTTAGGTCTACGTTAAGCTATTGTACACAAGGTTATTTCTATTTTATTTTAGAATGCTAAGTATTATAAAAAATAATGGAAATGATTTTTTAACTCCTGTAATTAATTTGTGATTACTCTTTTTTTTTTAATGCCATTCTTCAGATATTTTCGAATTCGGCTCTATTTTGGGTAATCGACATTCTACTGTACATTATATCGAATGTAGGAGAGCTATTTGCGATATTTTGGGAAATTTGATCTTTCCAAGAGAATAACCAAAAAGGTTTTTCTTTTTACGTTTACATATATATCAGTAAACAGAAATTAACCACAGATAACAATGCTAAAAGAAGGTCACAATTTCATTGATATTTGAAATGAAATTTAGTTAAATCTGCATAAAATTAAAAAAAGCATAAAGATTTTTAGTACCATACATTTTTGTAATAGGACTTCATCTCAATGAATTGCAAATGCTTTCTATTGTTTCCTTGAAGGGAAATGTACAGCCTGGAAACCCGAGGGTTTTGTCAGTTGAGGGATTGCTGTACTGACACTGATAATCTGTCTCTTTTATTTATTCCACATGCCATTCTTCATTCTGGTTAGATGAATCGCTTGTTCTTCTTAGATTCATCTGGGATTTTTTTCCCCTGAACAAATCGCTGTGGTAAGCTTCTTACAGTAGTCGAACAGCCATTTAAAAAAAGAAAACCCAAAAAAATTGCTTACAAGCTGCAGATTATTATGTAAACATTACATAGATTATGACATGAAACTTATCTTTAGTACTTACAATTTTCCCATTGCAAGATAAATCCATTATTTTCTTTAGGTGCCTTACAGTCAACCTGACTTTCTCTGGACCGCTGTTAGATGGCGAATAATGAATTAAACATTCTTTCTGTTACGGCGCTTCCAGAATGAAACATAAAATAATTAAAGTTTCAATGTTATATTGTAATAAATAGAAAGTAACATTAAGTTATCGTTAGCCACTGAGCGCTGGTTCATAGAGAAGACTCTTAACTGAAATTTACAATTGTATTAAATTTCTAAAATGTAAATATTTAGCAAAACATTTCACAGAACGGTCAAGACCTTTCAAGTCCTACGTTATATTTGTTTTATATTTTTAATATTTTTTTATTTTTTATTATTAGTATACTGATGTATATGACAGAATTTTTCATTATTTGTGAATGTATCTACAAACTCATTGGATTTTTTTATAGATCCCGTCGTCATTGGAATATCGGTCTGACAATTCTTCAGAAACGTTTGGACTGGCTGTAATCCGCAGGTAAGATTTGAATGTTTCTTTCTCTTTTTCTTGTCTAACGCAAGATAAATTTATATCAGCGTTGAAAAACACTGAAAGGGAATGATAATCACCATAGAAGAATAAAATATAGTTTTTCGTTTCTCTAAGCACTGTATAGGTGATAACTTGACAATAATCAAGGGGATAAACCTTTATGGAGATTTTAGCGTCAATCAATATATTGATTTCAAAACATTACAAGTGTATTTTTCAATTAGTTTTTGTGTATAAATATACAATATTGGCAAGTATAAAGTGTGGGACTTAAAAAAAAAATTGTATCTCTTATATCCGTACTCTTAATAAACAAGAGTTCCTGAAAGATCGAACTGTGTGATTATCTTATAAATTATCAAAGGAATAAATTCACACTGGGCTTTCAAATAAGGAATACACTTATCTTCAATAATAAGTATTTATAAACATATTCCTAACTTAATATTACATGTGCTCATTTCAGCTTTGTATTTAAGTATAACTTATGTACATCATTAACTCTTAGTTTACATATGTATTATCTTCCTAGATAATTCCGCAAAAGTTAATCAATACGCAAAGCATTCTATAACTTCAAATAGTTCGTGAATGTATCGTGCATTAAAGGAATCCTACTCCTTGAATGTTCTTTGTGAACTTTACAATCTCACTAACATTAACCTATTTACGTTAATTGTCTTCTGGAAATACTACTTGATAAACTTCAAGTCGAAAACGCCTTGTCGAATCATATATCACTAACTAAAGTCACGTATTCGAAATGTTCACTTTGTTCTATCAACGTTAAAGTGTAGTCTCTTTGTGTCGTGTTCAAAAATAGAGCATTTACTTATGTATCCATCTTCTTAAGCTAGTTGAACTTTACGACGTAATCCACTTTAGATAAACTGATCCTATATCCTTGATGATCAGATTACTTTCGGATGATTCGAAAATGAATCAATATGGTGGCTTCCGCATCATAAAGATTCGTTAACACCAACACTTTGATAACACTAAGGAAATATTGTAAACTCTCGGAGAAAATTTATCATGAGTTATTCAAGGAAATAAACTCATGGTTAACACTTACAATGCGCAATACACTTCTGCATAAACCGTCTGGATTATGCATATTCTCTTTAAGAAGTTATTGCTTGTAACAACACCACTTTGGAGAGACATCCGATTTCCATTGCGTTCACTTGAAGAATCCACAATTAACAATTACTTTCTCGTCGACATGCACATCACGCAAACGTATTCCTTCATTGTTCCGTGTTACTTTCACTTCACTTGTAATGGATGTCGATTCTATTCACTTGAATGTTATCACAAAATATTGAATTCACAATATAAAATGTAAGTGTTTGGAAAAGTGAATATTACGTCCAATTAAATACTAATTCCAAACCACATAAAGCAGATATACAGTATAAAGAATAAAATTTATACAGAACTAATGGAAGCATTGAAGGAGTGGGCGGGGGAAAATGCGATAGCGTGCACTATTTTTTTTAATTTAATCTGATATCTTGTAGGAAATATAGTAACAATATGTACAAGAACACAAAAACCTGTCGAGTCCCTTCTATTTCAGTAAGTGGTGACCATCAAATTTTCATAAGATTTTTCCTGAATTCATAAGTGCGTCAAAATCCCTTCTAGTTGTAATCTAGAATAATATTTTGATGATCTGCCTTTGTTTTTCCCAGCATCGTTTTCAAATACATTTCTATATATGCAAAATCTGAATTCCAGTTCTTTAACGATCCACCTACAACATCGTGCAATATTTTAATTCGTTAGCCTCTTTTCAGTTGTTAGAGGTATCATTTATTCGTTGGATCTCATTATTCTCTATTATCTCCCACAGACTAGATAACTGGTTTCGTTTAGGCTCAACGTCTCGAATTAGAATGGTTGGAAGGCAACAAATTTGTATTTAAAAATTCTTGACAGTGTCACAATTTTCATATTTAGTTTGCCCTTCAAAATTGAAATTGATACTTTTGTATTCAATTAATGCTTACTTAAAACGCTAGATAATATGTATTACCTAGCTATTTTTTGTGTGTTTTATTAATGTTAATATTTTGTATTAAAATTGTTATTTTTTATTAATTTTGAATTTAGTACTAATTTTATTCCTTGAATTCACTTTCCATTTGAACTTCACACATTTAAGGTTTTTAAGTTTTTTATTACTTTATTTTTTGTACGGATTAAAACAACAAATTGGATCTTAAGTTCAAAAAAAGAATTTTAAAAATTACCATATAAAGTTAAGAGGCATTATCTTGGTTTTCTCTATTATAAACCTCTTAAATAAAAGTGGATTTGGGGTAATTATCTATTAAAAAAAATGTTCTTGCTTATTCCTTAAGGGCCTTTTTATTTAATATTAAACCTTTTGAAGAACTTTCTCAATTTTAATGATCTTCAGTGAATTACATGTTAAGAATATTTTTTTTTTTGAGAATTATCAACTAAGCTCAAACTTCATTGATTAAAGTTAAAATCAATTAATTAGGTTTCAACATAAAAACTTTTAAATGTTAAGAAAGTTTTTTACGTTGAACCCTAATTAATTGATTTTAACTTTAATTAATGAAGTTTGAGTTTAGTTGATAATTCTCAAAAAAAAAAAAAAATATTCTTTTAACATCATCACAAGAAAAGATTCAAGGATGGAAGCAAAATCATAGAACGACACTTTTTTCACTTTTAATTTTAAGCTTCTACAGCCACGTTGAGAAGAGAATCTAGTATAAAAGATTTCTGTTAATACTTCAATGAACTTTATCAGGCTTCACTTGAACATTTTTCTTACTTTTATCCAAACAATAAGCAAGAAACAACGCAGCCTTAAAGAAAAATTTGCGGCAACTAATGCTTGGACGCGTTGAAGATGACAGAGGTATAGTACATCCTCATGAAGTATCTTCCAAGTCGTTGTATGGGAAATCCCTTCTGTCCTAGTACGGTACTTATTCCTGGATCAGCGGTTACGGAGTCAAGAATTCGATTTTCTCTTTCAGGTGTTGTAACGCATTTTGGGTCTCCAATTGTTTGATATCCAGATCTACACTCTGTCACCACTATGCGATGGCAGCTGGTATTTACTTAGTTTAAGATAATACAAACATAATGAATAAACAAGAACAAAATGTGGAATCCAAATCCTTGGGCAGCACTCAGGCTACCATAAAAGGTATTTGATCACAAAAGGAAAAAAAAAACTATAAATAAATAAATAATAAACCCTCTAATGGGTAAAAGAAAAGCAATTCTTTCAAATAAGAATGTCTTTTCAGTCGAGTTGATACTCTGGAACGGCCGTTTCGAGCTTGTTGGGCTCTCCTCAGCCAGTGCAAGACTCAAAAGGCTACGAGGGGAAGAATTGGTAATTCACGATGGAGACAGTGACCCCTCAATAACTAATTGGACATTTTGTTCTTGTTTTTTATTTTCTTGCCTTTAGTTATTGAGGGGTCACTGTCTTCATCGTGAATTACCAATTCTTCCCCTCGTAGCCTTTTGAGTCTTTGCACTGGCTGATTAGCTCTGGCTGTGGAGAGCCCAACAAGCTTGAAACGGTCAATGATATTTAGAATCATATAGCGATCAATGGCATTCATTATTAACTAGTAGAACCGTAAAAAATCTATGATTGGAAATGCAATTCTCATTGGCAAAAGTTTAACGTGCGTAAGAGTTAGTAACAAACAATAGAGATAGAAACGCACAACAATTAAAAGATCCTCTGAGCTATTTTTACAAGCTAAGCTGTCTGCTAGCGGGGATTAATTTGCTGCCCTTTTTATTCTTAATTTATATTTTGATGTTTATTAAATTAAAGGGTCATTATTTTGTTCATGCTTGTCCGTTGTATATGTTTGTTTGGATCCCACTGAGTTATGAGTAATGGGCGAATCAAACTGATGAGATCTGGAAAGGTCGAAACAGTTTGTATTTGATTCCCGGTACAAAAATGCAAAAAATAGCTCAGTGGATCTTTTAATTGTTTTTATCTTAAATGTAATTCTCCTAATAACTATTTCCAACCGTAGATTTTCGATGCGAACTGATGTAACCTATTTATAAGAGAACGCATTAATCCAGGAGGCGTCAAATTTTTAGGATTTTTTTTTATTAATAAATCAACAATGCTCAAGCACTCCTCCACATCAGGACCTTTAATTTGATACCACATTTATCCCTGCATCTCATGTGGTTTCCTAGAAAACGGCTTACAGACACTTCCGTTTATATATTATTAATTATACATGTATTATTGACGAAATAATGCTTTATACTTTTGAAGTGTTACAGTAAGTTTAAGATAAGATGACTGCATCACAATTGATGTTGATTAAATTTTATTTATCATGGTATGAATGATCTTCGCAATTTCATTGCCTTATTAAGAATCAGTGTAAGCGAATAGATATTGGAGAGTAATATTGGCCAGTAGAA
Organism: Thereuonema tuberculata; assembly: GCA_023159025.1. NCBI lineage: Eukaryota > Metazoa > Arthropoda > Chilopoda > Scutigeromorpha > Scutigeridae > Thereuonema > Thereuonema tuberculata. Next base: position 63,585,962 of record JAFIDM010000002.1, read on the forward strand.
AATAGAGAATAATTTTAAAAAATGTAAATGACTTAAAAAGAAAAGTAAAAACATTGTGAAATCCAAAACAGTAAAAAGCATATGCATAAAATTCAGAAACTTATAGGAAAGCTAAAAATTACAGAAACATACATGTTTATAATTGCATGTTAAAATATGAATAACATTCATTTAAAAAAGAATCTAAGACAGCAAAAATTAAATGGCGAAATATCATCAACAACGATATGATTGTCCGGTTGGCGATTTCCCTCCAACGATATGATAATTTAACTGAATTTATTTTAATTCACCAACTGTCATCATACATCCGTTTACTAGAATGGTTATCAAGACTAATTCTTGAATTTATTAACTTAGAAATTCGATGCTTTTAAGTAAAACTTGTCGGAATTGCAACCTAAATTTCATTAATTATGATAATTAATAAGCCAGCTCCTTCGCAAAGTCTGTTTCTCAAAATTAAATTTTAATTCCTTATGGACTTACCACGTGGATCCTTACTATTATTCCCTTTCTCATTCTCTTAGTCCTCGTAGAATTTCACGGAAGGATCCTCATTATACTACAAATTATATTAATGAACATTTGATGTCTCGTTTCTGTTTATTCTATTCATTATGTCTGCGATTACAACACAGTCTGGAGAATAGAATACTGAGTTGCTCAGAAAATTATGGAATTAATTTATTATATTCTGTCCAAAGGAGTAAAAGGTAGGCTCTTTCTTTCAAAGCTTTCTCACTGAGTTTGTTTGGGAGGCGAGAATAACCGCAGGGCTACAAACAAAAAACACCTGCAGGCGTTGGGTAAACTCCGCGGAGATCTAGAAAATAATTGGCGAAGAATCAGTCTGACTGAAGAGGAACTACTGAATCTCAAGAGTAACCTCATGATGTCAAGTCCAATTAGTAGCCAATGCTCGTGGATAACGAAGGTGAACTGTAGTTGAAGGCGGCAGAATTAGTAAAGTTGGCGAATCCAAAGAAGAGGTAGAAAGATTAAAGTTCATCTCGGTCTTCAATCTTCAGTCCCTTGGACGTCATAAGGAGTAGACTGCGGGTCTCGCGTATGATTTGGAATGACATTACATATCTTTGAACACAGGTGCTCTAAGGTGTATCTAAGTATAAATAATCTAAAAGCACGAATAAACATAAGCAAATGAGCAGATAGAAAGCAACAAAACCTACAAGACTCAATGACATTTGTGCATTAACTTGTCTACAAAATGTGAACTCAAAGAAACATCAATAAAATATCAACAAACTGCTTAAGTCTGACTTCAGGATGACCCAGGAATTCCTGTACTTATACCAGAGGAATGGCCATATCATTGAATTTCCCCTGTGACCTAATGGTTAAGTGGTAACTAGGGTTTAGAAATTGCACGGTTTAGTATGTTATGGTTGTCCTTAGCGGCATCAGACTTACTGCGTTCGATAGATTTCGTTAATAGAGATCATGATCGTCAAGGCAACATCTCGAGAAAATTCTAGAGCGAGGACAAATGTTGAGACGATAGCTCTATAACTGTAAGTGCAAATAAAACTACTGTGGAATCGCCCACGTAAATTCGTTCACGAGTAAACGGAGTGGAAGGGTGATAAGATTGTAAACAGGGTAGGAAAGGATCACTGGTTTTATGTCTTTTCTGGATCTTCGAAAATAAGCGGCAATTGGACTCTCTGATTCAAGCGATAAGGTTTGGAGAATCATCATGAACTGCGGAATTCATCTGAGATTAATTCCGATAACATAGCGCTCTGGAATCGGAAAAATAATTGACGGGAAGTAGGAGTTGGCCTGAAGATGGAACCAGAGAAATCGTGATTGGTAATCGTCAAAAATCGAAGAAGTGGTATGGAGTAAGTGTACAGTTCTTTTCAGAATTGGAAAAATTCTGAATAATGTAGCTGAACCACCAATTGATTCTGAAGTCCAAATATCAACGACCTATGAACTCATGAATAACTACATTGAAGTAGAACTATTTGGACAACTAAAATACTATTGGCCTACACTGAATCCGTACGGACTAGTGTAAGTAAGCCGTAAAATATCTGATATGATTTGTCGTTCATTTGCGATATTAAGGACTGGTAAATGTAAGGTTTAATGTGTTCCAAATTAATAAACAAGTGAAGAAATGACACAAACTAAAAAATATCTGAGCTTTCATCAAAAGTTCAGTTTTTGAGAGGTAGGGATAAAGACCAAATTAAATGTGCCTACGTTTTACATTAAATCGTAAATAAGCAATTTACCAAATTTCATTTATATTCCCTCTTAGCGTTGAGACAAACAGGCAAATGGAGAAGAAAATCTTCAGGTACAATAGTAAACTTCGTTTGCTCAAACACATTAGTTTCAGGATAGTAGGAGTTTGCGTAAGCTTGTGTTATTATCATTTTTGAGCAATAAATAATTATTTTGAAAGAAACATATATCTTTGAGTGTCCCTGGGTTCTTTAATGGTAATTCATATAAGAACCACAGAAATAACTCAAAATTTCATTACCTAATAGAAAACATTACTTTCGTAAAACACAGAGAAAAAGCGTATTTATTTGTTATTCCGATTAAACAATTTCTACCTTAGAACGTAAATAGTAAAAATAGTTCTTCATGAAATGCAGAATTTCTTCAATTAATAAAACATATCTTATAACAAGGACACAGTCACGATTGTTGTAGGATGACTTTTATAAGATGAGAATTTCTTTATAAACTTGATTAATATTTTATTCTAATTCTTTTCTTATATATTTCAATCCAATGCAGTTTTGGATCTTCTTCAGATTAATCGAGAATTATTCAAATCCAAACCTTCGTATTAAACGTTGGTGTTAATAAAATTACCAAATATGAACAATATACAAAAGAAAAACAGCAAGTATGATGTATCAAGAGAATGTTTTAGTTACGGACCATTTTTTTAAACAAACTTACAGTGTAATTGTTTACTTCTATTCCTTTGTCTCGGTTAATGTATGAGAAATAATTGATGACTATAAAACTTCAACTAGAAATCGGATTTTATTATCTGTTATTAGGTATTAAAATAGATTATAATGTTATCATTTTTGAAAGATGTTTGATTAATACTTCTTTTTTCTAGCAATTAACTATTAATTTTAAAGAGTTACGGAATATTGATTTGGAGAGACAATTTTTTGGCTGTTGTTACCACTGTTGTCGACTTCACTGTATCTTATAGTAATGAATTTTGTGTGCAAAAACTCTAACTGCTTATTCGTAATTCACAAACAGAAAAGTTTATTTGCATCTTTCGTACTTAATAATCAGTGATTATCAAGGGTTCTTTGAACACAATCAATCTTTTATAATTTAACCTATTACTAAAATCTTTTATTTCTCTGTCTGTCCGGCGCAATTTCCTGTTAGCATGGAAAAAAGAAATAATTTTTACAATGAAACGTCCGCGACGGGAATCGAACCTGCAACCTTCTGATTTGAAGTCAGACGTCTTATCCATTATGCCAAGGGGACTATAACTCACTTCATATTGTTTTTTTGACTTATGTATCCTTCTCCTTCCTCCCATCAATAATGAATGTATTCAACCTTTTTTTTTTAGAATATCAAGATTGTTTGTTTATTTCCCATTCGTCTGTTTATTTGTAATTCGAAACTGACAATTAGAACTATAATTGCCGAAACGTTGCAATATTTTAAATGTAATATTCTTACTTAACCAAATTCTATGTGATGTAGAAAAACAAGTGCATGTACACGGGGGATGGCCTAGTTTAACCTATTATTGGAAAAACAATGGAACTTGAAGGTGAATCAACATCTTAATGGTGACAAGTTCCTTTTGGAAATTTTAAACCCCAAGAAAGGCATCATCATAAAAGACATGAATATATTTTTAGAAATATGTTGACGACAGTAATTTAGCACCATACCACAACAAGCTGAAATGGAAGATTTAGCTCTGAGATATTAAAACCTACAGCAAGATTTAAGATAGTAAGTCTTTTATTATAAAGTTTGAAGATAGCAGTTGAATATGTATTGACTATCCACGTGACATTAAAATTACACGAGAAAGTTGAGAGATCCATAATAGGATTAAAAAAAAAGTTATCATTCAATTCACGATTTATCACACAATATCTATGTGTAAATTAGTTCGTTAATACTTTCTTGAATAAAATATTTCTCTCAAAATGATGTAGTTATTAGATTATACGTTATCTCCATCATTTTGGAATCCATTAAACTGTATTCGTATTTGATTATTTCCTCTCAAAAAAGAAATACTTCCATTTCTATTAAGTCTGTTTTTTTACTTTTCTGTAAAAATAGTTGCTAAATTGTAGTGAATTTGAATATTGAATACTTTTCCTGGTTTTTCTTCTAGCTTCAGAACAGAAATGACAATTTGCAGTCTACTTTTAGGTCCACAGAGTCGCTCCATCCCATAATTGTAAATTCACAGTAGCAGCGTTCCATAATGGCTTTGGAATCGCTTCCGGCCTAACCTAATCTTCCCACCAATCTCCTTCCTGCAAAGATTCTTTTTTTTTCCCCTCCTCTTAAATCTTGTGCCTCGCAATGACAAACGATGTCGCTGTAAGGCAACTACTTGGATTGTATTCGTCAACCAGTTTTCACCCTCTACCTGTTACACAAGAAGCAAAAAAAAAAGGTCCTCTTCGTTCTATTTCGACTGAGATAAAATATAGAAATGGTGACATTTATTAAGTCAGTATCAGACTTCGTTCAGGGGACATGCACCGTCAATAATAAGCTCTGTATCGTAGACTAGATGTCATTCGAAAAGCAATGACCAACTTTTTTTGTTTATATAGGTCGATGTCGACTCCGAGCAAGTTCTCCCCATTATTTCAGCTTCATTTCTGAATTTTGATTATGAAACAAATTACTGACTTTATTTGACAGTTAATATTGTATACCGTATATGCTCCAATAGAGGCCCCCGGCGTTTATTTGCAAAACTAGCCTCGGCGCTTAATAGAGACCGGCTGCTATTAGAGGCCGGCCATTATTAACAAAAACCTTCAGAACGCAATATTTCTACACATAAATACCGGCTAATATTACAAATAGCTACTTTTATTTGAATTTCACTTGCTACATAAGACTGTAAAAGATAAATGACAATGTATTTCTGTACCTTTCGCTGATATTCGTCGTCCGAATCTGCAATGACGGGTGGCCGCCTCACCGGATGTTTCTTTGCCTTTAACATTCGCGCGGTGGAATACGCCAATGTCAAATGACCGTTTCGGCGGCATTTTGTAAGGCAATGTACCGTAAAGTATTATGCACGACTATCAAGATACGGATGCTTATACTAGTACCGGTAGGCAAAAATCTAAGACCCGGCTACTATTAGAGACCGGCTACTATTTGGCCGTGTCCCCTCTGCAGCCCGAAGCTTATTAGATACCGGCGACAATAAGAGATTCGGCGTTTATTGGAGCATATACGGTACTTTAACTAGCTAATTCATCTGAACGAACCTGTATTTTTTTTAATCAAAAATTGTAGGTTTTTCCGGAGTCAATTTGGTTTATTAACACCGGAAGTGAATTTAGATCTTTCTCATCGAACTTAAAGTTCTCTCGTTATTGTATATTTTCTGTGATGTGAACGAGATTGAACGATTTTAATAAACGTCACCTAACATATTGATAATGAAACAACATCTAAGTGAGTCCAGATTAAAACTTCCCAATAAAAATTCGTTGATCGTTACATATATTTAATTTCTTTGCATTTTGACGAAAAACATCCAGAATTCTATAAATGAAAAGCGTTTACATAGATCTCGTAAATTGCTTTCTACTTCAACCTTAGATATTTTTTTTAAACTTAAAACAATTTAACAATGATATAAGATAGCAATAAAAGAAAAAGAAATACTTCAACCCTAAACTGATAAAAGGAAGGAAAGATGTAGGAACTTAAGAACATTAGAATATAAATAATAAAAAAAAGCCATAAATGGACAGTAAATAGGCTTTTCACGTACTGAACCAACCTCAACAGGAATCCTGAACAGCTGTTCAGCAATCCTTAGTAGGAATCATCAATTTACCCTTGATGTTAGGCACAGACTGCACGAAAGTAAAGGAAACCATTCTTGCTCCCGGGAATGACCTTCGAGAATAAAAACAATCAAATAAAAAATAATCCCGTGAAATCCACAATATTAATCCCTTATCCTTTCACTGAAAGTCACTAAGGAATTTATTTATAACAAGCAAAACATCAGTGCAATGAAAAGCAAAAATAAAAATAATAAGTGCAATAAAAAACCTATTTATTGCTCATTTATCGATTTTTATTGATGTATAAATTATAGTGGACGTTAAATTTTTGCTTAATGTTAGAGTATCTTAATGAAGGCCGCGCAATTGGCGTTTTTGTTAAGACATTGGCCTCTCACCTCGGTTCTCAAGTGGATTTCGTGGTGGTAGATGATTCGCGCTGAGCCAGTTTTCTCGGAATTCTCCCGTTTCCCCTGCACTTCTTTCACCATTCTTTCTCAGTCTCTTTCCGTGGAGATATCCAATAGACCAACGGTCGTGGTGCTCGACTCCCTGCCACCCAGATTTACCATGCATGCATATCTTGATGAATTTAAAATTTTATTTCATGCCTTAAGTATAGTAGGAAAATCCAAATAGGAACTTGGCGAATGAGTTTATTTTTTAGTAAGTTATCTTATATCAGGAACTTACTTATATTTAAAGTGAATATTTCAACTATAATTTAATTTTTTTGAAACTCTTAATTGAACTTACTAGTCAACAAGTTTAACAGGTTTTATTTCTGGGTTCTGTCTAAGCACGTGAAATAAATATCAAAAACAGATTTAAAATTGAATTATTTCCTATTAAAGCACTGGATTTCCAAAAATTTAGCAAATAAAATAATTTTGTTTTCTACTATAAAAATGAGTCGGTAATTCATAAATGTAATAAATGCAAATATATGAGGGCTTTAGGTCAGTCACAAATGAATTAAACTGGTGTATAAATAATTTAAAAGCCCGAAGCATTTAACAATTAAGTTTGATAATTATTGTTTGATTTGCCGGTACGTATTTTATAGTTTTATTGACAAATGTGGGAATAAATTGTAAAAATTAATGATATTCTCAAAATAAACAAGTGAATATAATTTGGTGCTAAAGCATAAATTTAAGGGCGACCCAAAATAATAAAAAAAAGTAAAAATAAAAAGTACATTAACGTAAGGAAAACTGAAAGACAGTTAGGGAAAAGAAAAAAAAAAACAAAAACAAAAAAAACCAGGCGGACATTGAGAAAAAGAAAAAAAAATGTACTGCTTCGAATCGCCAACAACTGAAATGAGATGGTTGCATTTCTGACATTTAAGCTAAATAGCAGAAATCCAATGAAAACAATGCCAAATATCTCGAACATGAGTGCGTTGGCCCTTGAAAATGCCCTATTTCTACATTGTTTGGGCCTCTGAACACGATGGTGAAGTCCGTTTGTCGATTCGACCTTCCGTTCGGAAATTGTTAGACGGGGAGGGGGGGGAACGGACGGACAGGACAAAGGCAATGGCTACCGATTTTGGTTCCTAATACCGTAGTTCCCAAATGGGTCGCTAAAAAGGCCTTTTTTATGCCAATAAAGTCTGTAAAGTCTTAAGTCATATCTTCAGTTTCTCCAAAATGATTCACAGAAGCATTTATTAGAAGAAAAATGAAATTCGTTTTATGTCATTCTGAATATCTACTTTTTTTTAAAAAGAGACTCCGCGAAATACCTGCTTCTAGATTATTATCCTTCATCACTGACCGAAACATCAGACTTGGTCAGTTACGCTTATTAGTAAAACAACTCGGGGAAACAGCGACCTTTTCAAATTTACAGCATTAAAAAAGCAATTACATATAAACGTCACAAAACGAAGGAATAAGTTTATAAGTTATTCTTCTATTAATTGATACAAATTTTTAAAGAGCTTTAAACATTAATTTTTTTTTTTTAGCTGAATCGTGAAAGCTCAGTTTCTTAACAATCAAATAGATGAATGTAGCTAAAAGTAGTTTTCATTAATTAAGAAAGAAATTACTTAAAAATTAATATCAGTTTTGCTCGCTAGATGGAGCCATGTATTAAGTTGGGTCATTATCATATCAAATTTCATCAAAATGAACGGATTTTTTAGCAAGGATTTCAGAGATAATTTAAACAAATGCATACATATTTTAAATTGGATTATTAATATGCAATGTTCCAAATTTTACGAAAATTCGTCAGCTGTTTTAGAATGATGACCATATAAAGAGACAAACAGAGAAGAAAAATAGTACAGCTGAATATTAAAGACTTTTCATAATTCACTAAGAGAAAAACACTTTCAGGATCAAAATATATATCCAAATTTATTAAAGTTTTTTTTTTTTTTTTTTTAATTCAGCCTACAGCTTTTTAATTTTTTCACATTTATTTTCATATTTTCTGAAGTCTTAGGTATGTGTTACCATCTAGTTATTTAGCACTCATTGATTCCTACGTAAGATATTAAGGAATATAATGAACTGTAGATATTTACTGATAAAAGACAGTGAACATTTGTAGACCATTTCATTCTTACACACTTTCCTTAAAAACACTATCTACTTTTTATTTATATGTGCTGTTACTTCTGCAGATGAAATCTTGAGCTGAGCCCATTTCCTGGTTCTCCTAATCTACACATTCACGATCCACTTGTGTTGTGACAAAATTCGGGCTGCGAGATTAAGGCTAACTCTCCTCCTACTAAATGGCTTCGGCGGGGTTATTTGTGTGACAGCCCTTGTGTATCGGAATCGACCGTAACAGATGGCGCTACTCATCCCCATCCCCTTCTTCTGGCGAGAAAGGACCCTCACTAATAGCGCTGCAGCCATTGCCAAATTTATGCGCGACTTTTCTCAAAAGCAAAAAAGAAAACAAAACATTCGTAGAAAAACAACATTTAAAACAGAAGAAGTTTTACGAGTTCATTTGCTTCAATAAATTCTTCAATTATTCCCGCTCGAAAAACTAAAGCATGAAAAAGGCAGCGAGGTTTTTTTTTTCTGTTTTTTCACTAGGTTTTTAAAGAAACCCATAATTTTTTTCATTAATTCAATTAATTGGAATTAAAAATTCCTTTTAATTGTCTCGTCAAGGGAACTTTTACTATTCTACTCTATTCTACTTCAACATCTTTTTTCTTTGTTTGTCTCTTTGCAAGCATCACGTTAAAACGGTTAGACGGTTTTCTACAAAATGTACTATTTGTGGTACAACTCAAAACATGGATGAAAAGGGCGGAGACCGTAATAAATCAGTCCAACAAAAATGACTCCAAAATCCCTCACTGAATGACTGGACTGATTTGTTCCAAATTTGATACAATAGTTCCTTTTGGTCCATTCTAAAATAATCCCATTAATTTGATCTTCATCCCCTTCTTCGTTCTCTTCTCAACCTCAACTAAGCAATGAAAAGCTTGGCATACACTCAGTTATTCTTTGAATAATCTTTACTATTCAACTTTCCGAGTGAAAAGGGTGCTTGGCTGAGGATTGGAGGTCAAGGGTTCGATCCCCGGCCTCGGCGGAGGTCGGGGATTTTTCCCTGCTTCATTTTCCTCCAAACGGGTCCTAGGGTCTACCCAGCTCTCTGTTGAATGGATACCGGGTTTCTTTCCGGGCGGGCGGGCGTTGGGCTAACCACCCGACCTCAACTTAGTCCCGTTGGTCACGGAACGCCGGGAGCCTTACCTCCCGCGACCCCAAAGACCACATCGGTCCTATAGTAGGACACTTTAACCTTTTTACTCAACTTTCCGATTTTTTTGAAAAAAAGGAGGCTCCAGATAAATTTTAAAAATTCATAATAAGTAATGTGTACTACAATTATTTTTTTTTTGTTTTAATTTTTAATAAATAACTGTTATTTTCATTTCATCATACTGTTCTCTTCTTAAAAATTTCGATTTATTTTTGTGCAGTGGTTATTTATGTTTCAATGTAAAATATATCACTGTTATTTTGGCTTCCATTCTCCCTGTCCTCAAAATTTATCCCCAACCAATCGCTGTATGCCCACTATATGATGGTTAGCTGAAAATATATCTATAAGTAAAGCAATTACTTTTGTAAATTGTTTATATTTACATACATTAGAAGTATAGATTTTGTCTGTTTGCAATAGGCCTATCCCTTATAATACGTTGGAAACAAAATATTAAAATAAGAAAGATAACAATGCAGGTAGAAATAGACTTATGGATTTGCTTATGATCAAAGTAAAAACCATTTATCCTTCGTTGCTGAAATTTTACAGATAAATTTCTAATAATAGAAAAAGAATCCAAGCGATATTGTTATAAATCAGATCTTTTAGATAAGGAATCATATATAAATACATTAAGAGGTTGAGATCAAGTGTTTACTAGGTGACATCCCAGGACAGCTGTTTCTCGCTCATCAGCGTTCATCAGTTCGGAAACGTCACCAGAAAAGAGTAAAGAAAAGAGCAAGGAGGTGAATACAACTATAAGTCAAAAGCAGTATGGTACCTTCAAAATTTAAAACAGAAACAAATAATACACATTACAAGTAATACTAGCAAAAAGCCGGGATTTCAGTATACTCGCGCACTATTAAAATCACTTCCGAAAATTTTCATAATATATTTAAGGTATTTAAAAGTGAAAGGTATATAGGTATTACAATTATATTATGCGACGCTGTAGGATTATTAGAAATTACAAATTTTTATTTCGGTTTAAGAACTACGGCGCTTTTATTATGGCCTTTACTATGGCTTTTTCTCAGTTTAAAAAAAAAAAAAAATAATTCTTATAAAATTTACAGTTTTAAGTGTTGAAAATATGACTTTGCACTTCTATATGGATTTTCTATGAGGGCAAGCAAAATTTCATTTTTATAGCTACTGTAAATTTTGAATAAAACGGTTGACAAAATGGGAATGGAGTAACTCGCGTCGCTCTTCTAATAAATAAAATAAAATAAACTATGTACTTTAGCAAAAATAAAACGTTTCAGGCTATTTTTTAAAGGCTGGTTTTAGCTCTATGGAAATTAAAGCACAGTCTTCTTCCATTCATGTAAGAAGTTAAGAGAGTGTATAGTTGAAACATTAAGAATGTAAAAAAAAAAATAATTTAAAGAAATAATTTGAGAAAAATTTGTGAAAGTCGTAAAAATTAACGACGTATAGAGTCACTTCATCCCTCTTTCGTAACACGAAGCTTAGATGCATGCGTCTTGCTCTTTCCGATGTGGTGCGTTAAAAGATAGAGAGCAATGATTGGTTAATCAAGTATCCTAAAAATTTATTGGCCATATTAACTGAACATTAATTGAATATTAACGTTTGTGAGCATTAAAAAATATCGAAACTGGATTATCATTATTAGTCCTGTTTTGTTCCGATGATTCCACGCTTCTTGGAATTGTTTTTGTGATATAGTTTTTGTAAGTCTCCGTCAATGGAACGAATGACGTCTCAAATGGATCGGTGTTTCTGGGGTAACTTCGCAGAGGCATTCTTACAGAAACTCAAATTAATAAGCTCAGTTTTTCTACCAGTCATGTTTTCATGTTTATATGAGTATAATGTACCGTTTACATATTTTTTTTTTTAGTACTCCCCATTTTAATAGAAGAACTAAACTGAAGAAGTATGAGAGTTAAAAAAAATACTTCCCTTTACAAAAAGCCCTCAATATTAGCAATAATAGAAATGAAAATCAAAACATTAATACAGGTTGAAGATTCGTTTCTTAAGTAAGTTACAAAAGAAGCTCTATTTTAACAAGAATAAGTGGGTGGGTATTTAACAGCAGTTAAACTCGTGTTCTCTACATTATAGATAGAATAAATAAATTCATTGAATTAGTTAATATTTAATAGCTTCAATTAGATTTGAACTACAATGTAATGTCTAATTAAAATTGCTATGAATAATACATATAGAGTTATCTCTTCCAAATTACGCTTGCATTATAAAAAAAAGTACCACATTAAACAATTAAATTATTACTTATTTATCCATCTTCTAATTTACAAAAATAATTTATCAATTATAAAAGCAAAAATAAAAAAACAATTTAACATTAAACATTGTGGAGTTTCTAAGCAGTTCGGTAATTCGGTAATATATTGTAATATATCAAGGTAGTGTATATTAATAGTAATAAAATAGCATAATAT
>JAFIDM010000002.1:63598314-63623281 GCA_023159025.1 Thereuonema tuberculata
GATATTAAAAATGGCGGACTTTCTAAAATGGCCCACCTATGGGCTTGAAGATATTAAAAATGGGGGACTTGCTAGAAGGGTGCTCCTCTGAAATTCACATAATGTGGCTTACCTTGAATTTGTTGAGGCCACATCCATCGTGTTGTGTTAGGCCTAATCGTACTTAGGCTTATGCATCGTCGTTTACCGTATTTCTGTTAGGTGATGGTGCCGTATCATCATCGAAAATCAGAGAAAACGGTTCTCCCTGGCGGAATAAAGCTGTTGATGACGATCATCAGCATCTTATATCCATGTCTTAGCCATCCAAGATAAATTATTCATTTATCCACAGACAAGAAGCCAGACCCATTTGAATTTCGCTCTGCTGGGAAAGGAAGTAAAAAACATGGCCGACCAAACCACGTGATGTACACGCGTGGTGTATCACTCCGCAATGACGCAAGTGAAAAGCGAAGGCAAAGCACATATCCTTACGACGCATCTGATTGACGGGCACCGTATATGTCCTTTTAGCCTTTTAGTGTTTTAGCATTATATTTTTCACAATTAATTTGACTGAATAATTTATATTTTATATAGTTTTCCAATCTTAAACCAAAATTATTCTTCAATTTATTGATTTGAAAGATTTTTAACCAATTGTATCGAGTTATTTTTTCATTATTTGATTATTTTTTTCCCTATTGACACTATAAATGTTATTCATAATTATTTTATAAATAACTTTTTCTTTAATAATAAGTATTTAAAATTTTTTTAAAATATAGTTAACAAAAAAAAAAAAAATTAAAACCTAACTTACGTTTTTTTTTATTTTCACACTTGAAACGGAATCCCGTTTTTTGTAGTCTCTAACAACACGGTTTCAAAGAACACGGAACCAATTAATCGTGTTCGGGGGTTACCTGTACGTTATTTGGAAATATTCCATTTCTAAATTTTAACATCACATATCTTTCTAAGCAGCATAACTTAGCGATTGTCACTTATCGCCAGCAAGCACGAAATCCCACGAGCTTTTTCAACAATGCAACTCGAGCTCACGGATGTATTATGCTGATCTATTGTTGAAAACAATATTATTGTTGAAAACAATCTTATCACATCTAACATATCACTTTCAGTGTTTCTTCATTAAATTCTTATTGCATTATAAACTTTACTTAGTGTCCACATGAAGCTTGTCCAATATATTTAAAATTTCAAAGCTTATTAATAAACAAATTACTGAAGTTGATTTTTAGAAACATGTCTGAAAATTAAATATTCATTAGGTGTAGGTCAAGTCATACATCTTTTGTTTGGTATATTTGTAAAAATAAATAATCCATATAGAAAACCCTATATACGAGTAAATGAATATAATTTTGTGCTAAAGCATAAATTTAAGGGCGACCCATAATAATAAAAAAATTAAAAATAATAATAAAAAAATTAAAAATAATAATAAAAAAAGAAAGTACATTACCGAAAGAAAAAATTAAAAAAAAACAAAACAAACAAACACGGAGACATTGAGAGAAAAAGATTAAGAGAAAAAAAAAGTAAGATATACAAATTTGAACTGACAACCGTCAGCTTATGAGTCCGAAATCTTAACCATCAAGCTACAGCTGACAACTGACATCAGATGTTTGCATTTCTAACATTTAAAGGTAATAGCGGAAATCCAATGAAAATAATGGCAAATATCTCGAACATGGGAGGGCGTTGGACCTTGAAAATTCCTACGTTGTTTGGTCCTCCGAACACGATGGTGAAGTCCGTTGGTCGATTAGACCTTCCGTTCGGGAGTTTTTAGAGGGGTAGAATGATAACAATTCAAAATATCTCGAACATGGGGGAACGTTGACCACTGAAACTACCCTTTTCCTACGTTGTTTGGGCGTCTGAACACGATGATGAAGTCCGTTTGTCGATCCGACCTTCCGATCGGGAGTTGGACAGACACAGACGGACAGATAAAACAAACGCAGTAGCTACTTATTTTGGACCCTTTCACAATTGCTCCCAAATGAGTCGATAATAAAATGCCAATATCTGATAAGAAATAATAACTTAAATTTAGATAATTTGCTTCTGTTTAAAAATTAGGCCTATTTATTTCTAATTATTTTTTGTAGTAGTTTTAATAAATACTTCTTAACTTAACTTTTAATCTAACTTTAGGCTAATATTTTATAATTGGATATCATTAAAAATACTGAATATTTAAATAATTTAAAAAAATCAGAAATACAATAAATTATGAAAGTATTAAATTAAGAAATAATTGTAAATAATTAGAAATTTATGTTGATAGTAAAAAATATTATAAAATTGTGGAATTCATTAAAATATTAAAAATTATAAGTTAAAGGACAACAATTTAACATCCTATATTAAAGCGAACTAAATAACTGATCATGCGTTGGCTTACATGTAGCACTTAAACATTTTCCTTTTGTTTGTATTCTCATCACCTAAAAATGGCTGGACAGATTTTCATAAAATTTGGTAAGTAGCTTATTTACGGTCCAATTTAAAATATAGGTCCATTCGTTTTGATCTTCACTCCGCCCATCCTTCAAAAGTGACTCCCAGAATTCTTCGCTTCAATGACTGGACCGCGATTTGATGAAATTTCGTACAATGCTGATTAACTTAAAATAGAATACGATTCTTTTGGTCTTGTCCCACCCACATCTTACAATTGATGCCCCAGTGCTGCTTGGTTCCACTCTACAGTGATTCAAAATTCCCTTACAAACTTTAAAGGTAGGTCAGGAATACAAAAAACAAACCGTATTCATAGTGGAACGTATGTCCGCAAACACCATCCGAATGTGCTAGTGCGCGCTGTTTGGCAGCACAATAGTTGGCCATATTATTTTTCCTGCATTGATTTCTTCTGAAGTTACTTCAAAGGCATCATCTATGAGACCCACGTTGCCTCTGACCTCGTCACTGTGGCAACAGGATGTGTCTGCGAAAGGTCTCACATTTTTGCACAAGTTCGGCAATTCGTGCAACGACATTGTGAGGCGTATATTACTTTGCTGGAAGGAACTTTGAGCATTTACTCTGAACCTGTAAATGTACACCTTACTGTCATATTGTAAAAATAGGGCTAATAAACATGTTGTCTACTTTACACGTTGTCTTTTATTTCTGAATCTTAGTCTTCTAGCACATGGGATGGCGCTTAGGGACATACGTTCCACTATGAATACGGTTTATTTTTGTATTCCAGACATACCTTTAGTTTGTACAGGGAAATTTGAATCGCCCGGCAAAAAAAATTATTTTTCTTTTTGTTTAAATCTCAACAATTTTAGTGTCAAAAATTAACTTGGTTTATTAAAACAAAAACAAAGACTGCACGAAGGATTACTTCCGTGCCCTGAGCCCTCATCGGGAAAATCTGGGACGGCTGTTTCGTTCTTATTAGGACTCCGCAGCCAGATTTACCCTCGATGATAGGCTGAGAAGGCGCGAAAGGTTAAGGATCCCACTCCGCTCGCAGAAGTTGGATTCCTACAAAGCAAATAACAATAATAAATACAATAAATAAAATCGTTCAAATTCCTTGACCTATCAGCTTTCCAGGATCAAATCCTAATAAGGATTGACTGGCTGACGAGTCCTAATAAGAACGAAACGGCCGTCCCAGATAATGGCTCAGGGCTCGGAAGTATTCCTTTGTGCAGTCTTTACTTTTATTTTAGTTTCTTTGATATGTTTATACGTTCTGAACGTTAAAACTTATTTATGTCATGATTTTCATTTACGTGGATTTTATATATTAATTGTTGTAAATTGAGAGTAAAATAAAAAAGTCTTAAATTCATAAAGATTAAAAATATTAAAACTCGAGATGTAGGAGGGCCAGATTTTAATAACACTCAAGCCGAACGGTTCACTAATTGAATACTCTGACCTAGAACAAGGTATAAAACTCTTTCAATATTCGGTTTCAAGAATCTAATAAAGTGCAAGTAAGTTATTCAAATTGCTGTCGTCCTTGTTTCAGAAGCCCAACAGCACAAGAATAAAAAAAAAGAAAAAAAGCACGTGATTAATTTTATGAACATTTTGTAATGAGGATTTCTCTCAGCATTTCAATTAAAATGCATTGATTTTTAACACTAACCGGAAGATTAGATAATAAACGAGAAGCAAATAAAGGGTAATTACTTCTTCACTAGATGATACTCATGTGTCAAAGCTAATAAAATCTAGCATATATTAAATTCGTCCTGTCCCATCTGAAATTAAACAACATCACTCCTAATTGGATCGATTTTTTTATGAAATTTGTTTAGAAAAACTTATCCAATATTTATTTACCATTTTCAGATTTTAATAATTTTTTTTTTACTAATTTTAGAATAGGTATTTTTTTATAACATTACCCTTTCACCATATGATTTTTTTTTCTTTACAGATATAGATCGAGAAACGACCATTCACAATTACAACAAAGGTCCCATAAAGCCTTCACAATCAATTTCGAGTTCTGTCCGAATAACGGTCAGGTGTAAGTCTCGGGGTATCTCGATCAAGGCATTTCTGCGTTACAAACCAACTACTTTGCTGTGGGTATGATGGCGCAGTACAATCAACGCATCCAGTTCATTACAGTTGTAATAAACAGCTATATTACAAATATATGTAGGCCTATGTATTTTATTTACTATTACATGTTGTTGTTGTTGTGCGTTGTTAGAGTCTCTCTTTACTATATAAAAAATATATATAATTATTTCAGCGAAATCTTGTTGGTACCTTTGTGCCTTCTATAGTTCAATTATTTTGAACTAATTTTGTTCAATTATTAGGTACGTAAAATTTGTTATTACTTAAACTGGTTGTTTTAAAAGCTTTGTTTTATGCTACAGATTCCTTTTTTGCCTAGCGGAACGCAGGCCAAGGATTTGATATTTTTTCTATTAACGTGTATTTTTGATTGTGGTTTTCTTAAGTAGCGTCCCTCTTCTGGGAGCGAGAGTGGGATTCTTATATGTTCGCACCTTCCGAGCCTGTCATCGGTGGAGTTTGTCCGACTCAGAGGTGTCCAGAGTAGGGCCCGGCCGGTGATTTTATCCGGCCTCGAAAGTTTTTGAAAAATGTATATCGAAAAATAAAATGAATGAAAAATCATAAAAGGGGAATGATATAAAAGGGGAAATTTTTATAAATATTGTAAATAGATTTAGTCATATTTGTTTAGTATCGTTGTATTTGTCATTAACAATAAAAAATTTTATTCAATGTTGTCTTTTTCAAAATGAATATTTTATAATTTACATATTAATGTGGCCCGCCCAGATGGATTATAATCCAATCTGGCCCCTTTGGCAAAAAGTTTGAGCATCTCTGGTCTAGCTGATGAGTCCTAAAGAGGACGAAACAGTCGTTCCAGACACACTCTGGTGACAGCTCGAGGTACGAAATCTTTTTTGGTTCCTTTATGCCTTCCGCAATTATTATTTTGTTCAATTATTAGGCACGTAAAATTTGTTATTAAGTATACTGTTTTTTTTACATTAATCATTATTGTTGTGCCGTGATTATTTAAATAGTGTACATATACAGTACTACATGCCATTTTCAATAACAGTCACATATTTTCAGTATTTTTGCATATTACTTGTTATCTATAATAATTAATTCGTATATATTTTGCCTAATATTGTAAGGTCTACTGTGTATCTGACAATTTTCGGCCCTCAGCCTACTGACCTAACACCCACTGGTTGAACCGTAATCCAGCCCTAAATCTACGTACAGGTGTATAATAACCAACTTGAGAAAAAAAAATCTAAGCTAATTTAATGCTTAAAATACATTTTTTTTATTATTATAACAATATTACTTTAGAACGAATATTTAATAGATGTTTGACTGATTTTGAATTCTTGAATTTTTGGTCATCTTAAATTTACATAGACAGTTACTTGTATATCTTGCTGAAATTTTTATTAATAAATTAACAGTTAATCAATTCTAATGAATCATATTAATTCTTTATTACGTGAATTCAAAATTTTCGAAGGAATCTTTAATTAATTCCTGTTCGTCTATGAAAATTACTAAATTTATTAATATTAACACATTTTCATATCGAAGCATGTGTTGAATAATGGATGGTTTTATGATGGCTGACTGGAAGGAGATGGATAATAATCAGAGGACTTCATTAAAAGGAATCTTATGGAATTATTTCAGTGAATTATCATTTAACTTGTAAGATTTTAAATCCCAAAATCGTAAAGAACAATTCTTTAGTTGATTTTCAAATAAACGACTAACATGAATTTGATGTCCGAATTTTTTTTAACATATTCTCACAGAAAATAAATCAGGACTGAAACAATTTTGATCAAAGTTGGCAGAAATTTAAAATAGGATTTCTGGAAAAAAAGTGATTAAACTTTCAGGGAATTTGATTCAGTAATAACGAAAGCTGTTTGCAAACAAATCGTGTAATAAAGAAAATGAGGGTAGTATTTAAAAAAATATTTTGTTTGAATGGTGCAAATCGATTAAATAAATGTCATTCTTCTCTTAAGATTGATTCAGAGAAGTTGACAAACTACTATTTAAGCAACTACGGAAGACCGGAAGCTCATTTTAGGAAATTGCGGAAGGATGCCGGATGAGCACTTTCAACAGTTCATCGACTTTTGAAGCAATAGTTTCTAAGTGCACATACAACACGCGCCTACATGACTTCCGCTTGCTAAACAAACAAATAAATAACTAAATAAATAAATCAAGACTTGCAATTTCCAGCCACATGAGCTATTTATTCATTATTAAGCTCATTATTACTTTCAACAAGGAAAAGAAAAACAGGTTTCCTAATGTGCACAAATCCAAAGCGACACATGTTTCATTCAGGCCATTTCCTAAGAGACAAAAAGTGGCCGCAAAAAGTGACCACCTCTCAAGTGATAAGATTTCGAATAAGGTATCACTCATGTCTTTCCGACTTATAGTTTGGGATGTAGAAGTAGTGACGGACGAATAGACGGACAGTACCTTCCAAGAGCTCCCATCCCCTTTATATTTTGTGTACTGGTCACTAAAAATGCTTAAAAGTCATTATTCATTCCTCTGGTGAGTACAAAATAAACTATACCAATAGTTTATCGCCTGTCTACAAACTACTTAAAATTACTCGCTTGCCTATCTCGCTGGGCAAAGCGAGATGCATATAGTATTCATTGTATCAAATGAATATTGAAACATAATCTGCGATATGACCCATCAAGCATTTAAATTCTCGATACCTATATTGGCACAACGAGATAAAGCCCAGAAAGGAAAACGCCCAATAGGTATTATCAACTAATATATCGCGAAATCTATAGAGCGTTGGTCCCAACATATAAATTTTAAAGTACTTCATGTGTACTTTCATCTCACAAAAGGGCACTCAGATATTAAACATACAGGGTGTGTCAACTCCTTGTAAGAGTTATTGTAATCAAATGGAACATCATAAAATAAACATTTCATCTTTATTTAAATAAAACTTAGAGAACATAAACATTTACATGTCATTTACTTTATACATCCTAACAAGGGAACGACGCGAAGTGTTACTCTGAATTTGATATTGTTTTATGGGTCACCTTATAGACTTTTTAACGCTGAGTCCGAATTTGATATTCATTTTCATCTCCGGTTAATAGTTTCCGAGATATCCGCATGGGGGCGTTAAAACTTTAATTTGTTATAACTTTTTAACAAATGGAGATACAATAAAAAAATAAACAAATAAATAAAATAAATAAAAAATAAAACTATTAAACTTATTTAGAATCTCCTTAACCAGAAATACAAATTAAAATTAAAACATATAGAAATAAGTTTATTGGTTTTTATTTGGCTGCGCACATAGGCGCCATCTACTATCAAATTGCTGTAACTGCCCTGTCTTGCCTGTCTTGTGCTGCCACCTATCAATCGGTTTTTAAGTTAGGGTTGGATGAGCCTATTTTTTCATTGAAAGTGCCATAAATTTAGGTTTTTGGGTCCACCATTTTGAAATTAGTTGACGGATTCATTACATATTGACACACATGGTAGTCATGTATGCGTAACATAAATGCGTTGGAATTTTTCCAAGTCAGGCAGTCGGGTCTTGAGTAAAATGAAACTTCCAATTGCATGAAGACTTTTCATGCATCTATTCAAATGTTGATATGCCACCATAACTTTGATTTATAGAGATTTAAGAAGGCTCTGACCGTCCGTCCGTCGTCACTTCTATATCTCAAAATACAAGTCATACTGACGTGATACCTTATTAGAAAGTTTGATTTTGTAGAGGTGGGAACAAATGTAAGTTACGATATGCGGTCACTTCCTGTTTCACAGGAATAGGAGTCGTTGTGATTTCATATACAGTATTTTTCCTAATTTTACAAGAAAAATGCTGATTGAAAACAAAAACAAAAAGGTATAAAACATAAACTATGATGAGGACAGCGTATCATTCTCAATAATTCTGTGTCCAAACTTCCTGACCTTTTTCTTTCTGCGTCACCCACGACAATACACTCATTCACGGAGCAAGGCTAGTATACAGGGAGGGCTACATGACTTAGGTATTTCAAAAACAAGACCGGGCAGCAAAGAACGCTGATCCCTTGGGAATGAGTTGAAACACTGGCTGTACATCAGACACCTCGCCAACTGCGCGAGTCTTGTGAAGGAACGGTGAAGCCACATTTAAACATCTAGTGGAAAAATCTTCCCAGGAGATTGGAGACCTGTCACAGAAGCAAAGAGTGGAGTAACACTTTATAAATGACTTTGTTACTGTCAGGAAATCGTAAATCGAAGAATGGTTTGCTGCTTTGTTTCAATATTTCAGTGATTTATTTTCTCTCTTTTCACGACAGAAATAAACAGATCACTAAAGAAGTAAATTACGGTCACTGTACATATTACAGTATTATGATGAACGTAATTTTTTGGGTAAAAAGGCAGTCGTGATATATGGTTATCTAAGTTTCAAGGTAGTATTTTTTTTAGTGTTCAACAAGAGAAAATACATATATATTTTCAATCTCACATTGAATGTCTTAAGTGTATATAATCCTTAATAAATTCGGATCCCTACAATGTATTTCAAAATTGTTCAATTAGTTACATACATATATATAATCTTGAACATACTTTAAAACAGCAAATAAAAAATAAAAACAAAGAAGATAACTTTCAAAATCATAGATAATCATCAGAAACATGAATAAACAAGAAATTTTACTTCTGCGAATTAGTAAGTCGTACTATGTTAGCATAACTGTGTTTAGATGTGAAGAAAATTGGGGAGAGGGCGGTGTGAAGAAATTCAAGTTCAATTCCCCTTAACGAACGACCTTTATGCCACAGCCATAACTATACCAACAAACATAGAAAATTCTTTATTGTTTGTCTTTTAATATACAGGGTGTCTACAAATGATTGGAGCGGTTTCAGGATTGTACTGTGGGTGTATTGTTTATCATCAAAAAAATTGTGCAGAGAGACATAGAGAAACTCTTCAAGTTTTTGCTCCATTAATAAAGATGCTCGATATGTGCACTCTGCACACATCAATTTTGTAATCAAGTTCGTCCCCACACACGTTGTAGCATGTCCTGTCAATTTCAGAAAAAAACATTGAAGATACGAGTTCGCAGTTCTGGCAGATCAACCGGTAATGGTGGCACAAACACTGTATCTTTCACATATCCCCATAAAAAATGTCGCAGGTTTAAGTCAGGGGAGCGTGAAGGCCAGGACAGAAGTGCGTGATCATCATTCCCGGTATGAACAAACCGTCGGTTTCGCAGTGTACAGTGCAAGTCACGGACGTCCTGATCACACGATCATAAATGCTACGATAAATAAAGAATAAATCCTAGCATTTTCAAAATAATTTTGAGTGAGCAAGCTTAATACAACTGTAAATAAATAATGAATAAATCTTTCTTTTATTAAAAAAAAGACATAACATTCGTCTCTATTTAAAGGCATTCATTAATTTTACTTAGGTTTTTATTAAAAAAAAAG
The DNA here is from genome assembly GCA_023159025.1 of Thereuonema tuberculata. NCBI lineage: Eukaryota > Metazoa > Arthropoda > Chilopoda > Scutigeromorpha > Scutigeridae > Thereuonema > Thereuonema tuberculata. Next base: position 63,608,371 of record JAFIDM010000002.1, read on the forward strand.
TAAGTAAAATTAATGAATGCCTTTAAATAGAGACGAATGTTATATCTTTTTTTTTAATAAAAGAAAGGTTAAAACTTAATTAAAATTTAAATCGAGTAAATGTCGTTAAGTAAACTAAGATAGAAGGCGCTTCCTCTGATAATAATCCCACAATTCCTTAGAGTCAGAATGGTCCGAGCTGATTAGTCCAAAAGGTCATCCAATTTGAATAAGGTGCAACGTTGAAAAGGGAAACCTCACCTCTTCCTTTGTGCACCGAGAAATGTGAATCCTTCTATTTCGGAAGTCATCTGAAATCCCGATAAACATAAACAGTGAAAGGTTAATAAGCCTACTTTCTTGTGACCGAGGTTTATCAAATAAGTCAGTCTGTGTGTGTGTTGTGTATTCCTAGTAAGTTTTGTGTGCTTGTTGATTCCTCTTAAAACTTGCCATATTTGAAAATGACAAATAAGGATTTTTTTTCTCTCTTCAACCCTAAGGTTGGTGGATGGAAATAATCCATTGAATTTCCAAGGAAGGGAACTGAGGTGGTTTCCCATTGCTTTCCTCAGGAAGTCATTAGAATAGGAACCAAAAATGATTTTACACCTCCAGCCATCGTCGACGGGAATCTGGAACGGCCATTTCGTTCTCTTTAGGACTCTTTATCCAGATAAACCCTCGATGATGCCATATTTCCATCATGACGTTCGTGACTTCTTGAACTGCACACTGCGAAAGAGAGGGTTTGTTCGTACCGGGAATGATGATCATGTACTGCTGCCATGGCCCCCACGCTCTCCTAACTTAACCCTGTGGCATTTTTTATGGGGGTGTATGAAACATACAGTGTGCCACTATTACTGGTTGATCTGCCAGAACTGCGAACTCGTATCTGCAATGTTTTTTTCTGGAATTGACAGGGACTTGCTACATCGAGTGTTGGACGAACATGATTACAGAGTTGATGTGTGAAGAGTCACTAGTGGTGCACATATCGAGCAACTTTAAAATAGAACAAAAACTTGGATAGTTTCTCTATGTCTCTCTGCACAATTTTTTTGATGATAAACAATACACCCACAGTACAATCCTGAAACCACTCCAATCATTTGTAGACACCCTGTATATTAAAAGACAAACAATAAAGAATTTTTCTATGTTTGTTGGTATATTTATGCCTACGGCATGAAGGTCTTTTACAATTCAGTTCAGGAAAGAAGAGCTTTTGATGACGTAATTTCCTTATAGATTGTTGTTTCTAGGACGTGACAGTGCTATCTACTGTTAAAATCCTTAATTGAATCTTATAAACATAACGAAAACATTATGGTTTTTGTATTTTCATACTGTTACGAATACATAATAATAATTCAAATTGAAATAATAACCCCACTATTCCCCTTGCTTGGCTATGCAAAGTTTGTCCTTTCTTGATCATGCTTATGTGATCACAAAACGACGCCATCTTGGACTGACTGCTCGGAGTTCAAGTTGATGACGTCACGACTGGTGACGTTTGTTCCAGACAAAATCGATCGCTACGGAATGACTCTATATGGCAAACCCTTCTTTTTTGAAAACTACTATAATGAACTTGAATTCTCCACACCGCCCTCTCTCCAATTTTCTTCACATCTAACTTGCAAATATGAACTTTTTCTGTTTCGGTCCTTGTCAGAAATCAGCGCTTAAAGATGACAAAAATTCCCACAGAAAACCACGAGAACGGAAATAGTTAATATAATAGTTAATTAGTTGATTATTTAATCAACTAATTCCGGATGCGGATTAACTGAGTTTAAGAAACCTAAGTTAATAAAAGGATGACAGAAACTGGTTTTAATTGACTGATTCTCAGAAACCACTAAGTCACTTCCTCTTGGGCCGAATTAATTCTGATACTAATTAATTTCAAACGAAACCCATGTGATAGATACGAAACAAAAAAACATTATTAAACGTCTTTCAATTGTATGAAGAAATACTGACGTGTTCTAATAAGTGACCAATAGAACTCTCAAACAAGCGTATATCAACTAGAAAACTATTTATAAAAATACTTATATACTTATATTTCGACAGCCCTTAATGTCTGTCGTTTTGCAAGTGCATTGAAACAAAGAAATAGCTCCCGGTATACAATAAAAAATTTAAAAAAAAAACCACATTGAAAGTTGAAGAACCAATCAGCGAAGGTGAGTTGCATGATGTCATGCATCTCATCTTCGCTGATTGGTCCTTCAACTTTCCGATGTGATGTTTTCGTTTTTTAAATTGTTTATTGTAAAACGGGCTCTATTTCTTGAAACAATAGAAATAATGCACTCGAAAATGACGACGAAAATGACGACTCGTATAAGTCTCCGAATAAATAGTTTTCCAGTTGATGCGTGCGTGTTTGAGAATTCTATTAGTTTCTTACAATTGTGTTTTCTCGATAACTCTTTTACTAGAGCTGCCATAGCTATCCCAGAGTTCCATTCAACAGATTCAATAGATTTATGGTATTCATCTTAACTTGTACCTCTAAGCATTGTTATCCTTCAAGAGGGGGAAAAAAAGACAATTTCAAAAGCAAAAAATGTAGTTTGACATTTATTTTCTGGTGTTATGATGTTTAATAATATTTATTATAAAAGAGAAGATTTAAGGAAGAAGTATAGTTTGTTTGTATATAGTAATTTCAAAAGCTATTGTTGACCTCTTATTTCTTAACATACAGGCTTTATATAACGTAGGCATAAGAGTTCATAAGTTGTTAATAAGAGATCGTAACAGCTGAAGATCTAGGCAGTTTATTTTCACAAATGGATTTGTATACTTTTTTAGCCAAGGTTACTGCTTGCCTGTAAAACCACTAGGAGACTGCTGTTGGTTTTATCCTATCTGTCTGTCACACTCAGTAGCAGCCAAAGGGTTAGAGAAATTCGAACGAAACCTTCACCATTGTGTTCAGCATCAAAAAGTAGGTGACCACGTGTAAAAAAAAAATCAAACCTCTAGGACCACTCTCTGATACCCCATCGCGTTTTTCAAAGAATGACTACGCCTTGAGCGTTTTTCAAAGTGTTCCATCCAGACAGCATAAAAGACAGAGCTGTCTCTAGCGGTTTTACAGGCAAGCTGTAATAAGTGTTTTGCTAATAATGGGTTGCTAAAAACCAAGAAACCTGGTGTTGTTTTAATTTCCTTATTATTATGAATGTGAATGTTGCTAATGCAAAAGGCGCAATTGTTGCGTGTAGTGTCATTGGATGGTTGTAGAGCTGAATTATAAATGTGAGTGTGGCGACGTGCGGAAAAACGAAATGCTGATACAAAGCGAGAAGCTTCACGCTTGCGTAAAGAACGGTCTCGCTCAAAATTGTGTTTATAAAATTGTGCATATTTATTGCCGCTTTACTTTTGACACTGTCTAAAAGCATTAATTACCTTGTCTTTGACTAACGTTACTCATAAGGCAGTAACATTGACATTTAAACTGCTCTTGCTGAGAGATTAAACAAGGCAATATTTTCTAGGCACCAAGGAATTGATCTTCACTTGCTAACTGAATTTTTATTGAATCGTCTTGTTCGAGATTTGAATTTTAAGAGGTAAACAAAACTACAATAAAAGGAGGAATAAAAGTTTCCTAAGCCATATAAAAGAGAGGTGATTAGTTGGTATGCAACTGGTGCACAATAACAGATTCTAAAAGATACGTTCCTGTTTTCTTAAATTTTGAATGAAGATATTTAGATTTTCTTTTCAAAGTCTGTCTTAATTTTTTTTTTAAAACTGGTTAAATACTTTAAAAACAGATAATTGTATTTTATAACTTTTTTCCCTTGCTAATTAACTTACAAAACTTTCTAGGGAAAAAAGAAATTTTTTGGATAAGGAATGTATTGCAAAATATTAAGCAGCATAGTTGAACAATCAAGAACAAAATTACTTTCTTGTCTTTAATATACTTATCTGCTTAATATATCGAGGGCTCTATGACATAAAGGCCTAAGTGACATTTTTGTAAAAATTGAGTTACATGTCTTAAGTGAAATCCGAGAACCATATCTTTCATATGAAAAAGAGACCTAACTGAAAATTTCATTGCAACTGGTAGAATTCTACTTCCATAAAAAGCTACTTCCATAGAACTGTATAGGCAATACAAACATAAAACCCTTAATAACTCGGAATGAAGATTTTGTCACTTAGGCCTTTATGTCATAGAGCCCTCGATATTAGCATTGCTTTCTTACTTAAGATGAGATCCACAAATTCACTTCTGAAATCATGTATAAAGGCTATAATAATTTACAAACACATTACAAATACTTTACTAGATCTCAACTTAGTCTTAGGTCATGAAACTTTGGTAGCCTTACTTCTAGCACTCTCATGGGCCATCATGGGGCGTATACAGGGTGATTCTAAATTCATAGAATAATTTCAAAGGGCGATAAGGCACACTAAAACAAATATTTTTTGTCAAACAATGTATGTCCGCAACTGTCGCGTTTACATTCTACGACAGGCTGAGAAACGTTCCGACACAAGCACCAGAGCTGATGCACGTAGTGTAGATGTGAGCCAAACCACCGTATGGAGAATTTTGCACCAGGAGCAATTACACCCATTCCATTTACAGAGAATTCACGCATTGAAAGCTGAAGATTATCCTCGACTTCAGCCGCTTGTTTATGCAGCAGAGTGCAGTGCAGCCGGATTTTCCAGCACATGTGAAACATTTACACATGAGGGAATGTTTAATGTGCACAATGCTCATGTGTGGGCAAACGCAAATCCACATGCTACAAGACTGCATGCCTACCAGAAACGAATCTCTCAATCTTTGGCGGATATCGTTAACGGTCAAGCAGCGCCCTCTACCACGTCAAAGAGACAGTTGCGGACATACATTGTTTAACAAAAAATATTTGTTCTGGTGTCCTACCACCCCTTAAAGTTTTTCCTAAGAATTTAGAATCACCCTGTACAGGATAAACTAACAGAACTCAGCATTGACTATTGATCCAAAATCAACTTATATAATTGACTAATTTCGTCTGTCTGTCTGTCTGTCTGTAACTCGATATAATGAAGCTATTACGATAGATCCAAGGTTCTCAATGGTACCATTGAATCAAGGGTACTCAAATTTGATGAAATATTAGTTCATTTTGTCATTCCATGTTGGTTCCATGAAATTTTAACTGAAATTCTAACAAAACCTACGTTCAAAACCAAATAATTTTGTTACCACTGCACCGATTTGAATGAAATTTGGCGTACTTACTCAGTTTTTTACGCAGATTTTGAACTCAAAACCATTTTTTCCATAGAAGCTTTGTTCACAAGTTAGCGCAGTATTTAGATTATACAAAGGTGAGTTTTAAATGTCTTTCGGCGTTATGAGTCAAAAATAATAATTATTCTTTAGATAAATTAAACTTTAGATATGGTTGGTATTTCGTTTTTCTTTTTGGGTGGAAAATGATCCTTTAGATTAAACTCTCAGAACCTATATTACAGGTGTACAGGTAAGAAGTATATCCAAATAGATCTGATAAACATTAAAAAAAATTTCAAATCAAATCATCAATCGAATCATATATATATGAATTGGCTAAGTTCTTCTATCTGTCTGTCTGTAACTCGATATAATTAAGTTATTTAGAGAGATCCAACGGTTCTCAATGGTACCATTGAATCAAAAGTACTCAAATTGGATGAAAATATTAGTTCATTGTATCATTCCATATTTTTCCATGAAATTTTATTCTTGGGAACTGATCTCGACAACCGAAATTCTAACAAAACATACGTTCAAAACCAAATAATTTTGTTACCACTGCATCCATTTTAATGAAATTTGGCATACTTACTCAGTTGTTTACGCTGATTTCGAAACTCAAAACCATTTTTGCCGTAGAAGCTTCGTTCACAAATTAGCACAGTATTTAGATTACATTTACTTTATATTTGATAGTTGATAATAAAATGATTTTTCAGATTTTTTTATGCCTGTCGTCCGACAGGCTTTGCTGCTAGTTCTTAGATAATCCAAGACTTCATTTTTATTAGCTTATTTTTATATTCCTCACTCTGTCTATGTTTATATGTGGCCCTAATAACTTTTCAGCCGCCATGTGGATCTTATTTCAAATTAATTTTTCAATAATCAAAAATTTTCAGATCGTTTTGATTTTCTCGACTGTTTACGTTTTCCTGTCTTTTTTTCTTCGATCGCCTCCGAATTGGCTTCTTATTTCCTACCTGTTCTTGTTTCATGTTTGTCACTGAACACGTTTTTTTAGATCAGTTTCATCCTATGTTCCTAAAAAGTAAAGCTTTTTTTGTGCAGATGTTTAAGTTTCCCCCTCTATATATCAGTTGAACAATACAGTTGAACATTTTGACTTATTTTCCTGATACTTAGTAGGTATTTCTTGATTTATACTGGAATCTAAACAATGGATTTTTAGGGACCCATAATACCCTGGTTTCACGGGAGAAGAAGTCGATATATAAAACTAGTTCAGCCCTGTGACGTATGTTTGTGACGTATCCCTAAACGAATTATCGTACCGTGAGTGATTTCACGGGAGAAGAAGAAAAACCAGTTTTTTGCAATGCATCCTGGGACTGTGCTAAACCAAAATGGCGTCAAACAGCAAAGTTATTGTTTCGCAGCAAAAGCAAAACAAAAGTTTGTTTTTATGTTTATGTTTATGATGTTGCAGCTCCATATTCTCGACAATATCAATTTTTAATTCCATTTTAAATTATCAATTTTGTTCTTGATTTCCTCGCAGGTTTTCTCTATCTTGTACGATTCTTTAAATTCTACCTTCATTTTTTTCATAAATTCGACGATTTCGCTTCATTCGCCTCAGATCATCAATATTTTCTCGCCACATTTTCAGTGATACCGTTTCACCTTCACTCCATTCTGTATGTTGTTGTCATTGAGGCGTGGTGGGAACGACAGCTGCCATGTTGGAAACGACTTTAATCGGTATACCTACTTGTCACAACTCGGACAGCGCTACCCACTCCCGCCCTGACTGGTCGCGTGGTTCTCAGAAACGAGAAAATGCGAAGAATCCAGTTTTTAGTAGTTCCGTGAAACCAGGGTATTAGGGAGCTCTTGTAATATCGACCAAAATCGGTAGCTAATTCGTTTGCTTGTCCACCCCTAACAACTCCCGAACGGAACGTCGGATCGACAAATGGATTTCACCATCGTATTCGGAATAGCCCAAACAACATAGGAATAGGGTATTTTCAGACAGATTTTTGCTAGTTCTATTAAAATCTATTTCTATAAAAAAATGCTTCAAAACAAATACATTTTTGGAAACAAACAGCATCAAATGAAAATTGGCATGATATTTAGAAAGTCTTTAATGAAAACGTTTTTTATTATCTTTATTCGATAATACGTAAAAAAAAAATCTAAGAATTTTTTAAAAAACACAGTTTTTATTTTTTAAATAACTCTTGCACTAATAATAAATACTTTAAATATAACTCATTAGACAAGAGATTTAACGTGCGTTAGTACATTTTTATCAAGGAATTCCTTGATGCTAAGCTAAACGCTAGCGGGAATTAATTATTTTTAAGGAGTGCCTTTTTATTCTTGATTTTATTTTGATGTTTTTGTAATTCAGGGATCATTGATTTAAATATGTTTGTCCGTTTTGTATATCGTCCCATTTCACTGAGCTAGGTATGCTGGACGGATCGGGCTGAAGAGAGGCCAATAAGCCTTGAAACAGTACTATTTCCCATTTCCAGCACAAATATCAAAAAATAGCTCAGTGAATTTGTGTTTTGTTTAGTTATGTGCCTTCTTTGTTTTATTTTGCTGTAAAAATAACTCATTATTTTACAATTTTTATCATTTCAGGTTTTCGTCAAGATTTCTAAAGTTGAAAACACCAAGTAATAATTTTTACCTCGACCCAAAAAATTGATTATTTTATAATTTTAATTTAATTAATTACGGAATATTTTGAAAATTACAAACAAGCAAATAAAAATCCCATATACTTCACAAGTTCATATTTAAATTTTCAGAATTTTAGATGTATTGGTAAAAGAAATACAGTGGAAACTCGATTAATCGTCAGGGACCGGGACTGTGACGGTTAACCGAATAGACGGATAACTGAAATTTCGCAATAAACATATACAGTAATTTCAATGCTGATTTGGGACGAAAGGCAAACAATAAATTAATACAAAGAAAAATCTATCGGTAACAAATAGATATCGTCAAACACCAAACAAATAATAATAATAATAGAAACATAAAACAGTAGGCCTACTAGATAATAAGGTTTATATGTTGAAGCTGTAATCAGTCATCTTCTGTTTCTTCGAGGCTCGAGCGTTTTTTCGCGGCAATGCCCCATATTTTACGGAGAAGTAGGTTTTGCGATCGATGACGGATAACAGAGAGTGACGGTTAATCGAGTTTCCACTGTATATAAAAGAAATAAACGGTCTGCAGTCGTCTGAATTGCTTGAGTCCGAACCTTAAAAAAAAGGGTGTTAGATCAAACCTACAATATAATCTACTACCACGCACAAATTATTCAAATATGTCTCATGAATAAATGATGGAAACATTTGTGAGTTACTTCCAAATCAGAGTTCGATTTCGCATTTTTACGTCATCTCCCGATCTCAATCCCAGTCACAGAATATCAATTACCGAACATTTCATCGAGAAAATCATTTTGCCACTAATTACTTCCTGGTTAGGCTAAATAACCGACATTTATTGAAACCCGATGATTCATTTTATCAATATTTTCCTAATTAAAAGTTAATAGTAAACATTGGTATTGATTAAAATTTAATTTCCTTGTCATGTAACTCGTTATACCGAAAGGAATCGTGGACTAGATAATCAAGCAATGTTTTTATTTTATGTGATAAAGTATTAAACATCAATTAATTGTTTTATTTTCTTTTTAGTTTTCATCCGTTATTTTACAATTTGTAGTTTTCTTAATTGTTTCATAATATGTTGAAATTTTTTATTATTTTGAATATTTTCTAAATTTGTTAGTCCTTATTATTTTTTGACTAACCCACTTTTTATCAGATTGTTTTAATTATTATATTTTTCTATCTTATTTATTAGTTTCATTTATTATTTTTAATTTATTTTTGTTAAAAGATATATTTTGTTTTGTTTTACCCTGATCTTTCTTAATTTTCTTTTAAATACAGTAAAACCCCGTTATTACGCTCGTCAAGGGACCATGACCTACAAGCGTAATAAGCGGGATAGCGCTATAAACGGGGAAATGATTTATGTGATGGGGAAACATTTAGACACCATTTTACCGGAAAGATACTTGATTTCTGCAATTGATATAATGCAAATGTGAGCATATTTCCTATTAAAAAAATCTTTGATTGTGGTTTGCCGTGTGTGTATGCTACTGTTATGAATTAATAGTTTCTTGAACCGCATTGAAAATGTCATAACATCAATTGATACTCCACTAGGAGCAATACTAAAATATTTTCGGAGCAGATTTAGTGCACTGCCCGCTATTTCACGTGCCTTTTACTTTTTTACGTTTGCAACCATCCTTCGCTGCATTGATAATTCCATTCTTATTTTTTATTATTGTTCTCAGACTGGATCAGGGAATTCTTAGAGATTCTGCGAAATCCTTCTGACTTAGTGTAGAATTCTCGTCGTACTTACGGAGAATTTGCAATTTTTCACTTATAGAAACAGATTTCCGCTTCGACATTTTGCACTAACTTACTGTATCACTGATCCACACTTCAAAGAGTTCAAAGATTCCCTCCTACCAGGGAAAGAAAAGAATCTTTACAGTGTTATATTTCTTTTCGATACAAAATTTCCGATGTATCCGGTAAAGGCGTGCACAAATAATACAAATACAGGAGGAAATGATAGCTCTCCGGGATTGAAAGATGTAGAGGAAAACTGCAGAGAGCCTGATTCACTCCTGCCACTTTTGTGGAAGAACATATTATCCACACTAGATCCCAATCCATTTAGGAATAACAGAGGTCCACATCCTCTCCAACTATTATTACTTTTTCGTAGGATCTGCTCTTTTCTAGAGCTGTTCTCACTATAGTGCAGTCTGCGTCCTCTGTTGCTTGCTTTGTTTGGATCCCCTCGTTTTCCAATCCTGAACATAGGAAGTCGATCATGCATCGCTTGTTGTTGGACAGCATCGGTGGACAGCAATTTCTCCTGGGACACCTTGATCAATGCGACACTACTACTGCCCTTGTCTGGCATGGAAAAATGAAGATGTTGGGCGCCCTCCAAAAACATCCACGGCTGGTTGATATGGCTAGCATTTTCCTACAGCCGGATGCCACTCATGACGAAATAGCCGCTGCTGGAAATAAACTTCTTGTGGCTCTGTATGGAGGAGGAGTCACCAGCACTCTTCACACTCTCCGTTACGAAATCTTCGTGCGATCAGCTGGCAACGCCAAAGTCCATCTGGCTCGTCTGCCCCCAACTGAAGATGCTGCAGCTCAACATGCACATCGAACATACCATCAGGTTCAGGAATGGTTGGGGGTAGAAAAAGAACCAACCAACTGGAGCTGGACCAGTAATCAGCAGGGGCTGTTACCCGTGAATTCCACAAAGGACCCAGCTCCTCCAACCTCATAAAATTCATATCATGCAAATGCCGCAAAGGGTGCAATAGACGAGGTTACACGTGCAGGGCTAAAGTGCTCTGTTCTCTGTCATTTCTGACAGGACAAGTCATGCCAAAATGACCCACAATTGAAATAGAGGACTCCGACAACGAAGAATACATCGACAAATCTTTCCCTTTGGAGAAGATGTTGTCTCATCAACAGTGGTCTCATCAAGATGATCAACCGGGACCCTCCAAAAAATTTAAACTTTAATTTTTTATAACATTTTAATTATTTATGTAACATAACAAATATCATCAGACATAACAACTTTTTACCTGGCTTTTTCTTTCACCTAATGCCCACAATTTCATGTTAGCAGTGTTTGGGTTAGGCCCATATCTTAAAAATGTATTTTCGCAATTTTTCATTTTTTTAGCGATTTCAAGAAAACTATATGGTCTACTGACCCCGTTTTGCGCTTAAATGAAAGGTAATTAAATGTGCTAAAATGTAGTTTCTTATAATTTTTATTGTAGTATGAGCGGTTGTGCCGATATGTGGCTGAAAACAAGGGAAACTGAATTTTTGGAAAACATGCGAAAACATGTCAATTTTTGAAGTGTCATATCTCAAAACTTATTAGACATACGGAGCTGTGGATGGGCTTAAATTGTCACAAATTTAATATACTTTCAAAATGATAATGACAACTAATTTCAAAATATGCATAGTTTGTGAATTAAACTGCAGAAACTTCAAAAAGTCCGAAAATTTTGCAGTTTTTCACGTATTACGCAGCTAGCACAACTTTTTTTTGCTTGCAAAACATAGTTTCACACTTCCCTAACGGGTCCAAATAACATACCAAAAATGCAGCTTTACATCACGTTTTGCGTTTTTAACGTTTTTTTCTGTACGATTTGACTGGCCTATGTTTATGTTTAGGAAGCTTTAAATTGGATATCGCATCTGTCACAAACTTATTTATTTATGTATTTGCTTTTTATTATTAAAAACTTAAAAAATTAAAATAAACTTAAAAATTTATAGAATAAAATTAATTAAAAATTAAAAAAAGTTAAAAAGTTCTGAAAAGTGTAATTGGCATGAGTGTATTTCTGAATAATGTGTTCTGTATACATGAATAAGCCGTTCCGGCGTAGCCTTCCACGGGGCTAGGTGTCGGAACCTGGTTCGACTTCCGGCACCGGCTTGGGTGTTTATTTCCTTTCCTGCGTTTGCCTCTTCTTCATCTTTCACTTCAGGTCTGAAGCCATTCCATTATTAAGGTGGTTTCCATTCCATAATGGCTTCCTGCTGAACCGCTGTATCTATTCCCTAGGATATTCCACGGATCCTTCTCGGGGTTCGCCGTGATGCGAACTCTTAAGCAGGGCGCACACGATGCAGCTTTTGTTGTGCAAACTCGTTGCAATTAAGTTGCACAAAAAAGCTTGCAAACGACAGTCAGGACGCACACGATGCAACATTCTTTGCGCCGCCGTTCGGACCAGCGGGCAATCCCATAATTCATTGCGAACACGGCTTCCGAGGTGAAAAATTCAAAAAAATTAGGTTTTTCAAACGCTCTGATACATTCTGCCGCATTAAATTACTGCATTTACATATAAACTGTATTTATATGTGAAAGAAACTCACAATACTCTGATATTTATTGTGTATTCGCTATTCGCCCATCTCAAGCGAAGGAAATCTGTTTCGAAGCCATGTTTCTCCCTTGGGTCTACGTCAATCCCGATATATTCCAACGCTGCACTGTGATTGGGTAATTTCCATGCAGCTTCCTTGCAGCTTGCGGAGTTGCACCGAGCAGATATCCTCGCCTTTGCAGCTTTTTCTCCATGCAACTCTGTTGAAACTTTGCCCATGCAGCTGCAAAAACGCTCTAGGCCAAAAGTTGCACATGAAACTCGGCCCAAAGCTGCATCGTGTGCGCTGCTTTAGAGATCCACATGAGAGATCGCACTTAGAGGAGGAGGAAGCGGAGGATATATGAATAAAATTAAAAAGATCAAAATCCCTAAATATTGTATTGAATATTTAATTGCAGAAATATTTAAATTATTTAAATTTATTGCTTTTTTATTATTTATTAATGATATTTGAAAAGTAAAGGTAAAATTCGAGTGAAAGGGGGCTATTTTTACCGTAGATTATCATGGGCAGAAATTACGGACGACTGCGGATGTAGGTGGCTCACTCTATAAACAAACAAAACTGCGTTTAGATCCCATCCGTCTATTGGCATTATTCTTGCAGAAACAGAAATATGGATTTTGATTTAGAGTTTTACAAATTCGACATTTCTGTTGTTTTAGTTTTGTAATGTAAGTTAATTTATTCTTTACTATTTCAAACTTGCAATTGATTAAATAAAATCTTTGCAACGTGAAATTCCTATGTACATATTACGAGTTGTGCCATTCCAAATAAATAAATAAATAAATAAAATCACGCAACAATGTTAAATACGTATCGTGAACGAAATACCGTAATTTCAGCACAGCGTACATAAGTCTAATCATTAAAAGGAGGCAGCTTGGTGGGAAATAAATTCCTGAAGAGAAAAAAGTTCTCAAAGAAGAGCATTACAATCGTAAAACTGGTTTTCTATTGATATTCTAAACCAGTGGTCGACAACCTTTTAATTGTAAGAGGGCCAAATATGTTTTGTGGGGATTACTGCGGGCCGCACTTGGGCCAAAAAGAAAAATCTTATTTTAACAACCAAAAAAAAAAGCAAAATCTTAATTTTAACAACCAAAAAAAAAAATCTTCCAACACGACTCGCGGGCCGCACCAAAACGCTTCGTGGGCCGCGGGTTGCCGACTGCTGTTCTAAACAATGGATATTTGTGGTGAATGTTTGCGGCCACTGGTTCGGTCAAATCAGACTGAAATCGACCAATAGTAAAATCTGACAAGAAGTTCTTTATTACATGATGCAGGGGTTTAAATAGGCTACGTACAAAGGCTGTGATTGGCTGCCGTGCTTTACAAATTGATTGGTGGATTTAAATACATGTGGGATTTAACTGATGCTTAACTGTCTTTTTAAATAATAACGAATCAGGAATAAGAAGAAGCACGGTCAACAGAAACTTTGAATAGAATAACGGAATTAAATGACAAGGTAAAAATTAGAATATATAATCGATAATTACAATATTATAAACACTATGATAACTAAAAATGTACAATGAATAAATAGACTATTATAAACAGATAAATGACAATATATAATTAATAAAATTTATTACAATATAATTTCGGCTCTTAATCCTCTTAATATCGAGGTCAGCTTTAATGTAATTAAAATTAACGGGGATTTAAGTAAATAATGCTTATTTAATTTTTTTTTTTCACAAATTAGAAAATTTCTACTTTTTTACATTCGGCAGACATTATAATTTCAAATAATAATCATGCTATTAATAGGCAAAAATTGTACGGATATTTGTAAATTTGTGAGCAGAGTCGGAGAAATAACCAATCACAGTACAGCGTTGGAACAGTCGTGACGTCACGCCCATTTGTAAACATGGCGCTCTACTATTCGCCCCATTTCAGCATGACGGACCGTGATTAGACAAATATTATTAGCGTATTGAGATTTTCTTTCACACATAAATGAAGTTTACACTGAAATGCATGAAGTTCATGCGTCAAAATTTATCAGAGAGTTCGTAAAACCTCAGTTTTTCATAATTCCACAGCTTCGGCTGTTACCCCATTGAACTCTGGGATAGCCGCTTCCTCACTACTCAACAGTAGGGAAAGACGTCATTGTTGCCCAGGAAGGAAGATTGGTATTGGCTGTTGGACATTCGTTATTGTTATTGTTGAAACTGGTAAATCAATTTTTTTAGTTAATTTTTTTTTAACAAAATTTGACTTAGTCATTCAAACTATATGTGGGCTATTACGGAATTCATGGCTTTTAAAAAATTAGCTTAGAACATCTTTTTCAATCTTGTGTTTTTCAAAAATTTGGAATTTCTTTTACTTCAGTGAATATTTCACGGGTTGCCACTAGTTATAATAAACTAATAAAAATAAACATATATATTTTGATATTTTTAAAATAACGAAAAAAAAAAGACTTAACTTTTTCATGAACCTTTTGTTACGACAGGATAATTCATGAAGTTCCTAATTAGTTTCTATAAAAAAAAACCAACTTAATTGTGATAACTCATGATGGACAATACCTACTTTACATAGATGTAAATTATGAATATGCATATAA
>JAFIDM010000002.1:63626300-63642072 GCA_023159025.1 Thereuonema tuberculata
AAAGTCAAATGAGATCCGATAAAACGACTTTCCTTTCTTTTCCTTCTAGAATATTCTCATCCAAAACCATTTGCCCATCTGAATTCGTTGTTTCTGGTTAGAGTTGATTTCTTGTTTCAATCCTGTTCCAATTTTGTAAAATCTTTTTTTTTCTTAGAAATCTATTTGAAGTAATAAACGTCAGGATTTAAATTTTCATTCAGTTCTTATCCGTTTTCACTGAATTGTAATGGGCGACGATATTTCACTGATATTCCAGCAAACAAACACTGCAGGAAACGAGAAACGACCGCCAGACATCTGTGATTAAAAGTTATGTTCTTCAAATTGTTCTTGGAAGTTCAAAAACCCTAAGAATTGTCAATAACAATCTTGGGATATTAGAATAAAGGCTCTATTTCAGATTAAATAATTTTACTGGAATTTTTTTCCTTACTTTAATGATTTCTTCGGATGATTTTCACTTTGGCAATTTTAAAAAAAAGAAATGCGCAAAGACAGTTTCTTAAGACGTTTTCCAAGTTTGGTTATTTACTTTTTTTATTTCAGGTGTATCTAACGTAAACACTGATTTTTCGACTGGCTTCTCCATTTGTTTGTTTGACGTAAATAACGTTCTTTCACTGGATACGTTTTAATAAAATTTTATTTTTACTTGCTTTCAGAAATGGGCCCAAATTTCCTAATTTAATAACTCACTATTTTACGTGCACTTATATATTGATCCAATGATAAAGCCTATGCACCTGGTTCTCTTCATAAAAAACTTTAAAATAATTACAAAATCGGATTAGTTTTCGCTACGAGAGTAGGCTTCTTCATGCGATCTCGTAGCGTAAACTAGTCCGATTCTGTAATTATTTTAATGTGCATTAATTTTTTTTATTAAGAGAACCAGGTGCATAGGCTTAATCATTGGATTTCCTAATTTAATACACAGTTGCTGCTTGGATTCCTTCTGACATTCATTTAACCTATCATTATATTATTTAAATTCTTTTTTCATTTTTTTTTCGTTACAGTAGAATTTTAAGTTAGTCTTTTTTTAATGTCTTGCTTTAAACGTGAACAAAATTCGGACAAATTCAGACAATTTTGCTATCCAAAATTTCTCCTGTAATTAAATGAGAATAATTAAATTATTGACTATTGTAAAAAATAGTTCCATTTCGAAAATTCCCCTATTTGAGGTAAGTCTACTGATTTTTAAGATTAACTGAAAATAAGAAATTTTTCAAGCCTTGTATGAAATTGCTAATCTTATCTTATATATAAATATGTGTGTCAAAGTTTGCATGTTCCCTAAACAATTTTAAACAGTTTGAATGATCGGTGCCTGATAATGATGATAATTTTGCTTAAACACTCTCTACTACCGTGCGGAGATACGACCCTAAATATAGGCTACCTTGGAGACAGGCTAACCTCCCCAAGGAGGTGAAACACGTGAAATCTCTGAAATAGCGTCACTTACGGACCTGGTGGCCATAATGGGAACTACACAAATATTGTTCTAGAACAATTAGGGAGGGTTTGATGTGGTAAGGTTGTGGAGAAAGGGAGAACCAGGATTCCCTACCCTCTCCCCGGGTAACGCCGGGTAATTTAAGCTAATAATCTATGTTACAAAAAAAAAAAAGGCGTGTGCTCGCGCTTACGTCCATAACAACTGAAGTTTGTACACGCGTTGCCAGGCAACAGGACTATTGCTCCGTGTTCAACTCTATCCACAGCAATGTACTGTAAGCTCGACGCGCTTTGCCAGCTTATAGGAGCATTGCTGCAAGGTAAACTCAACTGCTCAAATTTCCGTCTGTTACAAGTGGATTTCAATGTTGTACTGCATGTAGCATTTTAAAACTTTAATTTTTTTTTACTTGTAGTTTTAACCCTTTTTGAACGGAATTAAGATTGAACAATGTTAATTTTTTTTTGGTATTTTTTTTACTTGCTAGTAATACAATATGACATATCCAACATAGATGTATAGTTTTAATAATAATAATGTTTATTTTTAAACGTTACAAATTTGTCACGTTAAGTAAAAATAGCCTTTATTTCCGATACATGATTTAGTAGACAGCATCTATACAGTATATCCAAGAACAAATGAGTTCACTGTGGTTTTTGGAAATGCAAAGTGCTCAGTTTCTAGTGCATCAAGGGTGAAGACACAGACCTACCAATATTGTTTCTAAACAAGGGAGAAGAATGGCCAAATAATACGTTGAAGAGTGATAGAACAAACATTTCACTGATGAACTTATTACAGGTTTTGGGGTCTCATTTCTGTCCTTTATCTGTAAAATGCTTAATGTATATGCGCAAGAGAAAAGCCTGTCTTGACATTGGCAGGAAAATACACGTTTCTCAGAGACAAAAACCCACATAATAAGATTAGATCTGTATTCAAAGAACATCATTATCATAAAGATCATAAAGATCTTTCTCTCAAAAAAATAGCCATTAATTTTATTATTATTCAGATTATTAATAAATTAGCAGTAATTTCCTTGAAAACACTGCAGTGATTTCATATCCGGTGTCGACATCACTAATTTTAAGCAAAGGGATGGATTTTGTTCAACCAACACGACGGGATAGTATAATATTGGACAAAACAAACGGAAGTGAAAACATCCTCAACCGATAATAGGATGTGTCCGAACGTCACGACCTTTTTGAATATAGTATAGAAACTAGCTCTTGAATCAGTCGAGGCAATAATGGTTCTGAGCACAGAAGAAGAGGTATTTTTAGTCGAATGTTACAACGGTTCATATGGTCTCGGACGAAAAGCTGGGCCCAACCTTACGTATGTGAAGGAGGAGTTCAACATGTTTCGGAAATACGCCCAAGTGTCAGAGTGATTCTTGGAGTCATCCAAAAATTCCGGTATGAACTATGTCTCCACCGTAACGGCCTACAGTGAGAACAAATCATTATCCAAGATGTATACAAGTTAGTGCATTTCTGTACTACATAATTGATATTTAATTATATTTACTGCTCCCACTCCTGGTTTCTATCTTTCACTACTGTTTGTGTTGCCCAGTACTGTAACAGAAATGTATCAAACATTGCTCGAATGCCATCATGTAAGTTTTTTTTCCGAAACAAGTCGAACTGAAAAATATAAAAACAGAGCATAACCTTAACAGTAGCACATTCCATAAAGAACATAAGAATAATACAGTAAAACCTCGTTAAGTCGTCACTCAAGGGACCAAACATTTTTGACGACTTAAGCGGAGTGGGAATTTAAAAAAAAAAAAAAAAAAAATACTGAAATACAGTATTTTTTTGAATTGCTGTAGGATTCGGTGAACAAAACAAGATTTTCAGAAATCAATACATGCAAATGAATGAAAATAATAATAATAATAATAAAACTTTTATTATTATTATTTTTATAGTTACAACATTTTAATCGTTTTAAAAGAAAGACAATGTCTGTCTTTCAAACGTTTCAGCCAACCATTGCTACCGCCGAAATCTTCAATGTTCAACTCCTTAGCAATTTCCATGGCTTTTTCTTTGAGAATCACGGCAGAAATCGGCACATTTTGTGATCTGGCATGTTTTAGCCATCGCACTAAAACCTCCTCAGATCTCGTAAAACTTCGATTTTCTCATTCTCTTTCTTTTGTCTTTGCAGTCAGCTTCTTCAATTACTTGTTTCGATGAAAGAATATCGTTTAATGTAGACCTGGGAATATGGTGTTCTTTGGCAAAAGCTGTTTCGAAACATTTGATTTTTCAAAAAGTGCACTTAAGTCTTTTTTTTTTTTTTTTTTTTTTAAAAAAGATAACGAGGTTTCGTTCCCTGGCATGTTACAAACGTAATTGAACCACGAAATTGCAAGTGAAAAAACAGCCCTTATGAAATGAAGTCACACTCAGGAGCGGTCAAGAAAAAGTCTACACTCGACAGAATCGCAGCGAGAAGTGTGCTTTGAATGATTAGCAGCGAGATTCCAAGAATCCAAATCCCCCGAAGGGGTAGGAAAGGAATGAAGTGACAGGCATAGTCGAAAATTCCCAGTAAAGGCTTGGCTTTCTAAAAGTGAAGGGACGGGGCTGAAAAGACAACACGATGGCATGCAAAATTGAGAAGAAAGATGCTTTTGGCCATTTTGAGGGTGACGAGTTATCCAGAGTAGAATTAAATTTGGTGACGGGTAAAGGAGAGTTATTTTACATTATTGTGTATGAGACCTTGTCGGGACCAAAGGAAAACGACGACTTAAACGGAGTGACGACTTAACGAGGTTTTACTGTATATTAATACATACATTATTTTCACTGTTAAACTTCTGTGTTTCGTAAGTTTCGTCTCATTTTATTTTACGTAAGATTCCGCGCCTTGCTCGCTATTAATAGTCGGCTGTCCGCATTACACAATGAATTTTGAGGTTTCTTCTGAATTTTTAATGATGGCACTGGAACTGATATCCCCTATTAAAATGTTTAGAATATATATATAAAGAAAACCTCTTAAATTTTATTTTCTAACCATGCTATCAAACTTGGTCAAAGTATTTAGGGATATTACCCAAGTTACTAAGGCAAATGCACTTATCAATATTGAGTTAATATAAAGATGATGATTTTACATTATCGTAGGAAACATTATCTAAAATTTAGTAAAATGTTTATTAAAACTTCACTTTTCAATTATATTCACTTTAGATTTTATATTCTGAGAATTTTATATTCTGAGAAATAAAACATATCATATAGTCCGACCATAATAACGTGCCGATTCGACGTCAGCACTATCCCCATGACGTCAGCACTATCTCTCTCAGAGATTCCGAAGAATATTATGTTACAGCTATAAAACAAAACAAAAACAAAAATTTAGTTGCATTTTTAACCCTCCATTTTTCAATTCCTTTCGGAAATAATCTTCAACCTGTAAAAAAAGTTTTCGAGCACTGCTCTGTAAGTTACAGCATTCTTTTTCAGTCTTTCTGTCCGTCTGTCATTATTTCCGTGGGATAGCATAATAGACCAACGATCGCAGTGCTTGGCTTCCTTGCTACCCACATTCACCACACATGAGGTTGGGTGATCAGTCCAAAGCTCAGCCTGTAGCCCATGGAAATTAGCCAGTACCCATCTACATAGGGCTGAGTTAACCTAGGATGTCAAGTGGTGCTTGGCTACCAGGCTCACAATATATATTTAATATATTCATATTAGAACATTATTTTAAGTTGGATTAAACATTTCGTTTTTTTTTTTGCGTATGGTAGAGATAAATTTTCACATGTTTGAAATTCGAATAAGATATTTTTACAATACTTCCAAACAATTTAATAGGTATTTTATTTTTGACAGAAGAATAAGATGTAGCTAAGAAAACATGATAGTGGAAGGAATATGAATTAAACAAAAGAATTTCATCAACTTAATTGAATCTAAAATTTCGGTTTCAAACATCCATCAGAAGAAAAGAAAATATTCCAGAATCATCTGAACATTTATTTTACCTCAAGTGGAAGCGAAATGATGGACGAAATCGATTTTGGCCTGTATTTATTCTTTATTTTTAGTTGTTTTATCATTTCTTCAAAATAAATTCTCCAAGTCCTTGTTTTGTGTTTTTCAATAGTAACATGTTTATATTTACAATTTAAATATATGTTTTTAACGTAATAATTGAAAGAAACCCATTAATAATAAATATTAATTATAATTTGGTCAATAAAATTCACAGAATAATTTGGTCAATAAAACTTATGTAAAATGTATGTTTTGTAGCAATTTTGCTACATTTTCAACTGAAATAGAATTGAAATATAACACTAAAACAATACATGAAAATACTACATCAAATTTCATCGAAAAATAATTAACCACAGTTGTTAATAATACATCAAGATAACACTTTAAACTAGATGCTAACAAATTATGACATCATAACATTATTAAAAGAAACGAATTTATTTCATTATTAACCTAACTGCCGAATTTCATTTAAAAGTAGAGGGAAAATTTTTTAAAGTAAAAAGCTTCTTTTACTTGTAATTTCTGATAATTATTATCAATATCTAAAATTTGTTGACAGGCTTAACAAATGCAAAACTAATAAAATACGTTGGAGAAATGTAATTCTTACAATCTACATTACTTGGGGTGAATGTGGGCGGCGGGAAGCCTAGCACTGCGACCTGAAAGATCTATTGTGCTAAACCCATGGAAATGAGGACAGATGGAGAGAAAGACTGAGAAAGGATGGCGGGAGGCTCGCAGGGGAAACGGGAGAACCCCGAGAAAACCTGCCCAGCGCGGATCATCCACCATCACGAAACCCACATGAGAACCGAACCCGGGACTCAGAGATGAGAGGCCAGTGTCTTAGCGACAACGCCAACCGCGCGGCTACAATCTACATTAGTAAAATCTTTTATTTCTCTGCCTGTCCGGCGCAACTGTTAATTATTAGTTTCCCTTGCTGAGAAAGTCAGATTATAATTTTTTTATTATTATTATTTGTTTTCGTCTTGAATCGAGGACCTTCGTCCTCAGTCAGGAACGCTAACCATTGGACTACTGCTGGTCCCCCAATATCCAATCCTACTTGTTCGTGCACTATCAAATAATGAGTTTATTCAAAAAGGAACAAAATATCACGTTTTGCCATAATCTCTTGGAATCGATTCTTTTTGGATTATCTCATACTTACCAGAGGGAGACCGGGGGGGGGGGGCTAGTATTTCTATAATATTGGAGTCTAAATTTATTGTTTAGTGTTTCACTTATATTGAAAATGGATCGTGTGCTGTATAATCGTGATCATCAGTAATACATCCCTTGGATAACAATATCCGAATAACCCATGTTTGTAAAGCCATAATGTGCTGTCTAATATATCGTAACAGACAAAAGAAAAAGCTATATCACACCGATTCTTAGCATTCTTATCAAACTTAAGGCATTAATTGAGTCAGCCAGTCTACTTAAACTGTTGAGTACAGAAAACGCCTTTTCAGTAATAATCTAACAGAATACTGGGAATTTAGAAAATAATAATCTTTTTAATTCGTTCTAGCCATAGAATGAGAATGGTTTCGATGGAACAATTAGTTTATTCCACCGGTATTCAGCTATTCAATTCCAAGCTTGTGTTAAATGTTCAACGTTAAGCTGTTCAAGCTTATAAATTAAGAGTTTTATGAAGGTTGTAAAGATTTTAATGAAGGAAAATATTACACACAAATTCAGCAAATGTTACAGTTTAAGACTGAAATTATAAGGAATACTAATAGTTTCGTCTGCAATTGCAGACATCGTAAGGCCCTAAAACATTCAACACTAGTTTTTGTCCTTGGTTTTGTCACTGTTTTTTTCATTGTGAGCAACACGTGACTGCATCCCTCCAATCATTTCAAATTGTTACTCTCCTCGCTTCCCATGTAAAAACAATGTTTAATGTTTTAGTGACTTACGATGTGCAGTTGCAGACGAAACTTGTAGCATTGTTTGTAATTTTAGTTTTAAACTGTAACATTTGATCAACATGCGTTTAATATTTTCCTCATTTTAATTTTAATGAAGGGTTGGCTTGAATCGAAAGTTCACTTACTCGTCTTCGATTGTAGGTAGGATTGGGTGGTTCATCCTCTGAAGGAAAATAGCGCGCAATGTATCTTGCAAACTACCATGAAAGAGCTGTAGCATTCGGTCCATACACAGCACATACCGTCTTTTTTATAAGTCTGCCATTGCATTTTTACCTTTTCGGTAATACTACAACATTACATCGAAAATGCTCTTCAGTATTTTCCATTTTAAAAATATCACACATTATTGTAATTATAATCACTTTAAATCTGCGAATTAGCTACGGTTGTACTGTTTTATTGTTTATTAGTAAACAATTTTGCACACTGTAATAATTTACCGTTAAATAAGTAGCAATATGCTAGTAAAAATCATGGTAATAGGTAGTAAAACAAAACAAAAAAAACTGCGAAATACATTTTTTTAGGAATATATCCTGTTTTACGGGGATTAACAGAGAAATGTCATTATTTTTAACAGTACTTTTTCGTGCTCTCTTTGCATCACGGGTATTTCGTGGATCGCGCATGCGTCAATTTCCTTTCCTTCCTTCAGATTTCAACTGATTCAAGTCACAGATGATGCAACTGTACGAATGAGGAAAAAAAAAATCTAACGACCTCTCAGACTAATATTATGAAAATCTTCTTCATTAAAGTAAATATTTTAAAAAAATAATTCGGGTAAATTTTATTATTATTTATTTAAAAAAGAATAACTTCAATAAAAATATAACAAGTAATAACTTAAAATGTTTAACATTTCGCCTTCACAAATAATATCGGGAACAAGTTTGGCTTCGCTAACTTAAATAAATCAGATCCAGTATTTATCGTTCGTTCATTTTTTTGGATAAATCCTCTGTGTGTTAATACAGAATTTACCAATTTAAAAAGGTAAAAAAGTGGTCAGGAATTTATGAGACGAATGTCTAGATAATATGAAGATATACCAGAGCAAATCAGAAACGACACTCTTTTTGCTGGATTTCATTAAAGATTTTTTTGTGATAAAACAAGACAGAAACATTAAGGTCATCAAAATACAAAAAGCTTCACCAAGAATCATTTCTTAACTAAATCTGTCTTTAGAATGTCTCAAAATAAGCCAAAACTTAGATGGAATTTCAGTGGACAATTGCTTCGAGATCTTCAGAAGTGCGAATAATTTATGCAAATTTATACATGAAGAATAAAATCTATTTTTAATCTCCTAAGCAAGATTTATTTTTTCCCCCTTGAGATTATGAAAATATATCTGAGATTAGCGATGTTTGTAGATTATTCTAATTTCACCCTTTCACTGTTTCTCATTGTTTAAGCAAACAATCAGCACCTGCGTCAACAAGTCGAAACTTGAAACACGACATTTTAATGAATTTTAATCGTTCTTCACGCTCTTTAATCTGATAAGGGAACTTACTGCTTCACATTTATTGTTTACATTTCCTAATCAACCAGAACTTTCTAACGTATCCAAATAACTTTTTTCATGTTATAAATACTTCGCCAGCTACATTCTTAATTAGTTACTTCACATCTGAAATTATTAGATTGCGAAACAGACAGACAAACATCAAAAAGAAAACATCAGCATATAATAATATATATTCCAAATTAAACGTAAACCCAAAATTCACAAATGTGTGGATGGAGCACCCGAGCGAAGCGTGTATGCAGATTAGCTGTAGGTTAGGTAAATTGAGGTATCACTCCCTCCAGGATGTTTACATTGAAAAATTTTAAAAATTAGCTTACCCAGGTTACAAGTAGGAAATTACTGTTAATAATAAATAACCAGTAAATATGATAAATGTCTTTAAATTTACTGGTTATCAAATTTACCAAGTGTGCATGAATCTCACAAATGATTAGCACTAATCTCACGGAATCAACTTTTCTACTATGAAATTATTCAGTAAAAGTGTAAACCAGTATTCTGTAAAACGTGTTAAAGGTCAATACATAACCTGTACCGATTTCACTTTAAGAGACACTAAAAGGAAAACCGTCTGCTGAAACCCTAATAAAAATAGGAAAGTCAGATGTTTATGACGCAGATGTATCTTGTGTGGTGTATCTATTTATCAATGTTTTCTTCAGTTTGGCCCACCTGATCTTCCAGATAACATTTCGTTCTGATATCAGAAATAAAGAAAAACAATATTTCATTTATCAGTCTAACAGAAATGATTTCTACAGTGAGATTCTGTGCAACTGGAGTTTTGGGAAAGATAAAAGCGAGTCGCTTTGAAGGGCGCATTTCAGATGGAACCTCTAAAACTGGTTTTATTGTTGCGATATTTTCAAGACCACTGACACCAAGTCACAAAACACAACAATAAATCAAGTAGCTAAGAAAAGTTCGATTGTTCTAATTGAAAGACTAAGATTAGAATAAAATAACTGTAACACAGAGCTTTCGTACAGTTTAAAGTAAAATTTAATTAATAAATTTATATTCTTAAGAAAAACATTTCACGGATAATTTTTTAAAAGATTTAAAATCCCTTTTAACTTTTGTGCAAGGCAAAAAGTCACTGAAAGAAAAAGAAGCTATTATCCTTAAAATATTATTCTTTTTTTTAAAAAAAAAAAGAAAATATAAAATGTGACAATAATATTACACACTTACATCAAGCTGTGTTTATATATAAATCCATCAACAAATCATCCTTTGTGAAAAAAACTTTTACTCCATGATGATATTTCGAATGATTTTTTCAATCATTCTTCTTCACATTACAGGTAAAAGAGGAAAAATAAAATAACCCTTCCTCTTATTACAAGTTATAAATAAACAATGAATTTCATCAAATTCTTTTAAACAACGTTAATGAATAATAGTATGTGATATTACAAATCATCCTATTAATAGGCAAAAGTTGTACGATCTTTGTAAATTTGTAGTTTTTTAAATTTGTAATTTGAAATAACCAATCACAGTGCAGCGTTGGAACACGTCAGGCATGACGTCACGCCCATGTTTAAAGATGGCGTCTCTACTATTTTCTCCACTTCACCACGACGAATCGCGATTACATAATTACTATCAGCGTATTGAGATTTTCTTTCCCACACAAATGAAGTTTACAATGAAATGCATGAAGTTCATGCGTCAAAATTTATCAGAGAGTTTGTAAAACCTCGGTTTTTACAATTTCGGCTGTGGAGTCACTCGCTCACTAATCAACAAGTTTATTATAGGGGACAATGACGATGCACGTGCCGTCATTGTTGTCCAGACAGGATTATTGGTATTGGCTGTTGGACCTTCGTTATTGTTATTGTTGAAACTGGTAAATCAATTTTTTATTTTATTTTATTTTAACAAAATTTGGCTTAGTCATTCAAATTATATGTGGGCTGTTGCGAAAGTCATGGCTTTTAAAAAAAATGAGCTTAGAACATCTTTTTCAATCTTGTGTTTTTCAAAAATTTCAGGTTATTTCAAAAATGTAGCTATTGGTTTACTTCCGTTAATATTGCCTCAATTGCGTCGAACCTATTATTTTAGGGCAGCATAATGAGAAACCGCAGCGCTGGCTACTACGAAAGTGGTAAATCAATTTTTTATTTTTTTTTGATTTTAACAATATTATATTATTATTTTAACAAATAAGCCGATATTCAAATTACATATGGGCTGTAGTGGAAGTCATGGCTTCTAAAAAAATTAGCTTAGAACATATTTGTCAATCTTGTGTTTTTCAAAAAGGTGGAATTTGTCTTACTTCCGTGAATATTTCACGGGTCGCAACTAGTCATCATTATTGAGGATAGACTATAATAATTACAATTTATCAAATTCTAATAAACAATGATACATCACTAATTTTTATTAATTAGAATTTGATGAATTAGTGGTGCATCATTGATAAATTGTAATTATTTTAGTCTATCCTCAATAATGATGATTTGTAAAATCACATACTATTATTCATTAACGTTGTTTAAAAGAATTTGATGAAATTCATTGTTTATTTATACCTTGTAATAAGAGGAAGGTTTATTTTATTTTTCCTCTTTTACCTGTAATCTGAAGAATGATTGAAAACAATCATTCGAAATATCGTCATGGAGTAAAAGTTTTTTTCACAAAGGATGATTTGTTGATGGATTTATATATATCTAGACAGATAAGTATGTATTAATAAGCTGTGTTTTTATTTAAATTAGAATATTTGTTTAATATAAACAATTTGTTTAATGTAAAACGATAACAATGAATATATCTACATATACTTAAATTTATAACATCCGGTGAGCATAAACAATAAAAAATAAGAAAAAGTGGATATTGGGAACACATATTGTTCTACTTTCAGGCCTTGAGCTATCATCGAAGGGAATCTGCGACAGTTGTTCGTCCATGTTAGGATTCGTCAGCCAGATTTACCCTCAATGATAAGCTTCGAAAGCGCAAAAGGCTACGGATTGTTATGGCTGTAAGAAAAAAAGAGGGTATTGGGAATGTAAGAAATTTTATGTCACATTATATGCACGTTAAATTTTCTTATTGAAGACTATTTAGCCCTGTTCTTATATTTAAAAGGCCTTTTGAACCTAGTAGTTAGCAGGTCAAGGATTTGAAGCTCTACTGATTACAGCGATTTTCTTATTGGTGTTTGCTTTTGTGGGGTCCCACTCCTAGGAGCGGGAAAAGGATCCGTAATCTTTCGCTTTTTTCATTTCTGAAAAAAAAATAAAAAATAAAAAAGCTACAGCACGAAATTAAGGGCGATCCATTAAAACCTAAACTGAGCCTTGGGGAGTTATCCGTCACGCAACGACAGCCGACTGTCCACCGATGAAACGTGAAGTTTGGGAATTCTTTTTACTGGATAACTACTGACTCGATCGACTTAAGGGAGTCAGTAGTCGATATGTTGGATATGTTTTAGTTTAGAGAGTCCACTATACAATGAATATTTTTTTTTTACTTCTGCCTATCGGGAAAAATGCGGAAACAGTCGACTGCGTCCTCAAACTATTACAGATATAGATAAATAACAATATAGATTGTATAGTGGACAATAAACTAAAGCATACCCAAATTTCAAGTCGATCGGGTCGGTAGTTGTCGAGCAAAAAAAAAAAAAATCCCAAACTTGCGGAAACAAACACTGTCCGCATTTTTCCGGATAGGCAGAAATAAACCCCCATTCCTATGGTGTTTGAGCCTCTGAACACGATGGTGAAGTCAGTTTGCCAATCCGACCTTCCGTTCTGGAGTTGTTAAGAGGGGAACAGACGGACGTACGTACAGGACAAACGCAATAGCTCTCAAATGAGTCCCTACCAATTATTTAACTTCACATTGCTTAATAAAGTTATCTAAGGTGAATTAATTTTAATCATATTAAACCTTAAACGAATTACTGGATTAGCAAATAGGATTCATATCCATAGGTGAAGGAGTCACCGGAGTAAGTTCTACTGCGTTTTTGGTGGATAAATTTTTGACGCTATCTCGTGTCAAATCTCGACAAAGAACTAATTTGGAAAAGATTTCAAAAGTCAAACAGGTCGATGTCCTTAAACTTACATATAAAGTTTCAATCAGTGGTTTCAATATTATTAGGGGACAGACAACATAAGCCACACGGACATAAACAGTCATATTCATACAGACTTAAGGGCGTTTTACAAGGATCCAAAAATCGGACGGTCGGATCCACGAATCGGACGTAGTATCTTTCACATGGCCACGAAACGTTGCCTGTACGAACGATTTGAATGTTACATGTCGTGTAGACGACGTCGGAGAGAGTTTCGGGGCCATATGAAAGAGAATATGTCCGATTCGTGGATCCGACTGTCCGATTTTCGGATCCATGTGCAATGGGCTTTATTGACTGATGAAAATCGCATCCTACGAAAATCGGTTGAAAATGCCACTTAGCCTGAAAAGAAAACAGAAATCGGAATTCTTATAAGAGAATTTTTTAATAATTTTGTACATATAGGGCGAACATATTAGTAGCTGTTGACACAACGTTGGCATTTAATTGCAGTATCCTGAAGTCTAAACTAACAGTTTATTGCTCTGTATTCGTTTCCCTGTAGTACAGATCTTTCTCTTCGCAGATGATCTTTGAATTATTTACTTTTTCTATCTTCTCCAATTTCCGATAGCTTTCAAACGGCTACATTTTTTTTATCTTTTTAATCAACTTCTTTGGCGATCTTAACAAGCGAGCTTTCTGAAGTTACCATGACAACCACGTCATGCTAATTCTTGTCAGATTGGTGAGATAGTGCTCGGAATTCAAGAAAATGGCTGTCAAACCTGATCTATTTGCGGTAGAAACTATAAGATCTGATCAACAGTATAATCAAATTAAGCATTTCAAGATTCCAATTTGAGCCAAAATGCTAAACGATGCTTTTCGAAATCTGTTTGAGTTTTTTGGCAATTACCTGTCAGCTTAATTGGAATAAATTATGAAATGAAGCCATTAATAAGCGTGTTTCCTGTTGACTTCAAATATTAATTACTAATATTTTCAAGGACATAAATAAAAAAAAAAAATTCTTTCAATGACTCAAATAGAAACGTGAGGTTCATCAAAATAATCAACCAATCTGTATGTGCGTTCGTTGACTTAATTTTTGAACCGCTCGTTGGATCTTCTTGAAATTTTGTATGCAAATTCTAGGACTTAGGCACGATCTTATTTTTATATTCTTTATTATTATAATTCATTATAATGTATTATTAAATATTTTTTAAATTTTTATAAATCAATTTTTTTATGAACCCACATTTATTTCTTTATTTGCCGAGAAGTAGAGATAGTTTTTTGTAAAAATGCATTCTGTTAATATCTCATTGTTTTAAACAATAAATTTTAATCCTTACTCCATTACGAGACGTTTGATACTGTGACAAATATTAAAATAAATATAGCAAGAAAATTCATTTATTATTTGAAAAATGAGAAACAATAAACAATAAGAGAACTGCATCAACAAATGAGCTACTGCATAACAATGATGTGCCATAACAATGCAGTGGATGAATGGCTGCATTGTTTTATTAAGCGAGTCGAATGAAGAAAGAAAATTACTACGGCGATTCACAGGAAATCTGGAAAGACAAGATTATGGTGATGGAATTAGAGGAAGAATACATCTACAAGAAACTATAATAATGATTCAATATATCCAATATCATAAGATCTATGAATTAAGCAATAGGTCATAAGTATGCATTCGAAAAGCAGCGATATTAAATGATATTGAATGTTAAAATCATTACTAAAATACCATATTAAATAAATATTCTCCATTTCATTAAAGTTTCCGGGTGTTGTTTACTTTAGACGAAATAATATTATGATTATTTGAGATACTGGTCTGATGTTATTGACTGTAGAAAATTATATATGTGGATGAATGTAAGTAAACTTTACTGTTTATTATCGTATATTAGATCGAACGTATTTGGAATACGGCATCGCCATATTGAATAAATACATCGCCCTATTGAATAAATACATCGCCTTTTTGAATAAATACATCGCCGTATTGAATAAATTCATCGCCATATTGAATAAATGCGTTGCAATATTGATGCAGCTATAGTTAAATCAAGTCATCATTAGATTCTTATGTTGAATCAAATTGCAATTTAATAAGATTCTTATGACCGAGTGCACCAAACTTCAATTAAATCGCAAATATAAAAAGGTACTAAGTCATAGAAATACCAAACTGAGAAAACACAAAAAAACCTTCCACATTCAAAACTAGAGCCAGCAATTAAAAATCCATTGGTGTGGTGTGAAACGACTGTGAAGCCGACCCACGCCTGTCATCTGTTTAATTTTTAAGTCAGTCTGCAAATGTACAAAGACATAATTAAAAATTTCGACTTAGTACCTTTTTCCAGATTATGGGTGACTTAGGTACCTTTTTCCATGTTTTGCAATTATATTGTCGCATTTTGCAGTTAAAATAAAATGTTTTATTTCAATTTTTTTTAGTACAAACTTAATCATATAAGTTATATGTGTATGTTAAATATAGTATCATATAGCAATGTAACACTAGTGCGAAAATAATGAAAAAATGTAAAGCAGTATTCAAGTTTTTGACCTCCTGAGACAACTGGAAAAGCCTGATTTAGTTCCCATCTAAATGATGCATGGGGTGAACACAATTGAACCCATTTTCAGTCCTAACTCAAAATGTAC